>JABKBK010000041.1:0-66793 GCA_014182545.1 Eucalyptus globulus
CTTTTGGGATTCAAGGAATTTTACCAACTCTTATGATTCGAATTTTGAAATGTTTTCTTCATGAAAGTTGTTTATCACCTCTTGTAGTTTAATATACTCAAATTTCATATCAAATGGACAATTTTTGGATCTGTAAACCAAATTGATTTTGGAAAATAGACTTTCTGTAAACGGACCCAATTTTTTGTACTGGATTGAGTGATTTACTGGGCCGAATCTAGAAGGATCTGGGTTGAGATTTCTTCATAAAAAATGTTTTTTTATGTGTCCTTTACAAGATACTCAAATTTTAGAATTTTCCGAATTTGTTTGATTAATTTTCTAGATTTAAACTTAGAGACGCATGAGTGGACTATTCTGCCGGTTAGGACCGATTATAGTTTTATGATGGTTCTCGATTCTTTGCTTGCTGGAAATTGCACATTTGGTGATGTGGTTGCTTTGTGAGATGCGTGGAGGTTATGCGTGATGATGCACGAATGGTTGTGCCATGGTTGTGGCTTATTGTTATTGCTTTATGTGGCAACAATTGTAGGAGGATGAGTTGTGTTGAGAAAACCGATTGGTTGTAAGTCGGTAAAGAACTAAGTGCTACACTATAATGAAATCTTGTGTTAGCCACCTCTAGTACCTTGTACCATTGCTGATTGTAGTCAAGATCTATGTGCTACATGGTAACTTGAGTCACATGGGAGCCACCTCTAGAAGGCTTGCAGTATTGTCATGCATAGTGTAGGGGCTAAGTGCTACACGATAGCGAGATTTCATGTGAGTTACCTCTAGAACTTTATACTAGTGCTTTTCACGGCCAAGAACTAAATGCAACACGACAGCGTGACTTCGTGGGAGCCATCTCTAGTACCTCATACTATACTTGATTGAGGTCAGGGACTAAGTGCTATACGATATCAAAACTTCGTGGGGAGGAGGCACCTCTAGAACCTTGAGCCTGGTATTGAGTATTTAGTCAGAATATTGAATGGGGATGTCGAGTTGAATTGGGAATTTGATTATTAAGAGTGAATATCGGGTGTGGATTAAACCACCAATATGAGTTAACCGTGCCTGATTATGGGACGAAAATGTGTGACACGGTATGGTACGTGTCATAACGATTTGGCCTTATAATCAGGACTCTTATGAATTGTTTGAATGAGTGATTTAGCCGTGCCTAATTATGGGACAAAATTGTGTGGCACGGTATGAAACGTGTCATAATGATTTAGCCTTATAATCGAGACTCCGGTGTTTGATTAGGTTGAAAGTGAGTTGCTTCAATTGATGAGTGCATTGGTTATATGCATATGTTTTATGAACTGTACTGATGTGCAGGAAGGAACTAAGGTAAGGTGAGTTTCATTGATTGTGTGGTTTAGGGGGTGAACTTGCTGAGACATTGTCTCACCCCGTCGTGGGCTTATTTTTTCAGGTCCCTAGTGTGAAGAAACCGGAGCTTGAGGCGGAAGGGTCAGGAGCGTGGGTGGCTTAGCAATTCTTTTTGGAGATAGACCTCCTGTTTATAGACCCTAGAGTTGGCCTTCGTGTATAAACTAGTTTGTTTATATAAGCGTGGCTTTTGTGATTTGATTATCCTGCTTTTCTATCTCGAGATGGTTGTTGTCAGGGGATTTTATTACTTTTCCGGATGTGCATTAAAATGAATGGGTCGGCGACATGTCCTGGAACGTCGCAATTTTTATCAATTACCGAGGGATGGGCACGCACTCGAGGATCAGGGCGTGACAAGTCTATGGCCATCAACCTAACCAAACCCACACTATTCGGAAGTCAACTTAGCCTTACAAATTCGTCCAAGGAATTCTAAGACTCGAAACACTAGATGAAACATAAGGAGTTATCCTAGTGCAACTGTGACAACCTGATTTTCGAGTTTATTTTAGATTAAATGAAATGGGCTTTTCATCGACATGCCTATAGTATTTTTCTCTAAGCTGATCACTCACGAGATAACTAATCTATCAGGTGAAGCCGTTAAGGAATTTAAACGCGACCAACTTGAGAATTCGACTAGAAATCGATTGCTCGTCTGTGCTAATCTGCAAGGGTCAATACAGCACCGTCAAAATCGATTAGAGACCGGAGATAGGTCGATTAGATAGAGGCATGTGATTAAAGTGTGGGCGATTCCACATTATTGCAAAATTCTTGTCGAACAGCATTAAACTGATTTTTCTATCGTTTCTATACCATGTGCCCGTATTTGAAACCTCGAGATTTTCACAACAACTAAGAGTTGCCAATGAGTTGTAGATGCACAATGTGGATCGAAAATAATCGACCACAGGTCAAAGGCGCTAAAAATTCTTGAAAGCTACCTGGTAGGTTAGGTCACGCTAAAATCGCGTCCAGTTGAAATTAACCACGAAATTGAACCCGATTTCAAAGATTGAAAGTTTTGTCATGTCACAATTTATTTTAAGAACGTCGACTCATCCTCGGAAGAATTTTCGGCAAACCAGAATTTTCAGCGAAAAATCAAGATTTGGCGAAATTGGATCAGGAAATTCGGATAGGCCAAATTGGGTGCACTTTTGGCCTCCAAGTTGAACCAATTGGTGAGGAAAATTATGAAATTAAGTGTGGACTTCCTCCTTGGAATTTTGGCCATCATTTTAAGGTCAATTGGAATGGAATTGAATTGAAATTGAAGAGGAATGCTTGAAATTTGTAGCCGTGGGGGGGGGTGCAACATTTCAACACCTTTTGAAGCTTGTTAGAGAAGTCTTGGAGGGGAAATGGCTGAGGATGATGGCTGTGGACTTTGGAGGCCTTATGATGATGAGCTAGGAAATTTGTTGAAGACTTTTAAGGCCAATTGTCCCCTTAGCCAGCTACAGCAACCCTTCTTCTTCCTTCTTGCCTCCCTTAGCCTTCATTGTTGCTGTTTTAGAAGCAGAAGATCAGCAGAAGGCCAACCGTCGACCGCCCAAGCCCCTCATAGCCCGTCGTCAGCCCGCCAAAGCTAAAGCTGAAGCCAGCAGCCGTGAGCCCGCCAATTGTCCGCACGCCCAGCTCGCGTCCACGCCATCCAGCGCCGCCATTCGCGCCCCTAGCAGCTTGTTGTCGTTCCCCTGGTCGTCTCCGTCACGTCCTCGAGCCGCCATCGCAGCTGTTTGCCATCCCCGAGCCGCTACCATCACCGCTTGGCCCCGCCTGCTGTCCTAGCTCCCTCGAACTGGTTCTCTCAACTCTCAACAGAAGTAAGATCTCAACCACGAGCTAAGACTTTGTGGCCCGCTTCCGGCCCTTTCCTGGCCTCCCTTGGTGTCACTCCAAGCTTGAGTCTCGCTCGCCTCCGCGTCACCGTCGCCGTCGCCGTGAATTCACTGGCTCGTTAATCCAGTGAGTTTACTCTCTAAACTCTACTTAGGGAGTTAATTATGCTTATAGTAGGTTTAGTTTAGCTTAAGATTGGTTTAGGTGGTTAGTTTAGTGTAATTAGTGATTTAGATGGTTAACTAGGCCAATTAGGTGGTTAGATTAGTTTAGTTAGGTGTTAATTAGATTGTATGATTTATCTAGCTTAGTGCATTATTTATTAGGTCCAATTAGGTGGTTAGATTAGTGTATTTAGCTTAATTAGTCATTTATTTAATTATTGTGCATTTATTTAATTAATTTTGTAATTTATTTAATTATTTATTATTTTCTAGAAATTATACCGGGATAGTCAGTAGTCAGAATTTCGTGCCGATTGTCATGGTGTAATCAGTTTGTGCAATTGATTGCTAATTTGTGTAATTGCGTGATTATTGTTGATTTTCAATTATTATTCCCAAATTTTTAAATTTTAGTATTTAATCAGAAAATACCGGGTTTTTAAGTTTTGACACCAAAAATGTTTTTAAGTACTATATCAAATAGTGGGATTTCAAAAGGGAAAGATATCAATTTTTCTAGTTTGATCTGACCGTGAACCCACACACAATTATTTTACCGAGTATTTTTTTATAGGAAGAAAATAGGCCAAGTACATTATCTTAATTGGGGCATTTGAGTGCAAAGTAAAATGTCCTTGGCTGGGATTGAGTGTATGTGTGATGGTTATGAGAACCCGTCACCTAATGTGCATCAGGTGGATGATGCTCCTATATGGAATACCCTACTTCAACAGATATCGGATCGCGGTAGAGGCCGGACTAATGCTTCTTCGGGAATGCTGTCGACGAATAGACGATGCCATACTCGATGGGGCGAGATGATGCCTGGTTATGCTAGAAGGCCGCTGAACGTCGAGTAGGCCGTGCCCGTGGGGCCGTAATTAAATTGGAACACATGAATGATTGAGATAAACACGCTTGATTATGGGACAAAATTGTGTGGCACAGAATGTGACGTGTCATAACGATTTGGCCTTATAATCGGGACTCTTGTGATTGATTGAGACATGAGTGAGACATTCCAATTGATGTCTGCATTTACTACATGCATCTGTTATATGAACTGTATTGACACGCAGGGAAATGCTAAGGCGAGATGAGTCTTCTGTGATGTGTGGTTAAACTGCCTCTAGGCGTATTACCTTCCTAATCGGGGTTTAGGGCATAGACTTGTTGAGACATTGTATCACCCCATCGTGGGTTTAACTTTTCAGGTCCTTAGATGGAGGCCCATCCGGTTCATTTTGGACAGCTGTGTGGGTTTAGCGAGCAGAGTACCAACATTCCTGTCCCCGAGAGTCCCTGGCTCCATGAGCTCATCGTGATCACTCTATGGGTCGATGAGGGTCTACCACAGTGGATACCTCATCGATTCAGGTCGTGATTTTGTCATGGGCCTAATGGGGTACGGTATGGTCCCCTTCAGGGTTTTGATGTACCCGTTGTTGAGGGTGAAGGGGTAGCTAACCCACCTGATGGTGTCGTGGTGGACCCGGAGCCCCCAAAGCCTATAGATGAGGAGTCTAGTGCCTAGATGGCTCGAATGCTCTTCTTTTTGGAATTAGGCCCCTGTTGATAGGCTAGCTTTGTATATAAACCAGTTTGTTTATTGAAGTGTGTTTGGTTTGAAATTGTTGTCCTGCTTTTCTATCCCATGTTTCTTGTCTAGGGATTGTTTATTTCACTTCCACTTGTGCATGATTCATTTGGGTCGGCAACGCGTCCTGGGAACGTCGTAATTTAGTCGACCACCGAGGGATGTGCGCGCGCTCGAGTTTCGGGGTGTGACAACAATGGTACACGTCTAATATGACTTGACTTTGTGGGGCCACATATGCACTAACTCGACCATAGCCTCAACTTCTCCCGTACCACCTAAACGATACTCTCCTCAAGTCCGAAAAAGATCCATACTCGGACTGGACTGACTCAACCTATGGAAGACCCATGCTGACTTTTCCGACCTCACTAAAGTGTCATGCAACTCTCCGTCTCGCCGAACCTCACAGTCATAATGAATCTCTTCCAAAATTCACGTACCCATTCATGTATAGTCCTCACAACCACAACAACACGATCACCTTTGACTCACGATCACTCAAACCCATGGGTCCTTGTCGAATCTAACTCACGGCCTTCCAAGATTCTCACAACTCGACTATTGAATTCACGTCACCACAATTCTCACTCGCCAAACACACAGAATCCTACACCCACGACCTCACCGACCTGTACACGGACATGAACCAACTTACCGAGCTCGCGGCCTTATCGTCCATCTATGAATCCTGAACCAACTAACCCAGCTCACAGCCACATTGAATCACATGGGTCCATCTTTCAAGCTCATGGTCTCACCGACACACCCATGAAACCCAAACCAAGACACCGAGCTCGTGGTCTCTCCTCGCTGCATCCTTATCAATCCATACAAGAAGCTCGCACCCTCTCTCTCTCTTCGCCATGGCTTCATAGACCCACACGGCAACCAAAACAGTTACCGAGCAAGAATTTCTAAAGCTACTAAGTAATTATAGGGTCACGATTCAACATGCAAGAATTTTTCGGGTAGTAGAGGGTGATAGAACTTCTACTTGCCTTGAATCCGTGGTGGTGCGAGCTGGTGGTGGAGCGACGGGAATAAAGTGAGACGGCGGTGCGGCGAAGCGGTGCAAGCGGTCAGCATCAATGAGCAAGACAAGGGTGAAGCGGTGAAGGTCAGAACGAAGATGTTTCTCTGCTGCAGTGGCCGATGGACGAAGGAATTTTTATGAGGGAAAGGAAAATAAGAGGTGTCCTTCTTCCCTCCTTCGAGTTTCACCGTTTGTTGACCATATTGGTCAACAATCCTTGAATTCTGCTGCAGTCCAAGGGGAGACGCGTTGAGTGGACATGTCCCTTGGCTGAAATTCCCTTGCCACTTTGAGGGATTTTGCTGAAACGTGGCTAAGGTCTAGTGTCAAGGTCTTCATTCGCTGGCAGGTTGCAAAGGAAAAACGTGGCTGCAATTTAGGTCAAAATCTTCATTTTGCTGAGAAGCGGGTGGGGTTGACGTGGGGAAATGGTGGCTTTGCTCCTTTCTTTGACTACTTAAACGATTGCATGGGAATGAAGAAAAATTTGCATGGAAAGCTAGCTTGGCAAAGTACTAACGAGAGTGAACATTGGTCTCGCTTGTGGCGTTTCGTGAAGAAGAAAATTTTAGGAGATAATGGACTAGGTAATGGTCGAGCTGTCATAGTACGGCGAAGACGTGATGATGAGGTGGTGCCGCGGGGACATGATGAGACGGTGATGGTGGTGGTGAAACGGTGGCCGTGAGTGGTGCCAACATCATAGTCCGATGACAAGCTTGTCGACGCGGCATGGACCGTTACGTATTCGAGGCTTAGCGAAGTCCGGATATCACAAATCTCCCCTACTTAAAGAATTTCATCCTCAAAATTGAGTGTCTCTTATGTCTTACCTTTGCCTCACTTCCCTCTCGCTTTACCATGTAGCATCTTCCACGTTGTGGTGTTGCCACAAGACTTTAACTAATGGGATCACCTTCGTTCGGAGGACTTGCTCCTTTCGATCCAGTATCTGCATCAATTTCACTTTTTTATCTATTTTGATAACCTCATGATCTAGTATATGAGCAGGGTTGGGATGGTACTTCCTTAGCATTGACACATGGAAGATATTATGTAGATTCGACAACTTAGGAGGCAATGCCAATCGATAGGCCAAATCCCCTATCCTTTCAAGGATCTCGAAGGGTCCAATAAATCTCGAGCTCAACTTGCCCTTCTTTCCAAATCTTGATATACCCTTCATCGGTGACACTTTTAAAAATACATGATCTCCCACATTAAATTCTAATGGTCTTCTACACTTATCCGTGTAACTTTTCTGTCGGCTCTAGGCCGTCTTTAGTCTATTTCTAATTATTTATACCGTATCCGAAGTAGCTTGTACCAACTCTGCTCCTGTCAGTCTTCTCTCTCCCACCTCATTCCAGTAGACAGGAGTCCTACAGATCCTTCCATATAGTGCCTCATAGGGAGCCATACGGATACTTTGCTGGAAACTATTGTTATATGCAGACTCTACTAAATGTAACTTATTATCCCAATTTCCTTTAAAATCAATCATGCAAGCTCTCAACATATCTTCCAATACTTGGATTACTCTTTCGGTTTGTCCATCCATCTGTGGATGGTAGGTAGTACTAAACTAAAGTTTGATCCCTGATGTGGTTTGGAGACCTCGCAAGAAATTTGAGGTAAACCTCGAGTCTCGATTTGATATGATGGTCACAGGAACACCATGTTGAGATAGCTAGTATAAGCACCTAGAGGGGGTGAATAGGTGCACAAACAAATTCTCGAGATACGGAAGCGATTCTAGGCAATCAATAGAAAGGAAAATACGATCAAAGTAAAGTAAAGGTTAGGGAAGAGAGAAATGAACACAAGATTTATAGTGGTTCGGCTTATTCCAAGCCTACGTCCACTCTTCCGCACTGACAGCCCACCGGCTGGATTTCACTATGAACAAAAGAGAAGTTACAGCACAGCTTTTCCTTGATTCCACAGTGTAGATGTTCTACCACACTTCCTCAAGGTTTCTCACGAATATAGACTCTCTTTTGTTTACACGATTTTGCTCAACAAATGAATTGACTAAGAACAAAAAGCTTCAGACTTTGGAATTCTTCTATCGTGCACACTCTCAAACAACTGGAACATCTTCCTTATATACTCCTTCATGCCATCATACCCGTTGGCACTTACCAAAGGAATTCCTCCAATCTACCCGTTGGACGGAATCAATTAGGAAGATCATTCGAGCTATTAAAGGAACATGTCGATGGCCCATCAATCATGTTCGCCCATACAATCAAGATCTCAGTTTCCATAAGTAGAACCTTCCAAGTTTACTTTGCCAATCATCGAATCTTTAATCTTTGAATCAATTATGATCAAATAAAGAATTCCGTTATGTCATATCCAGCCAAGAGATCTTCTCCAGTCAATAAGGCCACGTCCTTAATGAAACATCCAGTTCTGGAAAGCCTTTCTTCAACGGATTAGAAACTGTCAATGAGGATAGACTTTGAGTCTTGAGTCCGGCTGTCCGGAGGTCTTCGACTTTAAATAGCGAGTCCGCAAGTCTTCGGACTAGACGATGGAAACGTTTTGTCAACTTCAAAACACTTCACGATGATTTCTCCAACAATCTCCCCCTTTTTATGGTGACAAAACTTTCCTGCAGATTTGGAAAACTTTGACCTGCAAAACATTTCTCAAACACATATGCATATCTTATAGAGATAAATGGCTAAATAAATAACATTAGAATCTGCAACCACAGAAATAGGTTAGTCCAGTATGCAATAAAGCCATCCATAAGATATCAATAGTAGTTAATAATTAAGCAGTCAAATCCAAATCCCAGATTTAGTCCACATCCAGACACACAAGTCAAGTCAAAACAAACCACAAACCAAATAAACCAAAAAGTTCGACAAATTTAAGTTCAAAGTTTTTCAAGTCTCACAACTCTCCCCTTTTGTCAGCATAAAAAGATTGAGATGAAAATGAAGTCAAGGATTCTTGGGAACACGAACAAGCTGAAAATCTCCCATCGACTGAACGATGCCTTCCAGCCTTTTCAAGTCTTCCTTCAGTTGTGCAACATCCTCATCCTTAGCATTAGCCTGAATCTGAAGAGAAAGGGCTTGGATTTGATCATTTAATGAACCCGAAGAGACTTGTCCTGCATTCTGCAAGTTCTGAACTTCACATCCCAATGCATATATCGACCTTGCATCTCCAAGAGAATATCCATCACTGCGAAAGTACGCTGAATTTTCGGTGCGCGTCGGCATTAGCACGATCTGATGGAGTAAATGCAGGCGATGGTAAATCAGCATAATCACGCAGATTTGGCGAAGAAACCTCATGACCTTCCTCAGGAAATTGAGAGGCAAAAACCTCCTATGGATCTACTGGGGATCGACTGACTCCCTCACTGGTTGCAGGATTTGAGGACATTCCTCTTTTCTCTTGGTCTCCCCCTGTGTTCATGCCTTCAGGTGGAGAGTGCTCCTCATGTTCTCCTTCTTCTTGATCTCTTTTCTCTTCTTCTTCTTTTTCAATTCTCTCTTGCTCAGCATCTCTTTCTTCTTCTTCTTCTCTTTCCCTCTCGTTTCTTTTTCCTCTCGCCTCTTTCTCTCGCTCTTTCTTTTGTCTCGTTTTCGACTCTTTCTCGGGAATTATTGACTCGAGATTCTTCAAAGCAGAAATAGTGATGTTATCCTCATCATCTTCATCATCAACGAGGAGAGCTCTTCTTCTCTTGGATGGAGCATCCATGGGCTCCTTCCCTTTCATTTTTCCTTTTCAAAATGATATTAGAGAGAGAGAGAATAACTTACAGTCAAAGTCTTATTTGTCTGAGTCTGAGAGTCTCTATACTTTAACTTCTTCAAACCTCAAAATGTTGAGTCTGGAACAGATAATTTCAAATTGATTTTTCTCTAAAGGCTTTGTAAATATATCCGCCAGTTGGTTCTTTTGAGTCAACAAACTGAATCGAGATTTCTCCCTTTTGAACATGATCTCTAATGAAGTGATGTCGTATCTCTATATGCTTTGCTCTTGAGTGAAGAATTGGATTTTTGGTAAGATTGATTGCGCTGGTGTTGTCACATTTAATCTCCGTGCATGAATCTTCAATTCCAAAGTCTCTTAGCTGTTGTTTTATCCACAGAATTTGTGAACAACAGCTTCCAAGAGCTACATATTCTGCTTCTGTTGTAGAGAGAGCTACTGTACTTTGTTTCCTTGAAAACCAAGACACCGTCCCCCTCCAAGTAGTTGATGTGTACCCGAGGTGCTCTTTCTATCAACTCTGCATCCAGCTAAGTCTGCGTCTGAGTACCCAAGAAGAGTAAAGTCTCCCCTTTTAGGATACCAGAGACCGAAACTTAAAGTTGATGCAATATGTTTGATAATACGCTTTGCGGCATTTAAATGTGATTCTTTAGGGTCTGCTTGAAATCTGGCACAAATGCAAACACTAAACAAAATATCAGGTCTAGAAGCAGTAAGATAAAGAAGTGAACCGATGATACTCCCGTATAACTTTTTGGTCGACTTTCTTTCCTTCTTCATCTTTATCTATCTTCACAGCTTGACATTGGTATATCAGCCTTTTTGCAATTGTCCGGTCAAACTTCTTCACAATATCATTAGCATATTTTTCTTGATGAATAAAATTTCCTTCCTTCAGTTGTTTCACTTGAAGTCCAAGGAAGAAGGTTAATTCACCCATCATGCTCATTTCAAATTCATCCTGCATAGTCTTAGAAAATTTCTTGCACAAACTTTCATTAGAGGATCCAAAAACAATATCATCGACATATATTTGAACAAGTAGAAAACTTTTGCTTTCTCTTTTAATAAAAAGAGTAGTGTCTACTTTACCTTTAACAAATCCATTTTCAATTAAAAACTTACTCAGTCTGTCGTACTGTAACACCCCTCGACGGCCCCCGATCCGATTTGGGTCGCCACAGTTTGCTTACCATTTACTTTCCTAATAACATGTCACTTTGATACCATTTCAATTACAGCGGGTCCATACAACTTGGGGGTTTACATTTTTTTTTTTTATTCGATTGGTCCCTTGCGCAATTTATATGCGGAAGCACATCCAACAACTCCCTTCCTTATATTCAAAAACAATGCACACCTACTAAACATTTATAGGTAAAGGCCGTACACTTTTTATTTACTTAAATCAGATGGACATCATTCATCGGTACATCAAAATGTCATAGTCTTCTATATTCGGCTACACTCCAAAAGATGACCGATGTTTCTCAAACAGTCATACACTTTAAGTCCATCGATCGGTGTCGGCGTCCAAAAGCTCCTTCCCTTCCCTTGCTATCCTCCTCCTCACGGTCACATCCAACCGTTCAAACCCTCTACTAATCTGAAATGTTATCCCCAAAAGGGGTGAGTACAACCACTGAGCAGATAGGGAAATCCAATAACAACTCAATGCATCATGCATATCATCATACATGCATAGCAGGCATAACTTACCTTGCAGCCATGCGCATACAATCATGCATCATCGTGCCTTATCATCATGCATATCATATCATCTTATGTCATCACCATAATCATCATGGCATTCATTATATCATACATGTCACCCTTATCATGACATCGTCACAACACACATCATCATCGTCATCGTGCATATCATCATACATATCATCATGCATATCATCATGCATATCATGCCATGGGTGATCATCATATCACATCGCATATCATCATCATCATCATCATCATCATGCATATCATCATGCATATTATCATACATATCATGCCATGGGTGATCATCATATCACATCATATATCATCATCATCCTCATCATCATGCATATCATCATGCATATCATGCCATGCATATCATCATGTCATGGTTTAATTTTCATCTTTATCTTTCAATTTTGATCACCACATCACCCATTCATCAATCTCATCATCAACCCTTCGGGCAGAAACCTCCGACAGGGTTCCCAGCATTCCAGCCATCCCATGGCCACCAGGCTTCCGACCCCCCACAGTCCAGGCATCTCACATCTCAACTAGCATCACGAGGCATTCCCTTCGGGCGAGAAACCTCCGATGTGGCTTCCGGCATTTACACTCCCCGGCCGGGCATCTCGCACCCAAATCCTGGTGTCACGAGGAACCTCCGGGCATGTATCCAAGATACAACCGGACTTCCGGCCCCCACATTCGGGCATCCTAAAACTCCCGGGGAATCTCTGGAATTACGCCACCAAAGGCCACCGACAACATCCTCCACCACAACCTTTTTCTCATCCACATTTATCCTTTTATCTCAATTTAACATGGCAATTGGCATGGTATCAAACAAATCACACTTGACATGGAATTCACACTTGCATCTCAATTCATATGTCGTACACATGCCAAAACTTTATCCCATACACATCTCAATTCAATACATGTACAAGGACCATGTCATACGCATACCAAGACTTTATCACATATACATCTCAATCCAATACATGTGCAAGGACCTCATCACACATATGCCACACAAATAGAATTGAATCCATGGCCAAATAAAAATCTATTTTATTTTATTATTATTTTATTATATTTATTTATTTTCATAAATAAATATTAAATTTAATATCTATGATTTTCCCAAAATCATAATATTCAAAAAAATCACTAAAAAAATCAATAGGTTCACAATTTCATACAAAATTCATGGCCAAATTGAATTTCACATAATTTCACAATTTTCACAAAATAGCACATGATATTCGGATAATGACCAGAATTGCACAGTTTCCAAATAAATTCGATTAAAATACTCATATGGCATTCAAAAATTACTAAATTTCACAGGGTGATAGCCAACACATTTTCTTGCACTTTTTATGAATAACTCTAAGCCAAATTATTTTTAAATTAATTTATACAACCCCACGAAACCTCTGGAACCACTACCGCGTCGTCCAGAATGCACATCTCCGAAATATTAAGGTTTCACCCGTCTATTCTCTTTCGTTTCCTCTGAATTTTGAGTATGTTATGTATCAAGGTGTCCTTTACAAGTTTCATGAGAGATCTAGGTCAAATAACCAGAGTATGGTCACCATTTAAGTCCATGAAGTCTCGGGTGTCTCTGAATACTTCACCAGAACCATTGTTTCCAAGATCTAGCCGATTCACTAGGCTATACTCGTTCATTTCTCTTCAAATTTGAGTATGTTGTAGTTTAAGGTATTACTTACAACTTTCATGAATATAACGAAGTCAAATATTCAATATAAATCAACATGCAAACAAGAAATCAACAAGAGGTCAGTGAAGATTTCGCAGATCTAGGGTCTCCGTATGATAGAACTTTTGACCCCTCAAATCTCCATCGTTTCCTACGAAATTTCAGTATGTCATACTACAATATGTTAGCTTCAACTTTCATGAAGATACCGAAGCCAAAATCGAACTCCAAACACACATGAAAGCTCGAACAAGCTACTGACTTCCACAAACCGAACAAGAACAGTCACACGGCTTGAAAACAATCAACTCTTACCTCGGTTTTTCGCACAAATCACACCTAAAATCGAACATGCAACCACCAAAACAAACATGCAAGAGAAGTTACGGACTCCACTTGCCTTAAAGATGAACAAGCAACGACGAACGGCGATGGGACATGGCGATCGGACGGCGAACGAACGGCGGCACCCCTCGGCTCCGCCTCCTCTCCTCTCGGCCTCCCCCTTTCTCTCGCAATCTCTCTCTCTCTCTCACCCTCTCTTTGGACGAAATGAAGCAAAGAACCGGCCATCTCTCTCTCCTCATCCTTTTTATATCCCCTTAATCCCATCATTAGCAATCATTGCTTTGCCTAAAGATTAACCAATGCATGCTCTTGCCATTTGCCACTTGTCATATTGGGTTTTTATTTTGAATTTGGATGGGCTTGGGCTTAGGCCCATCCGGCCACTCCCCTTGGGCTGGTCGAATTCTCCTCTTGGGTTCTAATGGGCCGACTAGCTTGGCCCACCAAGCTTTAGGCTAATGGGCCCAAGGCCCATTTCGAAAATTCAACCCTTTTTTTCCTTCTTTTTTTTTTGAAATTCTTTTTATAAATATTCTTGAATTCCAAATTTTTATCTCGGCCAAAGTCTTGGGATATTCTTGTTCATTGAAATTTAAATCATATGGCCAAGCATAGATTATTAATCTATTAAATCTAAATTTCCACAATCACAAGCACAAATCATCGAATTAAAAGACTAATGGCTAAAACATAAGCCATGGAAATTTAACACCTAATTAAAGACTTTAACACACCTTAAGGCTTGGCTTTGAATTTCTGGGATGCCACACATACCAAGCTCGAGGTGCTTGTTTCAAGCCGTATAAAGCCTTTTTGAGTCTGAATACTGAGTCTGGTTTCCTTGGGTCTTCAAACCCAGGTGGTTGTTCCACATAGACTTCATCTTGGATGAATCCATTTAGGAAGGCACTTTTGACATCCATTTGGAATAACCTGAAATTCTTATAACAAGCAAAAGCAAGTAATAATCGAATTGCTTCTAACCTTGCTACTGGTGCGTAAGTCTCGTCATAGTCTATCCCTTCTTCTTGTGTGTATCCCTTGGCCACAAGTCTTGCCTTGTTTCTTATAACTTTTCCTTTCTCGTTCATCTTGTTCCCGAAAACCCATTTAGCTCCAATAACAGATTTACCTTTTGGTTTAGGAGTCAATTCCCAGACATCATTAATACTAAATTGCCTGAGCTCTTCTTGCATAGCTTCAATCCAGCTTTCATCAGATAAAGCTTCTTCTATGCTTTTGGGTTCTATTTCAGAAACAAGAGCCACAACACTAGACTCTTCGTGCCTTTTGGATCTTGTGCGAATTCCTTCATTGATGTCTCCAATAATAAGATCTTTGGGATGACTGGACTTATGTTTCCAGTTGTTGGTTAATTTGTCAGATTGATGGTCACTTCCTTCACTTGAATCTTCAACGGTCACTTGTTCTTGGTCCTTCAAAGTCTCGAGCTATTTTAGACTTTGTAGAGTCTCGGAGCAGGTTCAGGTTCTTCAAGATGAGTCTCGAGTGGATTCATTTTGCATAGAGTCTTGGAATTTAACATTCATTGATTCTTCCACTGTTTGAGTCTTCTTGTTGTAGACTCTCAGACGCTTTGCTTATGGTTGAATATCCAAGGAAGATGCCTTCATCGACTTTTCTTCAAACTTACCAACTCGATCATTTGCATTTTCAGTATAAAGCATTTGCATCCAAATACATGAAAATATGAAACAATAGGCTTCTTTTCTTTGAATAGTTCATAGGGGGTTTTTTCCAAAATAGGCGTTAGAAAAACTCTATTTATAATGTAACATCCTGTAGAAACTGCTTCAGCCCAAAAACGTGAAGAGATGTTACTTTCGATTAAAAGAGTTCTAGCCATTTCTTGAAGAGATCTATTCTTTCTTTCCACAACTCCATTTTTCTCTGGAGTATATGGAGAGGAGAATACATGCTGGAAACCAAATTCATCACAGAATTTTATAAAATCATGATTTTCAAATTCACCTCCATGATCTGTTCTTATACTTGAGATAACATACCATTTTTCATTTTGAACCTTTTTAGCAAACTTTTCAAAGTAAGAGAAGGTTTCAGACTTACTTGCCAAGAAATATACCCAAGTGAATCGTGAGTAATCATCCACAATTACCAGGTAGTATTTCTTACCTCCAATGCTTTGCGTTCTGGTTGGTCCAAAAAGATCCATATGCAGAAGCTGCAGTACACGGATAGTGGAAACTTGATTTATTGGTTTAAAGGAATTTCTTACCTGTTTTCCCAATATACATGGTGTACATAGATCAGAATTTTGGTATGATAAATTGGGTAGACCATGAACAAGCTTCTTTGCTGAGATTTTGGCTATTTGCTTCATGTTGACGTGCCCAAGCTTTCTGTGCCATAAGTTTGCTTCGTCTTGGATTGAGATTAGACATTGTGATTCATCTGGTTTCACATCCAAGAGGTAGATATTTCCATGTCTTCGACCCATGAATGACTCGAGTAAAATCTTTACTAATTCCAGAACATATTCCCTCTTGAAAGTTGATTTTGAAGCCGTATCACATAGCTGACTAATACCGAGCAAATTGTAATTGAGTCCTTCCACTAAGGAAACATTGCTGGTTTTGAGATTTCCAATCTTTACAGTTCCAAATCCAACAATTTTTCCTTTGTTGTTTCCTCCAAAAGAGACTTTTCCACCATTTACTCGAACAAGCTTTATGAAGTAATTTGAGTCTCCTATCATGTGTCTTGAGCATCCACTATCCAGATAACATTTTACCTTTTTCTTGATAGTGACCTGCATTTAAAAAAGAAACTCAAACCTTCTTTGGTACCCATATTTTCTTGGGTCCATTGGTGTTAGTATGATATGCGGTTTTTGCCCATGCCTTTTTAAAGGTTTCCAAATCATAGGACATTCTTTTTCAAAATGATCTGCACTGTTGCATTTTGAGCATCCGAGAGCAGTGCGACCTACTGGTTTTACAAAGATTCTTTTAAAATGATTTTTGTAAGCATCTCTTGTGTGTCTTTGTTTGATTCTTTCCTTCACCTTAGGAAAATCAATTAAAGGAATGGTTTCAGCAGTCATTCCCAAACCATATTTATTAAAATAAGGTCTTTGAATAGAGAGAATTTTTTCAAGTTTCTCAAATCCTATAGAAAATCTTTTGGAAATATTTGAGATATCACTTTTCAAGAATGCATTTTCTTTTAACAAATTATCTTCACTTTCTTTAAGAGAAGAAACATTCTTGTCTAAACTTTTCACTTTTTCTTTCAAAATATTTTCCTGTTGTTTTAGAGCAGAATTTTCCTTCTTTAGTTCGAAATTCTTTTAAGAGAAATCTTAAGACTAAAACACAATTCATCAATATACTTTGAAACCTTAATAGGGATTTTGAAGTCACTTACCTCAAATTCGCTTTCTGAGTCTGAATTTGTCTCGGAATTTGAATCTGAATCCGATTGTGCCATCAAACATATATTGGCATAATCATCATCACTTTCTTCACACTCTATATCACTCAGCATTTCAGTTTTAAGATCTTTTCGGTACTTTTCAGTTTTTCCTTTCTTCTTTCTCGAAGAGGACAGTTGGGTCGATGTGTCCCTTTTTCTTACATTCAAAGCAGACTACATCTTTGTTTGATTCATCATCTTCAACAGACTTAGTCTTGCTTTTGAAAACTTTGTTTCTTTGGATTGAATCTTCTTCCTTTTCTATTCAGCTTTCTGAATCTTCTTATCATAAGAGCAAGTTCCTCATCATCCATATCTTCTTCAGAATCTGTAACATCATAATCATCATTAGATTTTAATGCAATGGATTTCTTACCTTTAGGGTCTTCGTCTTCATTGATTCGCTCCACTTCATAAGATCAAGAGTCCCAACCAACTCATCAACAGATAGTGGCATGATTCTTTGGGTCTCTCTGATTGAGGTCTTTATGTGATTCCAATCCTTGGAGAGTCCACGCAGTAGCTTGTTTACTTTCATGGGATCAGAAATTGGTTGACCTTGATTTTCAAGACCGTTCACAACATCTGTAAAACGACTAAACATATCAGTTATAGATTCTCTTGGTTTTATTTTGAAGGCTTCATATTGACCGAGGAGAATGTTGATTCTAGTTTCTTTCACTCGATCGGTTCCTTCATAGTAATATGTAATCTATCCCAGACTTCTTTGGCTGTAACACATGAAGATATTCTGTTATATTTAGTAAGGGATAAAGCACAATAGAAGGAGTAAATTGCTTTTGCATCAAGAGCTTGTCTCTTGATTATCTCTTCATGAGTCATTTCACTAGACTCAACAACATTTTTTCCTCTTTCTGAGACTAATGCAGCTTTAGGAATGATTCCTTTTTCTACAACGTCCCATTCCAGAGGATCCTTTGATCTTAGGAATGCTTTCATCTTGTTTTTCCATATGTTCTAATCATTTCCATCAAAGTAAGGTGGTCTGGTATTGCTTTGCCCTTCTACCGCCTCCCCGGAGCCAACATACTAGCCATGGATCTTTAACTCAAGTAAAACACTTCAAACGAAGTGAGTACACAATGTGCTCGATACCAATTGAGTTAGCTAGTATAAGCACCTAGAGGGGGTGAATAGGTGCACAAACAAATTCTCGAGATACGGAAGCGATTCTAGGCAATCAATAGAAAGGAAAATACGATCAAAGTAAAGTAAAGGTTAGGGAAGAGAGAAATGAACACAAGATTTATAGTGGTTCGGCTTATTCCAAGCCTACGTCCACTCTTCCGCACTGACAGCCCACCGGCTGGATTTCACTATGAACAAAAGAGAAGTTACAGCACAGCTTTTCCTTGATTCCACAGTGTAGATGTTCTACCACACTTCCTCAAGGTTTCTCACGAATATAGACTCTCTTTTGTTTACACGATTTTGCTCAACAAATGAATTGACTAAGAACAAGAAGCTTCAGACTTTGGAATTCTTCTATCGTGCACACTCTCAAACAACTGGAACGTCTTCCTTATATACTCCTTCATGCCATCATACCCGTTGGCACTTACCAAAGGAATTCCTCCAATCTACCCGTTGGACGGAATCAATTAGGAAGATCATTCGAGCTATTAAAGGAACATGTCGATGGCCCATCAATCCTGTTCGCCCATACAATCAGGATCTCGGTTTCCATAAGTAGAACCTTCCAAGTTTATTTTGCCAATCATCGGATCTTTAATCGTCGAATCAATTATGATCAAATAAAGAATTCCGTTATGTCATATCCAGCCAATAGATCTTCTCCAGTCGATAAGGCCACATCCTTAATGAAACATCCAGTTCTGGAAAGCCTTTCTTCAACGGATTAGAAACTGTCAATGAGGATAGACTTTGAGTCTTGAGTCTAGCTGTCCGGAGGTCTTCAGACTTTAAATAGCAGAGTCTGCAAGCCTTCAGACTAGACTGATGGAAACGTTTTGTCAACTTCAAAACACTTCACGAGGATTTCTCCAACACATGTAAGCGTACTACTTGGCTCACATATATTTCAGCGTATTTGTCCATCGGATAATTCATACGTACTGCTAAGAAATGGGTGGATTTAATCAGGCGATCCACTATTACCCAGATGGAATCGTGGCCACTAGATGTCCTTGGTAACCCTTGCACGAAATCCATCGTCACGTGCTCCCATTTCCATTCCAGTATGTCTAGTGGTCTTAGCATTCCTGCGGGCTTGCAATGTTCTACCTTCACTTGCTAGCAGGTCAAGCACTAAGAAACGTGCTTAGCAATGTCTGCCTTCATACCATTCCACCAGTACTATTGACGTAGGTTTCAATACATCTTTGTATTCCTAGGGTGGATACTATAATTACTCCTATGTGCTTCCGATAGTATTTCCTTTCTTATCTCTTTGTTATTGAGGACACATAGTTGTCCTTGGTATCTCACTGTTCCATCCTCAGAAACTTGGAACTCTGGTCTTTTCCCTGACGACACCTCGTCTCAAAACTTCACGATTTCTGGGTCAAACTATTGTAGTGTTCTAATATTTTGAATAATTTCCGGATTTATTCTCAGTGCAGTTAGTACACCAGTAAGATGGTCTATTTCTAACTTAAACTCCGAATTTGCTATTATTTCTAACAAATTCCATTTTTTTGCCCTTATACTTGCCATACCCATTGCCGACTTAGGACTGAGAGCATCTGCTACCTTGTTCGCCTTCCTTGGATGGTATAGTATCTCACAGTCGTAATCCTTTAGCAGTTCCATCCACCTTCAATTCCTTCTGAGAGAATAAGTACTTCAAACTTTTGTGATCTGTATAAATTTCAAATTTCTCCCCATACAAATAATGTCTCCATATCTTTAATGCAAAAATTATTTCCGCCAATTCTAAGTCATGGGCTGCATAGTTCAATTCGTAGGGTTTCAATTGTCTCGATGCATAGGCTATGACCTTCTTATACTACATCAGGACACACCCCAACCCTTTATGGGAAGCATCGCTATATACCATGAATCCACTAGATCCAGATGGAATAGTAAGTATCGGGGCCGTGGTCAATCTTTTCTTGAGTTCCTGGAAGCTCCTTTCACATCCATCATTCCATTCAAACTTCACATTATGTAGATTTGACGAATGAATTGTTAGGTTATGTTCAGTGATCTGGTCCTCTTTCCACAAAACTTATTTTGCTAGGCTTCCTTCATGGAAAATGTTAATTAAGGTCTTCCCTACAACATATTAAAATTTCATAATTTTTCGAACCCGTTTGATAATGTAATAACACTGATTTCGGAAATTACTTGAAACTATTTTTCACCCCAGGATAAGAGAGTCACACGCCCAACTTGAGGAGCAAACCAATCTAAAGTCTTGTTGATTTAGGATGAGGATGCATTAAATATCTTTGGACTCTAGTTCTTCAATGCCAAGTTGATGTGTCTTTTAAAGAAATAGAATGCCTCCTAACCTAAAAACTTGGAGAGCAAGTTTGTAATATGAAGATATCTAGCCTAATGATTACTCAAGATCCAAACATTAAATGGGAGAGGCTTAGTCATTGGCTTAGGTGTCCCCATAATAATTACATGTAATTATTACATGATGACTCAATCCCTTAGGATGACCAATGGAAAGATGAGCAAGTGTTGTCCCTAGGAAATAGACTTGCCACCCATCTCTTTAGCTTGCCACCTCCTCAACCTAGATTGTCCACCTACATGAAGATGATTGGTCCATTTGGAAAGATCATCATGAAGGGTTTGCCTAAAAATAGAGGCATTTCCCCCCTCATTCCCACACCACCTCCTCTTCCTCCCTCACTCTCTCGACCTCACCCTCACCGTTGCCCTCTCTCTTTCTCGTGGCCACGCCCTCTTGCTCGTTTGCTCACCAGCACATTGCTTGGTCACCTAGGCCATTCCTTGAAGTGTTGTAAGTAGAACTTATTAATATTTGGTTTGGGTGTTGTGTTACGCTAATCCAAGCGTGTAACGACTTCTTGATTGAAACGTTGTGACTATGTTCTTGCTTGAGGTTCGGTTGTGTTTGCTTGGATCGGTTTAGACATTGTTCCTTGATTGAGTTCGATTTTTATTTGATGAGCTTTGGCTCGTGCTTTGGTTTGAGTTCTTTGGAATAAGCTCGGTTCATGTGTTTATTTAATATGCTTTGATTTTTCCTTTGATACAAACCTATTTGAAAAGTGTTTTTGTGAAAGCTTGGTATTTCTTTACAAAACTATTTCCAACTATTTTCACAAATGCATGTTCTAATTCATGCCCCAAGCTCCGAAAAGGGGTTTCCTCGACCTTGAACATACGTGGGATCACATCTGATTAGTCCTTTCATGGTCTCAATGCAATATCGAGGTATATCGTTCCCGACCCAAGTTAGGTACTAGATCGGTGCTCAAACGTGTCAGATCAAGCCGCGATCCTTAATTCGTGCTCGACGTGTTCAACGTCTTGGTTCCGGTAAATCATTTCACACACTTATGCATGGCACGCATTTGAGCCCTTGAACTAAAATTGAAGATAAGAACTAGATTGTGATGCCTGATGCATGGACACATGATCGACTAGTTTATGCCATCGACCGATGGATTCGGCAACGATGCGCCCTCGCCAACGGGATGCCCCCACGCCAACGAGATGCCTCGTCAGAAGGACGAGATGTTGTAATAATTCTAGCCGTCACCCTTCAATTAGGGGACGTTGCTTGATTAAGTTCGAATGCTCGGTAAATTCCTAAAGAGTCGATGGATTTTGACTATTAATAAATGAATCATGGGTGCATGAGTTCCTCATATTACGGAGTGGATCTTGGTTATGCTTGCATAATGTTGAGTAAGGCGTGAGTTACTCATGTAGTGGTTAAATCTTGGTTTATGCTTGTATATTATAGATTGAGGATTTCTCATGTTTCATCCAAGACAAATCTTTTCTTTTACTATTGATCTACCATCGACTAATGTCTTGAATGAGTCATATGCTTGTTGATACGCAAGGCATCCTCCTATCCGGAAATTAGTAAATTTTATTTATTGAGTCCATGACTCACCAAGTTATTTTTCAGAATTGTAGGCATGGAGGACTTACACTAGTGCTAGAGTTGTAGTCTCATTAGAGGAGCTAATGTTTACCCAGCCTTTGGAGTATAGAAAATGTAGTGGTGGTAAATATAACAGCCCGTGACAATGAGCTTGTAAACATAACTAATGTAAATGTTTATTTGCAAGTGGTTGTTTTCCCAGCTAATTTATTATTGTATGGGTGTTGTTTGTAATGCTTTCACATGTGCTTAATGAAAAGATAAAAAGAACGGGATGGTGACGCGCCTGGGACATCGTGAAAATAACCCCCATTGCTAGTGACCCTAGAGACGAAGTTAGGGTCGTTACAATGTGAGTTACAAAAGGATCCAATATTTTTCAAGTATGCAGGAATACTACAAAGCCGAAGAATATAAGAAGGAAGACACAAGAAATTTGGTTCCCAGATTTAAGTGTAAGACTAAGGAGATGTTGGTCAAGGAATGTATAAGGCATGGATTTCGATTTTCCTGTAAGAATAGCCCTAATTTTTTTGGTAGGGATATGGAAGAATTGACTTAGAAAGGAGATTGGATTTTGACCAGTGGGATGGGTAACGAAACCTAGAGAAGCTTTGCTTAACCCAATAGCTTTATGAAACTCCTCAATTGTAGGGATCAACTCATATTGATTAAACACGAAGGTGGAGGTCATGAGATTCCAAAAATGAGCCAAAGGCTTTAGCATTGCGATCCGGGGTTTGACCTTTAACAAGGTGCAAAGAAAGCCCACTTGTTTCTCCACATAATCCCAATGTCTTGTGTCGAGATTCTCCCATATAGTTCTAAGATTCCTTGACACCGGAACAATGTCCAATTCGGGCTTGCCCATCTAAGTCTAAACCTAAAGGGGTATCCATGATTAAAACGTATCGTCGTTGAAATATAAAGTGCACAATTAAAATATAGAAATTAAGAAAAAAAACAACAATAAAAAATGGACAATGTCTTACCCACCAAACACATGGCAAGCGCAAATCACACATTACATGAAACTTGTGAGGTTTTGAAGCCTAAAGTGAGAGTATCAAGGCTCAAGGTCCCTATCCCAAATGATAAAAATATTTTACTGTGACGACCCCCAGCACGTGATGGTCACCGTGACGTCCCATGGTTATTACTATTATTTTTATGCGGAAGCGTATAACGACAACTCAATTATAACTTAAATCAATGCACACGAAAATATAGAATTAGGCACTTTTATTTATTTATAGATTACAGACGACCTAGGTCGGTACATTATGGTCAAAAAGTTCTTTCTTCTAGCTGTATACAAAACACTATGGGTGCGTTTGGTAACGTTTCTGTTTAAAAATTGTTCCAGGAAACAGAAATAGAAAAAAGTGTTTCTGTTCCGGAGAACAATTTTTGAACAAAAAAACGCATTTGGTAACTGTATAAAGTTTCTGTTTCTGAAATAGAAAAAGAACATAAACACGTTTGGTAACTGTACAAATTTTCTGTTTCTGGAATAGAAAAAGAATAGAAACATGTTTGGTAACTGCACAAAATTTCTATTCCAATTTGTTTTTCAAGTGTTTTTTTTTAATAAAATATAAACTTGGTATTAAATTATCATTCTCATGAAATGCTCATCAATTTAATTATGTTCATAGTAAGTGAAAACAAACATTCTAAACATGATCATATTTGCTTACTTGGAAGAAAAAATTTTAAGTTTGTACCAAAATTTTCCCAATTGTTTTTTTTTTTTAATAAAGTGTAAACTTGGTTTTGAATTCTCATTATCATAAAATGCTCATCAATTTAATTTTGTTCATGGTGAGTAAAGTCAAACATTCTGAACATGGTTATAAGTGCATACTTTGAAGAAAAATTTATAAATAAACTTTGTACCAAATTTTTGTCACGTGCCTTTTCTTTAAATAAAGTATAAACTTGGTATTGCATTATCACTTTAATGAAATGCTCATCAATTTAATTTTGTTCATGGTGGGTGAAGACAAACATTCTGAACATGATCATGTGTATACTTGGAACAAAATTTCGTAAGTAAAATTTGTACAATAAGAGCTAGCTAAAAGAAGAATATCTTATAGATCTCTATATAGACCCTTTGATACATAACATCACAATAATGAAGTAATAGAGTTCATTGTTCAACTTCATCACATTGAATTTGATAAGTGAGTACTTAAAAACAAAATTACAAAAGTCAGAAACACAAAGTCATGAAATCTCAGGGATATTATGATCCCTCGCCATTTTATTTGCAATCCTTTTCCTAAGCATGTTTATTCCAGGTGCATCATGCAATGTATCATCTACAACCTCCACTTCTATAGATCCGCATGGATACTCCGGATCTCCATATAGGAAAAAGTTTCTATCCATCGCATCTTGATCACGAATATAATTATGGAGAGCACAACAAGCAATTACAACAAGTGCTTGCTTCCGAATTGTAAATGGAGGCATCTGTCTCAAAATTGTGAAGCGATTCTTTAATGCCCAAAATGACCTCTCAATTACATTTCTTAATGAAGAGTGCTTCTTGTTGAACAATTCTCTTGATGTCCTTGGTCGTCCCCCATTCCTCTATACTCACTTAGATGATACCGATCGCCTCTAAATGGAGTTAAAAATCCTGGAAGTGCTGCATAACCCGAATCTACCACGTAATATTTCCCTATAACATGATATATATAAATTTGTTGTGATATTCAACCATAATATATAATCATAAAATTGTTTTCATAAACAAAGTAAATACTAGGTGGTGGTCGAGAAATTGCAGTTGAGGATTTTCGAGTGCCGCTGAAAGCACTCGACAATCGTTGGCAGATCATTCCCATCTAGCATACACGAAAGTAAATTTCATATCAAAAGAGCAAATACACAGCACATTATGGGTTGTCCTCCCACTCCTACCTCTAAATGGAATCTGCTGAGACACAGGGACAGTAGCATCTATATGGGTGCCATCCATAGCACCTACGCGGCCCTGTCAATATATTAACAATCTAATATCATATAAGATTATCAACTACATGTATTTGACAGTATAAAATCAATATAAAAATCATACCTTGAAGTAGCGTTTATGACTAGGATCAAAAAGAATTTCTTGTGGAATGACATCAAAGGACGGTGGTTTGATTATCTCCTTTGAAAGTTTGATCATTGCTTTCAACACTTTGTTGAAATACTTGCTGATTGTTTCTCCTGAATGTTGGAATCTCTCACATAAATCTCTATTTGAGTTATTGTGAGTAACCACACTTAAGAATATCCTAACTTGTTCATCTATTTGAACATATCAACTATCTTTCAACCAACCCCTTACCCTCATTAAGTCACATAAATTCAGAAAAACATGTCTCTCCATCCTAAATGCTTCATATATCCTATTCGAATGTCCATGAACAATCTCCTTATCCATTCTGCTCCCGATAATTGATCGTCCCCAATAGGTTCTCTCGTATGCAAGGATGTGTCCATCGCAGCTAAGCAGAACCACGCTACCAATATGTTAATATCATCATCCAAGAATTGTCCAACTGGTTGTACCTGCTCATTAGACATTATTTGATCCCCCTTCCATAGTACCTATACAATCACAAAAATGACCAAAACATCAATATAGATTTTGAAAACACATCCCAATAACATTCAATAACATAAGTCATAAAATCTCAATAAGATATGCCATTACATATAAGTACAAGAGTCTAAACACTAATGGTATTTGAATAAACTAAACATTAATAGATAATATAAGTTATACAGTCTAATGAAACTCCATGCAATTCATAATATATTTCCAAACATCTACTAAAGGAATTGAAGAAGTCCAATCCTCCTTTCAGGTGTGGACGTAATGAAAGCCTCCCTCCATTGAGAACTGGCGGATGCTCGTTCCACTACTTTATTGTAAACATCTTGCTCTATCTCAGTGTGGCATACTCGTGAGAATCTGACCACGCAGATACGGAGAAAGGGTCTACAGGTGGTTGTGTAGTCCCTGAGCTCGCAGAGCCACCACCAGATTGACTTGATGACCTAACTTTCAGAAAATCTTGTATGGCTCTGCAAGTTTCAGCAATACCAGATTGGTTACTCTTTCTTCTCCTCCGCTTACTATTTGGAGTTCTATCCAATTTATGCTTTCCACGAACTGAAGTTCCAGCATCATCTGTTGTAAAGAGTCTGTCATCACTGTGGTATCCAATGAAATCATTTGCATTACTACCATCATAGTCACCACTTGCATTGACACCATCTGCATCGCCACCACTGTTGTCACCACCTACATTGTCATCACCATTGTCATCATCATCCGATGCATTCACATCTTGAGCACTTCCTATGGCGTGATCCCCAGTAGCATATGTACCATCAAAAACAATACAGAGCTCAGGATACTGAGGAAATCCATTCTTCCTAAATCTTGCCCACTCGACATTATCCTACAATTTTCACAATAATGACATTTCAGCAATATAATCATACATTCTAAAATTGACATCTGTAATGATATCAAAATGACCACAAAGTTAATAAATACCTTGATATGAGATTCCCATATACTTGGATCGTCAACAACAACTCTTTTGTTCACATTATCCCAACCAAATCCGGACTGAGAAATGAGTTTGTGAAAACTGCCATATTGTTTTTTCAGTTTGTTAACCTTGTTCCTCAGCTGTACCATGGTAAATTGGAATCCCGTCTGTCTATTGAGTTCAGACAATACATTCCTCCACCCCGCTTTGTTGAAAGTGGAAGAGGTGCGGTTTCCCTTTTTTACCTCATCCACCAATAAACCAATAAGTATATTGGTTGCAGACTTCGTCCACTTTGCATTGAATGCATGTCTCTCAGATGCCATTGAATCTTCGACCGGTTAAGCATCATATGAGTTATGAATTAAATCAATAACATAATACCATACGAACTACACGCCATACACAGAATCAGTATGGTAACCTATAAGGATCCGTATACCCTATCTTATTTTGTGCACGGTCCAACTAAATTATAAGATCTCTAAGATTAAGACAATGAAAAAAAAAACCAAAAGACCAACCTTAGCGTGCGGATAACTGTTTCCAAAGTCAACAAATTGGGAATTATGTGGCAGGGACTGGCAAATTGCGAACAGAGCAAGGGAAAAAAATGTCTTGTTTCAGTTACACAGCCATCTGACCAAAACAAGAATATTTCAGTTATAGGTGCTAGGTACCTAGCAATAAAAAATTTCCCCCTACAGCCAAGAATCACATAATAGATGGAATAATGAAATCACAAATTAACAAGTAGCCATGCAATGAAAGAAAAGACTAACAAACTACTCAGTGATACCTTTCTCAACAGCTATATCTAGAAATCAGATCATGGTCAGCTCCGAAAAAAATGCACATGAGCATATTTCAAACGAAATGACAGTGATAGATGTCCATTTGAAGATCATAAGTATTCTACGAGTACATAAAGTAATTTCTTCTTTTAAGGATAACTCAGGACATCATGGTACTTGATACATGCAAAAATGGAAGTATGCCAGACATGTTAACCTTGTCAGAGATGTTAATTATAGGAGACAATAGGTCATGGAGCTGCTATAAAAAAAAATACTATCAAATAGACTGGAGGTCCTCTCCAAACAAACATTTCCAACTTTCAGCTTTGATATTGCTTCAACAGTTGCTGATTCTGCTTCCTGCATTGAGCCACAAATCGAAGTTAGCAGGACGATGGAACCATTGAATCCACCCAGCTCTCTAAAATTATGCACAATCAAGCATCACATGTTGGCACTTGTACCATGTACTCTTCAAAGAGATGATTCATTAACAATGGTGTCAACTTGCACACGAGTAACAAGATAATCAGCCAAGCTTAAATGTGTTCCAGTTCAAAAAGCTCTTTTGCTGCAGTCTAAGCACAGATTGGTCGAGATTACTTTAACATCAAGGCCAATCAATTAAGAATGTTACAAAAGTCAAGGAGTCAAGGGGAAGTTGGACTATAAGGGGACACATGGTAATGTATAAGAAGATTAAGAGTGTGCAGTTTCAATCATAGAGCAAACATAGATATTATCTGCGAGCAGTCTTAATGTTGTGAGGACAAGAGTGTGCTGGAAGTTTCAATAGTGATGGATCAAATGTAAATAGTTCAGTTTATCAAACTACGGCAAAAATCACAATACAACTCTTGCACAAAACGAAAATCTGGCACAACTAATCAGCCATTGGACACCAACGCCCCCCTCCCTCAAAAAAAAAAAAAAGTTCCTAGAAGCTCCAACCACAATCAACCACTTTTTTTCTACTGGTGTTACAAATAAATATCATGGGAGATTAATCTATAATGAGAAAAAAATACTAAAAGTTCACACAAAAAGGAATTTATGCATCAAGAAAGAGCCGAAAGTCAAACACAGTAATGCTCCAATGCACAAGAAAATCACAAACCCAAAAGTAAAAAGCAACAACATCATGATGATCAAAAGAAAATGACACCAAATAAATGTGGAAGCAGCGATCATGCATGCATCCAACATACACACCTCAATCTGTTGAAGTTTGGCCTCAAAGAGTTTATCCTTATCCTCCTCCTACATGCAGACAATATATATTCTTTTATAATGAGTATGGGGAGCGTAAAACCGATGTGATTATTATTAATGATACGGTTAACAGTATACTTTACCTACAATAATTCAATTTTCAAGACATCGCATGCGCATGACACAAGGACAATTAGTAGATTGGAAATTGTTGAGCTTCCTTAATTAGTTGATTAACAAGAGCCCCAAAGACCATTAACAAAACCATATTATTAATAATGATCCATATGTCCCTTTGCAGCCAAGGATTAGAAGAACATACCTTGAGAGTATGCTGATCAAATGCAAGATGGGCAAGAATGAATACACGGTCTATCAAAACAATAACCGGCTCTTTTCCCAAGACTCTTCCGTGGAACCTATGCTTGACACAAGGATAAGAAAATTTAAAATACCTGACATTAAAGTACGTATAATGAAACAATGGACTAGTCGAGAAATCAAAAGCATTACTCGGTATATGCAACTCTTCCCTACATGACAAGCACTCCTTACACAGCCTTGCATATTCTGACCACAGTCTATATAGTAAACATCAAAACCATCCGTAGGACATGCTTCAGATCAACAACCAAAATAATTCAAGTCTAATGTGTACTTTTGACTAAAGTCCTTATGTTAGCATTTCAAAACATGCAACACGTCTCTCCACATATGCAACATGCAAAAACATGTCTCAAAGATGTGCAAGAGTCAAAAATTTCTATAAGTTTTTCAGCTTGCAGTAGTTCACAAGTTTTCCCATTCATTATGTTTTGAATCAACATAAAAGCCTAACATTTTCATAAGCCAATGCTCATTCAACACTATGGTCACACGACAGCTCAAAATTTTGTTTAATAAAAAAATTCCATTACGTAAGGGAAGAAGGCAATACATTATTATAGGCACATTTGACATCAAACAAGTCTATGAGTTTAGCCAATATCTTAATAAATGGAGCTCTATGTAGGAGAAAAGAGATTCCTTCCCAAAATTCACAAAGCTAAATCCAAATTACTGCGAATATTATGTGATTAGTTCGTATCCAAAGTAGAAAATTCAACCAAGCAAGTCGCCCCTCCCCCTCGAGACCAATTCTTGCATGAATTGCTAAAGATCCAATTAGTCCAAAAAAGAGGGGGAGGGATTAGTCGCAAATCTTTTGATTCTATCTCTAATTTTCTTCACCCCTTCACATGTCAATAACTAGAATGAAAAAAAAAGGGAATGTCAACACTTGGCCCCTTTATGGCGTATATTAGTGCACGAACTCCTTTTTCTATATTTTCAGAGAAAGAGAATTAGTATATGCTCTATTCAAAGCTACCACCGAATGCCATTCGTTTGATGAGAAATAAAAAGCAATATTGATCCAGACAAATCCCTCACACTCGAGCGAGCAGACACTCATGCTGCTCTACTCGCTTGAGCGTGAGAAGCAGCGAGCGAGCAGAGCAGGCCTCGCTGCTCTACTCGCTTGCAGCTCGAGCAGGGCCTGCTACTCTCCTCGCTGGAGCAGAGAAGCAAGCGAGCAGAGCAGCGACCGTCTACTCGCTCGAACAGGCAAGCAAGCGAGCCCTGCTCTGCTCGCTCGCTGCAAAGCAGGGCTTGCTGCAACCAAACTTTCAATCTAGGGCACCGTTGCTCGCCGATCTCGAGCGAGCATGCTCGCCCGAGATCTCGAGCGAGCAGACGAGCCGCTGCCGCAAATCTAGCGAGCAACGGTGCCTAGATCTGGCGATGGCTGGTCGGAGCTCGAGCCGCTCGAGCTCCGACCAGCCATCGCCTGGATCTGCGAGGGCCTCAATCGGTGAAGAAGAGGAGTGAGCAGGTTCACCTGGTGAAGGGGCACGGCTGTCGACGCGGGAGGGACGACGGTGGAGAAGCTGGATGGTCTCGAGACAGAGGCGGCTGTCAGCGCCGGAGAAGACGGCAGTGGAGAAGATGGAGGAGGAGAGGCTGCGGTGTTCAAAGGAATGACCAAGAAATAGAAAAGAAACACGAGAGTTATGTTTTTGTTCCTCTTTTTGTTCTTCAATTGTGTTTCGTAAATAAGAAACACAATTTTTTTGTTTCTTATTTCTGTTCTACATTTGTTTCTGGGAACAAAAGAACAAAAAAGGAACAAAAACGCGCCCAAACGCGTTTCTGTTTCTTTTTTGTTCCCAGGAGCAGAAAAACAAAAAAAGTGTTTAGAAACAGAAAAAAAAAAAAAAAGAACAAAAACAAACGCAGCCTATCCCGACCATCCTTCTGCCTATCTACACTGCAGTCTGCTTAACACGTCCTGGACTTGCCAAAAATGCTACCCCATCCCCTAGGCCCTCCGTCTACTCGACCCCGCTATCACCGTCGTCGTCATCATCTGGGAGTGGAAGTGGTCCCACCGTACTCCATTGACTCGGGCATAGAGTGCGATAAACCCTATCAACACGGGGCCCGATGGAAGACTAGTGTCCACCGTCAAGATCACAGTGATACGTATGAATGTAACCTCAAGAAAATCGGGGTCGACTTGGTCTACTTGGTCCCACGTGAGATCGGTGGGGATGCCGTAGAGCATCATAGAGGACACGGGTCGCAGAGGCATATTTACGTGTCTGAAAAAGTAATCCCACAAAGGGTGAGTACAACCACTCAACAAGTAAAAGCCTATTAGACTATACTACATGATTCTACCACTACTCATCCGACAGAATCCTAAACATGCAAAAGACGAGATCGAAATAGCTCAATTTGCAATGACTTTAAAGGAATTTCACTGAACAATACACCAAGAAGTAAGTAGACATTTGAGAGTTTCAATAATCATATCTAGTTTGGATCTAGCTGCCACCATCTTTCGAAGGGAACCATGTTGCACCCCTCCAGGCATCTCGCATCCTAACTGGCATCATGAGGACCTCCGGGGTCCTTATTTCCCGGGAATCCGAAGAGCATCACATTATGCCTCTCCAGACATCTCGCATCCCGATTGGCATCACGAGGACCTCTGGGGCCCAATTTCATCCCCCAGGCATTTAAAGGGCATTATGTCACACCCTTCCAAGCATCCTGACACCTGGGGCATCGTCGCCATGGTGGACCGACGGTATCCAATCAATTTAAACCATGGCGCAACAAATAAGGATTCTATTTGAAGTCATCGAAGCATAACTAGGCCGACCATCCCCTAATGCATAAGTCTATGGCCTTCAACCTATCTAAACTCGCACTATTATGAAATCGACTTAGTTTTACTGATTCGTCTAAGGAATTCTTACACCTGAAACACTAGACAAAACATGTGGAGTTGTCCTAGTGCAACGGTACACGTCTAATATGACTTGAACTTTATGAGGTCACATAACTCACTAGCTTGACCATAGCCTTGAATAATCCAGTACCACATCAATGCAAATTTCCTCGGGTCCGAAAAGAATCCGTACCTAGGCCGGATCGACCCACAATGACACAACCTATGGAAGACTGATGCTGCCCTCTTCGACAGACATCACAGTTCATAGCTTTACAACTTGAAACTAACATCGACTGTGCCAACGGTCGTCGCGGTACACGACCATATGAGTCAAGATTGAACTCAGCTTTAACCAGCAAGGTGTAAACATGATACAACGACAACTCAACGTATTCAAGCCTAAATTTATCGATTCCTATCATGGAAACCCAAGTAACGGAAGCACCACATAATATAGAGAAATCGGACTTCCACTTGCCTTGAATCTTCAATGGTGCGGGCTGGTGGTAGAGCAGTGAGATGACATGAGCAAAACGACGACGAAGCTATGAGGTCTCTGGTCGATAGCGAGAATAAAGTGAGAAGGTGGTGCAGCAAGGTGGTGCAAACGGTCGGCGTCGAGTAACAAAGCAAGAACGAGGCTATGAGGGTTTTGGATGAAGATGACTCTCTACTGAAGACACTGGTGAACCAAGGAAATTGTGTGTGGTGAGGGAACAATGAAAGACGGTCCCTTTCTATGCTTCGGCTTCTCCACCTGTTGACTATCTTGGTCAACTTTTCTTCAATTTCGTGGTAGTAGGAGGAGAAGACAGCTCCATGGATTTGTATCTTTGGCATGAGAAGTCTTCACCTATTCCTGACACCTTGCAAGTTAGTGCAAGGACGTGGCTCTTAGTGGTAATCTTCATTGCCACTTTGAGCAAATTCACAAAAACATGGCTGCACTTTGTGGTCAAAGTCTCCATTGGTGGCAAGCTGAAGAGAAGCAGATGGGGGTTGACATGAGTGATGGTGGGGGTTCTCTGTGTTGGAAATTAATCCAAAGAAAACACAAACTGTTTGTTGCTATCAGAAAATGAAATTGGAGGTGAGGTACGGATATCCGAATCTCCTTAAGGCAATTAGTTCTTGCCAGTGGTGCTCCACAGATTCACGAACTATGCCTCCCAAAACACAACACCTCGAACTTGTTTGGATTAGCACTATGCAAACAGGACTCAGTCGAACTGTTCAATTGAACCAGCACACTCAGAAAAATCAGAAGAGTAGAAAAGTGTATCAGAGCCTTTTTGGAATCGAGTCGGAAAAACCAAAAACCATAAAGAAGCTCTATGCTCCCATCTATTTATAGAGATTTTTAGTTCATGTACAGAAGAGATACATGAATTAAACAGACGCGTGTATCCACGAAATTCATAAATCAAGAGATACATGAATTCAAGAGATTCACGAATCCAGAGATACGTGAATTCAAGAGATTCGTGAACTCAATAAATACATGAACTAAAAGATACATGAATCTAGGAAATTCATGAATTCAATAGATACGTGAACATAAAAGTTTAGGAATTCATGAATCCAAAAGAGATACGTGAATAGAAAAGACGTATCTTAATTTATTGGCATTCGTTGATCCATTAGCCATAATTTTAACCATAATTATAACCATAATTATAACCATAATTATAACAATCCCCCACATTAATGGATCACCAAACATATTTAACTCGAAGGAATCTAAGCATACCTGTTGAAATACACTGCATCAAGATAGGTAGCTTTCGCCTTGAACCTTCTTTAGTGAAAGCCTATCGGACTTACTTAACTAGTCAATGGACTAAGCCTTGAATCACCAGTTGTTTGTGTAAGCCTAGACAATAAACCTCACAAAGAGTATTTCCAATTCAAGATTGGTTCTCGGTTGTGTTCGTTCTTTCGGCCCTGAACCTCTCGGGATTCATGCGTGCTTTAGAAAATCTAGCCTTTAAAGATTTTCATAGAGTCAGCCAACTCCACGCATATAGATGCATTCCTATTAAAGATATCCTACCATATCTTACTTGGATGACCATAATTATAACACTCTACTCCTTCCTTTGACAGGTTGAACGTATACATGGGGATGAAGGAGAATTGCATGAGGAAACCAGCTTGGTAATGTACCGAAGAAAGTAAACATTGGCGAGAGAAGAGACGTGGCCGATTTTGAATTAATTCTTGTTGGACATCTCATGGTCGTGGTCCATCTTTGAGGTCACATTGATCTCGCTTGTGGCATTTCATGAAGAAGAAAATTTAATGAGGTAATGGACTAGGTGGCGGTCGAGTTGTCATAATGCGGCGGAGATGTGACGATGAGGTGGTGTCTTGGGGAGGTGATGAGGCGCGATGGATCGGTGAGGTGACGGTGGTGGCAATATGGTGGCCATGAGTGGCACGAACAACATAGTCCAATGACAAGCTTGTCGACGCGGCATGGACCATTAAGTATTTGAGGCTTGGCGAAGTCCGGATATCACATTTACCCATCGCTACTATCATCGGTGAATGCTATTTTTATCTGTTGGGGTGTATGTGATATCTCAAAGACGACTTCGAAATCATCAATGAGCAAAACTTAAGATTTTTTAGGCAAAGTGATATCTCAGCTATGGAATGCATTTAATTGCCAAGACTAGCTTGGAGCTTACATAAATGCCCTCACAAGTATCGCAAGCATTTTAAATACAATCCAAACCGTGATGTTTCCTAAGTCAAATTGAGTATTGAAAAGGAGTTTCTAAAGGATTGCATTTGGAAACATCACATGTACCAAAGCAATTTCAAGGTGCAATTTGGAACATTTATTCATTGAAAATCATTTGATAATGAAAATTAAAGCATTTAAAACAACTTTCATGAAGATGATATGGCCTAATTTCATGCACAAACTAGCCTAGAAGGTTTAGCTAAACAATCACAACTAAGGATTCATATTAGTGAATTCCAAGCATAGCACATCAAACCAACAAAATTGGATGGTACCCATGGATGACTCTATTATAAAATTTCAAACAACATGCATGACATGATCATGAACAACTTTAGTGAAGAAATTTATCCTAAATGAGCTAAGCATGATTTTATAAAAATCAGACAATAAGCAACAATGCATCAAAAAATTGGCAAGACAGTAGGACACTCAGTCACTACGATCTAGATTTGACCTACCAAATGAAGTCTAAAAATCACAAAATGTCCACACAACATAGCCAACGTGATGAAAAACAAATTTTATTAAGGAACCAAGTTAAGAATCCTTATAGAAAAAATGGTACAAAAATGGCAAAGGTCTATATAAACAGGGTAAAAATAGGGATCCAAATTCGATCCCAAATCTAGATTCTACCCTATCTTAGGAAAAATGGTAAATGGACTTAACGATGAGCAATTGATATGAAATCAATGGCATTGGAAATTCAAGGTGTGCTTTACAACCTCCTAGAAGGGCTCAAGTCCAAACAATATTAATTTGGTGCTCTAAGACTAGGGTCTCCAAAAGTGCACAAATCAACCATAAAAAAAACAGAACATAAGCATTGCATTGTTAGACCTCAAAATCATACATGTCATGCCCTGAACCTCGAGCGCGCGCACATCCCTCGGTGGTCAATAGAATTTTGTGACATTCCCAGAACTCGTCGCCGACCCTTTCCATTTTATTGCACATGCGGAAGCGAATTAACTAATCCCCTGACAATAACAAACATGGGATAGAAAAGCAGGACAACAATTTCCAAATCAAAATACACATTCATAAACACCTCAAGCTTATACAAAGGGTCTGTCTCATAAAGAACTACCGAGCCACCTATGCTCCTGACCCTTCCACTTCAAGCTCCGGGTTCTTCACACAAGGGACCTGAAAATGGTTATTCAATAACCAGTGAAATATAAATCTCAGCGAGTTACCCCCCTAAGCCCCGGTTAGTACACCAACTCAACTCGAGGTATCTATCCAAAACTACCCCACCACAAGCAACAACCAACAGTCGATTCGCATACAACCTTACCTGGTATGTCATACCCTGGACGTTATAATTCAGCACAATACACGTAAAGCACATGACCATTAGATGATGCAACTCATCAATCACATACGAGTCGCGTCACAAGCGATCTCACTTGGCCATTGCCACACTCTACATGTTATCAACTCATGCGTGTGTGCCATAAACGATGTGATTCACTCATGCATATAATTAATGCATATAACAGTTTCACATATCAATACAGATCGAATCAACGATCAATCGACTCAGTCAATTACACGTCGACAAGACCATTCCCCGGTCATCTCAATTAATACTATCTACAAAGTCCAACCATATCAGGACTGCTCGCTCTAAGCTGATATATAGATAGTATAGCTTGCACTAAGCTGATAAGGTTAAGGTATACTGCTCTTGCTAAGCTGATATATCGCCTGCAGGCTGATATAGTATACCGGTATACTACTCTCGCTAAGTTGACATATCGCCCACAGGCTGATATAGTATACCCCTGATGCTCACTCTAAGCTGATAAAGTGTACTGCTCGCGCTAAGCTAACATATCAGAGCCCGTAGGTTGATATAGTATACCAGTATACTGCTCTCGCTAAGCTGACATATCAGAGCCCGTAGGATGATATAGTATACTATCATAACCATTCAATCAATTCACCAATTTTTATCATCTCCGATAAAAAAAAGTCGTGTGTGGGTACACGATCGGCCTTAGCCAAAATACCATAATTTACTTTAGAACATCCCACCAGTTTCAACAGCCCATAAATCTATTTTTGGCCAGAACCGACGCCCGGTATTTTCCACTTAAAATACCTATATTTCACAATCATCACACAATTCATGCGGATGCCCATGCATTTACACATCCATTCACTTCATAAAATCAACACACATGAAATTAGACCACTTTTCGCATTCTGGATGAACAGTACACTTGAACAGCACGCGTGAACAGTACTCATGAACAGTGCGTGTGAACAGTAATTGTGAATATTGTCGTGTGAACAGTAAATTTTCAGAATTAAATAAGTAATAAATTGATTCATAAATTAACCAAAACATTAATTAAAGCAAACAATCAATCAATTAAGCTAAACATACTTAATTAAGCACATAAGCATCATTAAGCAAATAAAGCGAGATTAAGCTAAACTAATCTAATCCATCCATCTAACCACCTATCTTAGGGCTAATACAACTTAAGTAAACCTCATAAACCAAAATTAATCCTAACTAAACCAACCCTAAGCAAGTTTAGGCACTAATCGAAGGATTAGGAGCTAAACTCACCCGTTAAGCGAGCCGGAGACACCGACGCGGCGGCGACGACAGAGGCGATGCTCCAGGACCTCTACCTCTATGATCCAAGGCGGCCCCAAGCTCAACACAGCAACCACAGCTCGGACTCCCACTGAAATTCTGGAAAAACAGCACTGCCGGAGAAGAAAACGAGTTGAACGGCTTGGCCGGAGCTCCAGCGAAAGGGATGGCTAGCAACCGGCGACACCCGGGGGTCTTGGGAGTCTTATTGGAGGTTGGGATGAGCAAAGGAACGGCTAGAATGGAAGAAAACGGGCTGCAAAGTCGAAACAAGCGAAGCAGGGCGGAACCAAGCGGTCTGACGACCAATTTCTTCACGGTGGCTTTCCGGCCTCCCGGCAGACTGGCACCGTCCATACGGTTTGGACATTCCGAAGATGGCGGGGGTCTCATGAGCTGATTCGACCGGGATGTCCACTTTTAACCTCAATCTTCACCAAAGGGTCAGCTGGAACAGAAACTGGAGAAGAAGAAAATGGAGGAGAGAGAGAGCTGCGACAGTTTGGGGCCGAATGGGGGAGAGAGAGAGTGATGGGAGAGCTGTCATGAAGCCTTGAATGCTTGCTTCAATTCCCCATGCCATGACATCATCTTCTCTCTTCTCTTTTGCCCTTATCCATTAGCTTTAAGGGCATTTTGGTCATTTCACCTTGCACAAATTACAAATATGACCTTGGGCTGAAATTGGTGGATGGGCCTAAGAATTGGGCTTGGCCATGAATAGGAGTGGGCTTGGAAATTGGTTGGGATTCAAATGGCTAAGAAATGACCCATGGGCTTTAAAAGATGAATAGTTGGTTTTACCCAATGGGCTCATTTGCTTGACTTAGGCCCATTTGGTGGCTGTCCCAACTTGGGCCTAAGGCCCACACTGGCCTGGCCCGGCCCACGTCTTCTCGGGCTTGCTTTCTCAGTCCGAAAATCCCTTTTTTCCAATTGCTCGGCTTAACTTTCTTTGTCAACTGTTTGATGTAGCTTCATTCAAAGTCCATCCCGGACATTCCCAATAATTCGAAGTCCAATCCCAAGTTCTCTTGCCATGTCAATTTCGCCAAATGCCATTTCGGTTACACTCAGACTAACGGGCAGCTCCAAGGATTCACGAGTAACCGTCTTGTGCCAAACCACGTTCAAGACATCTCGACGCATGGACGTCCTTGATTGCACGAAATTACGAAGGATAGATTCTTATTTCAAAGTACACAATCACTGAGGATCGACATAGGGTCATTCGCGGGTTCGATAACGATAAATGGAATCACCTGTCGTTCCATTATGTTCTGTCCGCAAATCGACTTCTAGTCGTCCTTAGGATCGGCCTGCCTATCTACAGGATCGTTCTCACGTAAGTCTTACGGTCAAGTCGTTTTCCCAAGTCGAGTCCTTTAGTCGTACGAGTTCTGTCCTCATTAGTCTTTCCCCTCAAGGTCAGTATCTCAGGAGTGATCAATTCCGAGTGAGATCAACCAACAATGCATTGACGAAGTTCACCTTCACTCATCCCTTAGAGGGCTCGAATTTCAGGATGTCACAATACAAGTAATGCTCAAAAGGCATGAAAAATCAAACACAACTTAGAATTGGATGCGACAAACATTAGGGTAATCAACTAACCCTAAGTCGGCATGCGAAGATATCATACGATTTAATGACAATATGAAATGATTGAAGATTCATAATGACGTGCTTGAAGGTTTCTAAGTGTAAAAAGCACTTTTATAACATGAATTTTATATGTGAAATGACATTCGAATAGGATGAACCATATGCATACACAAAGCTTGTAACATGAGGTTCAAGATAGGTATTATTGCAAAATGTGGTCTTTAATAAACTCAAACGGGCATGGAAATACATATATATATATATATATATATATATATATATATATATGATAAGGTCTCATTCTAACCCTATCACCACAGAACGAGCGTGATATCGATCAGCTAGGGACATGCAAAAAAATCCAACGAAAAATCTCATGTAGAACAAACGATGAAGAATATTTTTCATTAAGAACTCAAAACCTAAATGAGATCATGCGAATCATGACAAAAATGGTAAAACGGATTTGCAACATACAAGGTTTTAGATGCAGAGGACCCTAATATGTTTACTCATACAAAAGATATGCCTAATGATGAGTAAATCCAACAAATCATGCACCGTTAAGACACACATGATGTATATTTCACGTCCAATGGAGACCATGTAACCAATCGCACTCATTTTCAAGCTCAATTTTGCAAAAGTGTAACTCAGAATAATACAGGGCAGATTGACCTTAACTCAGATGTAAGAGGTTTTGACCTGGTTAAACATGCCCAAAAATTCCGAAAAAAATACAGGACATTCTCAACATGACAAAAACACCTTTCATGAGACAAGTTTGTCTAGAGATCATCACAAAAATCAGCACAAAAGTAGAAAATTTAGAGATTGGATTCAAAAAAGAACCCAAAATTGTCCTAAAATACTACATAATCAAGCAACTTCATAGGTGTTTTTTGAGGGTCAAATGTCACTCAATCGGGGCGTGCTACCTATTGATTTGAACCTTGTAATGTATATTTTCAAAGTTTAAAAGGATTCAAGCAGAAATAAGGTCATTTCGGACCTCATTTTTTGCCACAATAACAAGCCTATTGCAAAACCACAAAAATGCAGATTAAGGCCAAAATCATTCAATCAATTACACTCAAACTTTAGCAAATCATTGATAAACACATAATCTTCAAATCTAGGGCTATTTTATCGATCTAAAGGTGAATCCTAGCCTTGACCGATTAATCCAGTCTCGCTTCATCACATTCAAGTTTGAAGGGATTACCTTTCCCAATTTTTGTCGAATTTAAGCATATTTGAACAAATCAACCGTCACCAGAACACGATCGGGACTCTGACCTAACCTCCAAGGATCAGATTAAGATAGTAATGGATGCTTTCCAACCATTTGAACTGCTAGTTTAGATCACGAACAAAACCGATCCAAACTTGGATCGGTTTGGGTGCTCGAAGTAGATTCGACCATCAGAGTTGTTTCGGTGGCTGATCTAAAGGTCTTCGACCACCAGGAAGTTGGGGATAGGGTTGGAAATAGGCCGGACTTGGTCCAGCGTTGGCCGAGCCACTGTTGGTGGCCGGTCTAGGTGGATAAATTAACTGGTTGGAATAGGACCAGTTCGGACGGTGCGATGGCTTGGCTTGATCAGAACAGCTCCAATCAAGCTTGTTTCAATCAGCAAATGCTTGAAGAGGCTCAAGCTGAGGAACTTATCATCGAAGGGGGGCTGATCAACGGCGATTTGCCGGTCGGCATATGGCGGCGGTCCGATGGAGGAAGTGGCGAAGATCAGAGAGAGAGAGAGACAATTTGAAAAGGCGGGAAATAGAGTGAAGAGAGGGAGATCTGAAGAGAGAGAGTTTATGAAGAAAATGAAGCCCCCTTCCAAAAATTAGAGAGAAAATGATATATATATATATATATGATCCCTAAATCAAGTGATCTAGGTTGTTGATTCGATTCGACGGTTGAAATTTTAATCAAACGGTCAAAATTTGATATCAAAAGCTCTATTACGATCTAGAGGTGTTGGGTAGTTGATCTAGTGGATTTGATTTGCGAAAACTCGAACCAAAATCGAGAATTGTGTTAAAATGTCTAATTAGTGATCAAAATGTAAATTTCCTAAATTTGAGGACCAATCTACAAATTATGGAAAATTGAAGGTGTAGAAGTGAAATTGGCTCAATGAGGATTCGAGAATCCGTCACTAGAGATCGGAAACTGTCCAATAATGTCACGCCCCGATCCTCGAGCGCGTGCCCATCCCTTAGTGGTCGATAAATTTGCGACGTCCCAAGACGCGTCGCCAACCCATTCATTTTAATGTGCATGCCGAAGCGTATAAATATATCCCCAGACAGCACAAAGAAGGGATAGGAAAGTAGGACCACACTTGCACAACCACAGCATGCCTTTATACATGACCAACTAGTTTATTTACAATACTAGTCCATAGACAAAAGTCTACAAAAGACCAGCTCTCAAAATGAAGTTGTCCTAAGACCAACTAGCCAGACACATTTGCCGATCCTTCGGTCTCCATAGGTTTCGGGGGTGTCGGGTCCTCCACCACACCATCGGGAGGGTCAACTACACTCTCACCTAGAATGGCATCGACTACCACAACAGGAACTTCAAAACCCCGGAGGGGACCCACACGGAATTCATTAGGTCCAAAGCGAAACCACACTCTGAATCGATGAGGTACCCTCTGACGTAAACCCTCGTCGAACCAGACGATGGTCACCACAAGTTCGTAGACCCAGTGACTTCTAGGATCGTGGTAGTTAAAAACCCGCTAGGTAACCCTCATCGGTCAACCAAAACATTCCAGAGGAACCCCCATCTAAGGACCTGAAAATATTGAGCCCACGACGGGGTAAGACAACGTCACAGCAAATTCACCCCCTAAACCCCTATTATGAAGGAAATACACCTCGGGGTGGCCTAGCCACACAAAACAGAGGACTTACCTCGCTTCAGTTCCCTTCTGCACGTCAGCACAGTTCATACACACAATACATATCACAGATGCACGCAACAATTGAAATGCCTCACTCAACTCAATCAATCACAGGGGTCCTGATTATAATGCCAAATCGTTATGACACATCCCATTTCATGTCACACAGTTTCGTCTCATAATCAGGCACATCTAACTCAATCAATCATGCGTTCCAATTGTTAATCTCGGCCCCCAGGGCACAACCTACTCGACGTTCAGTGGTCTACTAGCGTAGCCAAGCATCATCTCACCCCATCGAGCATGGCAACATCACTATGTCGACGGCATTCCATAAAGGAGTATCAGCCCAACCTCTACTGCAACCAGCATCCATTGGTAGGGCATCCCATATAGGGGCACGTCCACCCGACTCATTCAAGGACGGGTTCTCTGAAAGTTGTAGCCAACTTCTTAAACTACAACATACTAAAATTTGGTAAAAAATGGTGGAGATTTAAGGGTTCAAACCCTCATCCTACAGAGACACTAGATCTGGAACTGTTTTGCTGACCTTTTGGTAGATTTGTGGTTGCATGTTGATTTTTATCAAGAATCTATCTTCGACTTCTTCATGAAACTTGTAGAGAACATCTTAAAGACTAACATGCTCAAATTTTAAGTAAAATGAACAAGTGTAGCCTAGTGAATCGACTTACTCTTGAAGACGGTAAATCTGGAGACGCGGTACTGGACACCCGAGACTTCATGGACCCATATGGTGACTTTTCTTTAAAAATTTGACTTATATCCCTTAATGAAAGTTTTAGGGGACCTCTTTAAGTGAAACATATCCAAATTTCAGAGGAAACGAAGAACAATAAGTGGGTAAAAACTCGGTATTTCGGAGATGACTACACTGGACGTTTCGGTGCGAGAACCAGAAGCTTCGTACGACTATAGAAAATTATCTAAAACGAATATGGCCTAGAAGTCTTCATTAAAAATCTACTTTAGTGTCTTAAATATAACCTGGTAAAATTTCATAATTTTCGGAGGTCGTTCGGGTGTTTTAATCGAATTATTTCGAAAACTGCACATTCTGTTTCTATCCGAAATAGCATGCTATATTTGTGTGAATTGTATCTTCTTGTGTGGAACTCTATTGGGCATGTGCTTTTCATGAAATTGCTATATTATTGTCTTATCTATCACATGCCTTGATTTCATGATTTTTGAGAAGCCTATGGATATTTAATTTAAATATTTTCTAAAAATGGTACATGCTGGAATTTTGTAAAAGGCATGAAATATGGACCATTTTAAATTGCATGGACTCCATGAATTGTATTGTTATGGATGATGGTGTCTTGCTGCATGTATGATAATGATTTGAGAAGCATGTATGAATTCAATGATGAATATGATCTTGATTGCCATCACATCACATGCCATGTTATAATTGAACTATAATTGAAGATGAGAATTGAGATAAATAAGAAGACTGTCGGTGGTGTGAGCCGACGATGCCCCGGGAGTGTTGGGATGCCCGGTGGCCTAGTGGCGTAATTCCAAAGGGTCCTCGGGAGTTTCGAGATGCCCGATGGTATACGGTACATAATTCCAGAGGAGGGGGGAATCCTGGTGGTATGTCGGTATGTAATTCCGGAAGCCCTAGAGGTTTGTGCTCGGGGGGATGCCTCGCGATGCTAGTTGGGATGCGAGATGCCCGGCTAGGGAGTGTAAATGCCGGATGCCCGGTTGTATCTTGGATACATGCCCGGAGGTTCCTCGTGATGCTAGTTGGGATACGAGATACCCGGAATGTGGAGGACCGGATGCCCGGTTGTATTTTGAATACATGCCCGGAGGTTACTCGCGATGTCTAGTTGGATGTGAGCGATGAATTGTGGGATGCAAACATTGGTCCCTGGAAAGAAAAATTGATGAGATCCTTGTGAACGATAAGAATTAAAAATGAATCATGTGCATGGGTGTATGCATATGGCATGATGCATGATCGGCTTATGAAAATAAATTGATGCTATTTGATATTGAAAATGCGATCATGAAGGCATGAATGGATCTCATGGTGATGTATGCTTGATAGCATGGATGATATGAATCGTGGTTGTATATGCACCTATGGCATGATATGATGATGATATGTGCATGGATGCATGGTAATGATGATGGTACATGTGATATGATGATTGATGAATGCACAGATGCATGGTAATGATGAATGCATGGATGCATGGTAATGATGATGGTACATGTGATATGATGATTGATGAATGCACGGATGCATGGTAATGATGATGGTACATGTGATATGATGATTGATGAATGCATGGATGCATGGTAATGATGATGGTACATGTGATATGATGATGATGAGTGCATGGATGCATGGTAATGATGATGGTACATGTGACATGATGATTGTAAGTGTATGACATGATGGTGATGACTATATGATGATGTATGTACATGAGATATAATGACATGTGCATGATATCAAGGTAAATTGTGCATGGATAGTTCAATGACATGTAATGCTATGATTGTGATGATTGTGTGGCATGATGCATTGAGTGGTTTATTGGTCATTTACCTGCTGAGTGGTTGTACTCACCCCTTCAGGGACCAACATTTCAGACTAGATAAGACACCTCTACTGCCACTACTACCAGTAAATGGATCAAATGATTGGATATGACCGCAAGGAGGAGGATAGCAAGGGAAGGAACTTTTGGACGCCGACACTGATTGATGGACTTTAAGTGTATGACTGTTGGAGGAGATGTCGGTCATCTTTTGAAATGTAGCCGAATATAGAAGACTACGGCATTTTGATTTACCAATGAATGATGTCCATCTGGTTTAAGTAAATAAAAGTGTACGGCTTTTACTTATAAATGTTTAGTTGGTGTGCATTGTTTTCTGAATGTAGGGAAGGGAGTTGTTGGATCTGCTTCCGTTACATGAATTGTGCAAGGGACCGATCTAAAAGATGTAAACCCCCAGGTTGTATGGACCCGCTGCAATTGAAATGGTATCAGAGTGACATGTTATTAGGAAAAGTGAATGGTAAGCGAACTGTGGCGACCATATTCGAATCGGGGGCCGTCGAGGGGTGCCACACCAACGATGCAATCAATGCAATCAATTCAGTCTATTCAATTGCAACTCGCACAAGCTGATATAAAATATTGCTCTCACAAGCTAACATTTCAATGCTCAAAACTCAATACTCAATATCAAACTCAATAATCAAACTCAATATAAGACTCAAGGCTCTAGAGGTGACCCCCACGAAGTCTCGTCATCGTGCAGTACTTAGTCCTTGACCACAAATAGCAATAGTACAAGGCACTAGAGGTGACTCACACGAAGTCTCGCTATCGTGTAATACTTAGCCCTTGACACCAAAAAGCAATAGTATAAGGCACTAAAGATAACTCACATGAAGTCTCGCTATCGTGTAGCACTTAGCCCTTCACTATGCATGACAATACTGTAAGGCTCTAGAGGTAGTTCCCATACGACTTAAGTCGCCATGTAACACTTAGCCCTTAATTACAATAAGCATTAATATACGGCACTAGAGGTAACTCACACGTAGTCTCGCTATCGTGTAGCACTTAGCCCTTTACCTGCTCACAATCCATTCGCATCTATAAGAAACAGTATAAGGCTCTAGAGGTGACCCACACGAACTTTCATCCTCGTGTAGTACTTAATCCTTTACCTGCTCACAATCCATCGGGTTCCCTCAACACAACACATGTCACCTCAACGTTCAATAGTCACCTTGCCATGACTATAAACCATCACACGTTCATCAAGCATAAGCTCTAGGCATGTCACAAACCAACTATATCATCAAATATGCACAAACCAGCAAACATTGTACCAATAACACCACAAAATTATAATCGACCCTAACCAGCAGAAAAGGCCCACTCGCCCCGTCTCCGAGTTTAAATCCAAAAACCTAATTAAACGAGTTCAGAAAATTCCCAAATTTGAATATGTTGTAAAGAACACATCAATGAACATTATGCATGAGACACCTTAACCCAGATCCTTCTAGATTCGGCCCTGTAAATTGCTCAATTCAGTACCAAAAACTGTGTCTGTATCCAAAAAGTCTGTTTTCCAAAATTTTGATGGGACAAAATAGTTTTCTTCCTTAGAAATTACCATACCGATTTATTCAGCGAAAACTGAGGTTCTATTTTGAAATGACGAAGCTAATATCTCATTGGCTTAAATCCATAAAATCTTGAGCAAAATATATGTTATAGCTGAGGATATCTAAAATATTTTTCAAGAAGGAATCAACCTCAAATTCACAACTCATTTTGATCCACAAAAATGGCAAACGGCGAGGGTCCAAAAATCCGAATTACAGAAAGTCCACTGATTTAGACTAATGCATCTTCATTAGTGCTAATCTCAATAATTATATTAACACTATACCATTCTAAGGCTAATCTAACCATTCTAGATTATCATTAATCCATTTTTAAGCTAATATAATCAATCATTTAGCATAATTAACCTCCTTAGCAAGGTTTAGTGAGTAAACTCACTGGTTTTGTGATCCAATGAATTCACGGCAACGGCAACGGCAACGCCAAGGCGGGCGAGACTCGGGCCTAGAGCGACGCCAAGGGAGGCTAAGAAAGGCCCGGAAAAGCCTCACGAAGCCTCACAGCTTGCTGGTTGAGGGAGCTAGACCAAGCAACAACAGCAACTGGGAAAGGCCAGGCGGGACAGCAGCGACTTCAGCAAGTCTAGGCGGTGACTCCGGCAACTTGGACGGACGACGGAGGAGGCTTGACGGACTGGATGGCAACCAGGCGAGCTCGAGATAGCGGGCTGGACTTGCAGGACGCAAGGCAGCGTGTAGGCGCGGGAGGCGTGACGGCACTGAGGGGGACTCCAGCGGGCGTGCGACGGATAGGGGCTAGCTCCCCTAGTTTTTTGGTTCTCTCAAGCTCTCCAAAATCTTCAACAATGGGGAAAGCAACCCCAATGAAGAATAAGAAGCCAGCTGAAGCAAGGAGGGACCCCAAAGACTTCCAAGCCTTCAACACCTCTCCAAACACTTATCACACATGCCCCCACCACTCAGCCCTATCCTCAACCACTTTTTCTCTCCCAAAAATTCCCCAAGAAGCCATTGAAGTAGTCCAAAATGTTGCTCCCCCCATGGCATACGAATTTTGTACATTTCCCTTCAATTCCACTTCAATTCCTCTTCAATTGGCCTCAAATTAAATGGTCAAATGCCAAAGAGGATGCCCACATCAAATTCCACATTTTTCTTTGCCAATTAGTCCAACTTGAATCCCAAAAATCCACCCAAAATGATCCCTCTAATTTTCCCAGTCCAATTCCGCCAATTCTTGATTTTTCGCCGAAAATTCGAACTTGCCAAAAAATCTTCAAAGGATGAGTCGACATTCCTAAAATAAATCGTGACACGCCACAACTTTCTATTTCTGAAACCGAGTTCAATTTCGTGGTTAATTTCAACCAAACGCGATTTTAGCGTGACCTAATCTACCGGAAAGCTTTTAGGAATTTTAGTGCATTTGACCTACGGTTGATTATTTTCAATCTACAATGTGCATCTTCGACTCATAAGCGACTCTCGGTTATCGTAAAAATTTCAAGATCTCAAATACGGACACTAGGTACCAAATTGACAAAAAGTCAGTTTAGTGTCGTTCAACACAAATGTTGCAATTAGATGGAATCAACCACACTTAATTACATGCTTCTATCAAATTGACCTATTTCCGGTTTCTAATCAATTTTAACGGTGTCGTATTGACCCTTGCAGATTAGTACGGTCGAGCAGTCATTTTCTGATCGAATTCTCAAGTCTATTGCGTTTAGATTCCTTAATGGATTCACTAGATAGATTAGTTATCTCATGAGTGGCCAACTCAGAAAAAAGAACTATAGGCATGTTGATGAAAAGCCCAACTCATTCAATTGAAACAGTCTGAAAATTAGGCTGTCACAACTCTTCCCCCCTCATAAAAATTTCGTCCTCGAAATTTAAACCATTACAAGTCTTAAACAAAAAGGTGGGGGTACAGTCGTCTCATCGAATCTTCACTTTCCCAAGTTGCTCCTCCAGTCCCGTGATGTTGCCAGACCACTTTGACTAATGAAATCGTCTTGGTACGCAAAACTTGTTCTTTCCGATCCATAATATGAACCGGGTTTTTCACGTATGACACTCTATCGTCCACGTCTAACTCTTCAAAATTTAGCACGTGGGTCGGGTCAGGCTCAAACTTCCTCAACAACGACACGTGAAAGACGTCATGCACTTGCACCAACATCGGCAGCAATGCAAGACGATACGCTAGGTTCCGATTCTTTCTAGAATCTCAAAGGGACTCAACTTTCCCTTCTTACCAAAGCGTGAAGTACCCCTCATTAGTGACACCTTCAGAAAAATATTATCACCAACTTGGAATTCCAAAGGCCTTCAACGCTTATCTGCATAACTTTTCTGGCGACTCTAAGTAGTCTTTAATATGTCCCTGATGATGGCAACCGCATCCACTGACTGTTGGACTAACTCTGGGCTTGTGATCTTTCGTTCTCTAACCTCATTCCAACAAACTGGCATTCTACACGCTCTATCATACAATGCTTCAAAAGGAGCCATTTGAATGCTTTGCTGGTAGCTATTGTTGTAAGCAAACTCGACATGGCGAAGCTGTTCCTCCCAGCTTCCCCTGAAATCCAACACGCAAGCTCGCAGTATGTCTTCGAGGGTTTGAATCGTCCTCTCAGACTGGCCATCTGTCTGAGAATGATAGGCCGTACTGTACTACAGCTTCGTTCCTAAGGCGGTCTGTAAACTTTTCCAAAAGGTAGTTGTGAATCTCAGGTCTTGATCTGATGTAATCATCACCGGCACTCCATATAGATGAACAATTTGACGCACGTACGACTCTGCCTGCCTGTCCAAATCAAGGTCCTTTCGTACAGCGATGAAGTGAGCCAACTTCGTCAGTCTATCGACCACTACCCAAATGGAATCATTACCCCTCTGACTCCTTGGTAAGCCCATCACAAAGTCCATTGTGATGTGTTCCCACTTCCACTCGGGAATCTCGAGAGGTTGCAGTAGTCCTCTCGGCTTACAATTCTATGCCTTCACTTGCTGACATGTCAGACACTTGGCGACATACTTGGCGATGTCCGCCTTCATACCGAACCACCAATAATGTTGACGCAGATTCTAATACATCTTTGTACTACCATGATGAATGTTGTAACTACTACGATGAGCTTTTAATAAGATCTCTTCTTTAAGCTATGCATCATCAGGTACACACAATCGTCCTCAGAACCTTAGGGCGCGCATGATAAAATTTATACTTCTCTATTTCTCTGTTTCTCTGTTCCTCAAAACAGGTTTGGAACAGAAATCCATTTGGTAACGCGATTTGATTTTTCTATTTCCGAAACATATTTCTATTCCAGAAATAAATTTGAAGAAGAAATTAGAAACTAAAATTTGTAACTTCTCAGTTTCTGAAATAGAAATTAAGAAATCAATTTCTTGCCAGAAATCAATTCATGTTCCAGAAATTTTGTCATGCGCACCCTTAGTGTTCCATCTTCAGAATCTAAAAGTCAGCCTTTCTCTTCTCAGTATCCTCTTGCAGGATCTTCTAAATCTCTAGATCTGTCAACTGTAGTGTTTTGATTCTTAGCTGTGCTTCGGTTCAATTCTGAGGATGGCCATAAGACTTGAAAGATGGCCTACCTTAAATTTGAAAACCGAATTTCTAGCTCCTTCGAGTAAAATCCATGCCTGAATCACCATCCACGCAATCGATGACTTTCGACTCAATGCATCTGTAACTTTCGTTCCTTCAATTCTAATAGCGGCATATGGTAAGGGGCCTTAGAGATTGGCTCAGTCCTAGGGGCCAACTCAAACATTAACTCCATCTCCCTTTCAGAGGGCAGACTGGGTAATCCTTCAGGATACACCTCTAGAAAACTCTCATACCACAGCTATGTTCTCTATCTTCGGTTCCTCAACTGTCGTATCCACTACAGTTGCCAAATAATCTTGGCAACCTACATCGAAAAGCTAATTTCCTTAAGTGATGAATTTAAAATAATCGAAGGTCCTTCTCGATTCCCAACAAAATCAAAACTTCCACACGCTAACGGTTTAAACTGGAGTACTTCACAATAACAATCCATTACGGCAAGATGCTTCTTAAACCAACTCTTTTCATATATGACATCAAAGTTATACATAAGCAAAATAGTCAAGTACAACTCTAGCTATTGATTCTCCTTTTTACAACTTCATTTCAACAAACTGAAATTCTACAAGCTTAACCAAAATTCTGCTATGCCACTCTGATAAAATTACCCCAAAAACATTCTTCCCCTTATCAATGCATGGCTCGGTTCATTCTTGTCCCCTTCGCCATCCTAGTAGCGTCCTGTCTGTTGTGCACTCCCTCTATTATGTCCTATCGATGGCAGCGGTAGCAGTTGCTGTGGTCCTATCTGCCTGCGCGGACAATCCTTAAACTGGTGGCCATGCTGGCCACATTTAAAACAAGCTCCCGTCCTAGTATAACATGGAGCTTAACCATGTCTTTTCCTACATAAACAACACACTTCGTTCAAGTTGGGCGTTGATTTTCCAATCCCATCCTTTTTGTTGGGCAGAATGGGATACCTTCCTTCGGTCATAAGTTTCTTCCCAAACCTATTTCCATCCCTACCTGACCCGAACCTTGACCCAGACGAGGTGGCTTGCTCATTCAAACTTCTCTCTATCAGCTGGGCCCGGCCATAAATCTCATTGTAATCATTGAGATCAAGTGGCACCAGTGGGTTCTTCAACTCTAGTCGGAGGCCGTTCCTGAGCCTCCAAGCTTTTTCTTCGAAATCTTCCACCAGTCTTGGAGCATACTGAGACAGCTCAGCAAACTAGCCTCCACCAATCTTCCACCAATCTTCCACGATCATCATCCCCTAACAGAGGCGCTAGAATTCCTCCATCTTTTGCTCTCGAGCGTTGCTAGAGAAATACTTGTCGTTAAAAGCTCTGAGAAAGGCGTTCCACACCAGAACCATGCCTTCTGGGAATACTGTGCCTCTAGTGGCCCTCCACCAAGTATTCACGTTACCCGCAACTGGTATACTGCCAGGACAACCTTCTCCTCTTCAGTGCACATCAGAGGTGCAAAGGCTTTCTCCAAGTCTTGGATCCAGAGCGATACAGTCTGGAGATCTCCTGCACCAGTGAACCTCGATGGGTTCAACTTCAAGAATTGCTCCACAAGCTTACGAATAGGCCTCTCTTTCTCGGCACAACCACGTTCCCAACTGGAACTTCAGCAGGTGCGGCTGCGGGTGCAGCAGCAGCAACATCAGCAATGGCAGCGATGGTAGAGATAGCAATGGCTGTAGCGGCGGCGGTAACAAGGGCAACTTGATTCTGGGCCTCCTGCCCTATCAAATTTCCAAGCGTCTCCAGCGCCTGCATGATCCCGTCTATCCTGGGATCACCAAGGGCTGCTACCCCAGCACCAACAGAAGGCGGAGCTACACCACTAGCGCTAGCCTCAGCCTGCGCTCTACCACAACCACCTCGGGTACCAACCCTTAACGGCGTCCTACCCTAAGTCACAAGGGCTACTGCCCTCTTCCTAGGAGTCCTCTGCTCTTGATCACTAATCTTGTAGAATTTCTATAGGACCTGCTTCTCAATTCCACACAAAATTAGAAGCTGAGCGATCACACCAAACAAGCTACTAAATAGCTATCACTCACATGCATCAGCATGAAATAAAGGTTATTCCTACTAACTATCCCATGAACCATCACACCTTATCACTCCAACTACCGACCAGCTCTGATACCACTTCGGGCGGAAATGTCACGCCCCGATCCTCGAGCGCGTGCCCATCCCTCGATGGTCGATAAAATCGCGACGTCCTAGGACGCGTCGCCAACGCATTCATTTTAATGCACATTCGAAAAGGAAACAATTACCCCTGATAGCAACAAACATGGGATAGAAAAGTAGGAAACAATTTCACAACTAAAACACTTTTATAAACAATTGGGTTTAAGTACAAAAAGATCTGTCCCAAAAAGAAGCTATCCTACGACCTTCTTGTCGGACACATTCGCCGATCCTTCAAACTTCCCCTCCACAAGCTCTAGAGACTTCGGGTCCTCCATAACCGCCATCTAAGGACCTGAAATGTTTAAGCCCACGACGGGGTGAGACAATGTCTCAGCAAGTTCACCCCCTAAACCCCGACTAGAAAGGAAATACGCCTAAAGGCAGTCTATACACACAAGACAGAGGACTTACCTCACCTCAGTTCCCTCCTGCACGTCAGTACAATTCATATACCCAACCCACCAATTCAATTCAATCCGCTCAATCAACTCAATCGATCAATTCAATCAATTTCGCATTTCAATTCAACCAATCAACACAACCAATTCAATCGATCAATACCAATGATGCAATCAATTCAATCTATTCAATTGTGGCTCGCACAAGCTGATGTAAAATATTGCTCTCAAAAGCTGACATTTCAATGCTCAAAACTCAATACTCAATATCAGACTCAATAATCAAACTCAATATAAGACTTAAGGCTCTAACTCGATAACAGACTCAAGGCTCTAGAGGTGACCCCCACGAAGTCTTGTCATCGTGCGGTACTTAGTCCTTGACCACAAATAACAATAGTATAAGGCACTAGAGGTGACTCACACGAAGTCTTGCTATCGTGTAGTACTTAGCCCTAGACACCAAAAAGTAATAGTATAAGGCACTAGAGGTAACTCACACGAAGTCTCACTATCGTGTAGCACTTAACCCTTCACTATGCATGATAATACTACAAGGCTCTAGAGGTAGTTCCCATGCGACTTAAATCACCATGTAACACTTAGCCCTTGATTACAATAAGCATTAGTATAAGGCACTAGAGATAACTCACATGTAGTCTCGCTATCGTGTAGCACTTAGCACTTTACTTGCTTACAACCCAATCACATCTATAAGCAACAGTATAAGGCTCTAGAGGTGACCCACACGAACTTTCGCCCTCGTGTACTACTTAGTCCTTTACCTGCTCACAATCCATTGGATTCCCTCAACACAACACATGTCACATCAACGTTCAATAGTCACATTGCCATGACTATAAACCATCACACGATCATCAAGCATAAGCTCTAGGCATGTCACAAACCAACCATATCATCAAATATGCACAAACCAACAAGCATTGCACCAATAACACCACAAAATTATAACCGACCTTAACTGGCAGAAAAGGCCCACTCATGCGTCTCCGAGTTTAAAGCCAGAAACCTAATCAAACGAGTTCAGATAATTCCTAAATTTGAATATGTTGTAAAGCACACATAAATGAACATTTTTCATAAGACACCTTAACCCATATCCTTCTAGATTCGGCCCAGTAAATCGCTCAATCCAATACCAAAAACTGTCTCCGCATCCAAAAAGTCTATTTTCAAAAATCACTTTGGTTCGAGATCCAAAACTTGTCCATTTGATCTGAATTTTGACTATATTAAACTAGAAGATGTCACAAACAACTTTTGTGAAAAAGGAATTTCCAAATCCGAACCATAAGAGTTGATAAAAATCCCTTGAATCCCGAAAGGTCACCAGTTTCAGCGAAAACTGAGGTTCTGTTTTGAAATGATGAAGCTGATATCTCATTTTTTTAAATCCCTAAAATCTTAAGTAAAATATATGTTATAGCTGAAGATGTCTAAAACATTTTTCAAGAATAAATTAACCTCAAATTCACAACCCATTTCGATATACAAAAATGGCAAACGGCGAGGGTCCAAAAATCCGAATTACAGAAAGTCCACTGATTTAGACTAATGCATCTTCATTAGTGCTAATCTCAATAATTATATTAACATTATACCATTCTAAGGCTAATCTAACCATCTAGATTATCACTAATCCATTTTTAAGATAATATAATCAATCATTTAGCATAATTAACCTCCTAAGCAAGGTTTAGTGAGTAAACTCATCGGTTTTGTGATCCGATGAGTTCACAGCAACGGCAATGCCAAGGTAGGCGAGACTCAAGCCTAGAGCAATGCCAAGGGAGGCCAGGAAAGGCCCAGAAAAGCCTCACACAGCCTCACGACTTGCTGCTAGCTTCGCTTCTGCTTGCTGGTCGAGGGAGCTAGACCAAGCAACAACAGCGGCTGGAAAAGGCTAGGCAGGATAGCAGCAACTTTAGCAGGTCCAAGCGGTGACTCCAGCAGCTTAGACGGACGGCGAAGGAGGCTCGACGGATTGGATGGTGACCGAGCAAGCTCGGGACAGCGGGCTGGACTTGTAGGACGCAGGACTGCGTGCGGGCGCGAGAGGCGCGACGGTGTAACGAGGGGGACTCCGGCGAGTGTGCGACGAATAGAGGTTAGCTCCTCTGGTTTTCTAGTTCTCTCAAGCTCTCCAAACTCTTCAACAATGGGGAAAGCAACCCCAATGAAGAAGAAGAAGCCAGCTGAAGCAAGGGGGGACCCCAAAGGCTTCCAAGACTTCAACACCTCTCTAAACACTCATCATACATGCCCCCACCACTCAACCCTATCCTCAGCCACTTTTTCTCTCCCAAAACTTCCCCAAGAGGCCATTGATGTAGTCTAAAATGTTGCTCCTCCCATGGCATACGGATTTTGTACATTTCCCTTCAATTCCACTTCAATTCCTCTTCAATTTTCTTCAATTGACCTCAAGTTAAATGGTCGAATGCCAAGGAGGATGCCCACATTTCCACATTTTTCCTTGCTAATTAGTCCAACTTAAATTCCAAAAATCCACCCAAAATGGTCCCTCTAATTTTCCCGATCCAATTCCGCCAATTCTTGATTTTTCGCCAAAAATCTGAACTTGCCGAAAAATCTTCAAAGGATGAGTCGACATTCCTAAAATAAATTGTGACACGCCACAACTTTCGATTTCTGAAACCGAGTTCAATTTCGTGGTTAATTTCAACCAAACGCGATTTTAATGTGACCTAATCTACCGGGTAGCTTTTAGGAATTTTAGTACATTTGACCTGTGGTCAATTATTTTGGATCCACAATGTGCATCTTCGACTCATAGGCGACTCTCGGTTGTCGTAAAAATCTCAAGATCTCAAATACGAACACAGGGTACCGAATTAACAGAAAGTCGATTTAGTGCCATTCGACATGAATGTTGCAATTAGGTGGAATCACCCACACTTAATTACATGCTTTTATCGAATCGACCTATTTCCAGTTTCTAATCGATTTCAACGGTGCCGTATTGACCCTTGTAGATTAATACGGTCAAGCAGTCGTTTTTTGGTCGAATTCTCAAGTTTATTGTGTTTAGATTCCTTAACGGCTTCACCAGATAGATTAGTTATCTCATGAGTAGCTAACTTAGAAAAAAGAACTATAGGCGCGTCAATGAAAAGCCTAATTCATTCAATCAAAACGGAGTCTGAAAATCAGGCTGTCACGTCTTCATCTCTCCTTCCAGGTCGGCTTCGTCGATAGCAACCATATAATGTGAAGAATGGGAATACCAAATCCCAATAGCGGCTTGATTCACAGCTTCAACATGGCCAACTTGGTTTTCCACGATAACCTAATTATGATAATCAATACGATACAACCCTAGCTTGAGGATTTGGGAGATCGTTTGAAGCACGCGATATTGACGGAGCACCCTTAAAGGGTAATACGACGTTAGACCCATCAACCTCACAAGGGGGGATGGATCATCAACCCCACTAACAAGGCGCACCTCAGAATTCTCAAGTCATCAGACATGCCATTGGATTAAGCTCGGGTGAGGTTCTTGAGAAAATGGAATCATATGGAGAAAGACCATGATGAGAAGAATTCATTTCTTTGGCAAAACCTAAGAATAGGGTGATGATATTTCGTGACATCAACAATCCTCATATAAGGGGTAAATTCTTGGATATGTAAAAAGAGCCAAATTTGGAAAAGTCCTAATGGTGCTCTAAGAGTTCCTCAACCACTCATTTTGAATCGGTTAAGGGAAACAAAAGTTTCGGCAAGGACCATATGTGTAAAGCACCTAAAAGTGCATACTTGATTAACGATGTGAGTTACTAAATGATCCATTGTTTTTCAAGTATGCAGGAATACTACAAAGCCGAAGAATATAAGAAAGAAGACACGATGAACTTGGTTCCCAGATTAAGGTTTAAGACTAAAGAGATGTTACTCAAGGAATGTATAAGGCATGGAACTCGAATTTTTTTAAGAATAGCCCTAATTTTGTTGGTAGGGATATGGAGGAATTGACTTAGAAGGGAGATTGGATTTTGACCAATAGGAGGGGTAACGAAACCTAAAGAAGCTTTGTTTAACCCAATAGCTTTTCGAAACTCCTCAATTGTAGGGATCAACTCATATCGATTAAACACGAAGGCGGAGATCATCGGATTCCAAAAATGAGCCAAAGCCTTTAGCATCGCGATCTGGGGTTCGACCTTTAACAAGGTCAGAAGAAAGCCCACGCGTTTCTCCACATAATCCTAATGTCCTGTGTCCAGTTTCTCCCATATAGTTCTGAGATTCCTCGGCACCGAAACAACGTCCAATTTGGGCTTACCCATCTAAGTCTAAACCTAAAGGGGCATCCATGATTAAAACATATTGTTGTTGAAATATAAAGTGCATAATTAAAATACATAAATTAAGAAAAACAACAATGATCAGAAATGAACGATGTCTCACCCATCAAACACATGGCAAGCGCAAATCACACATCGCATGAAACTTGTGAGGTTTTGACGCCTAAGGTGAGGATACTAAAGGCTCAAGGTCCCAATCCTAAAGGATAAAAATAGTTTACCCACCGCTACTATCATCAATTAGTGCTATTTTTATCAGTTGGAACAATAATGGATTACCATGAACATTCACTCGTGGATTCCACCCATAAACTCTCATAAGGTTCTAAATTGGGCGATCGGCATTTTAGACCACGGTTGTGTGTTCGGTGTTGTGCTAAAGCTCATAAACACGTGTTTAAAAATTAAAGATCCAGCACTTCAATATAAACCCTCATACATTCATATATCCTTACTCCACCTACAAAACAAGGGTTTACAAGCACACCTCCCCTTATAACTCTCACCTACAAAAACATTTAACACTTTATTTGCGACTAACCTGATTTTCCATGCGACTTTGACATGTAGGAGATCCTACACAAGACACATTAGCTAAACACAACAACCATTTTTATACGGCTTCAAGTCCTTTTAATCTAGTAACTAGTCCCTAATAGAGTCGCCAAACCTGTCGCGACCCGACCTCACATGCCAATGAAGATGGGAAAAGGTCAGGTTTAAAGGTACTTGACCATGGGAGTTCCCTCACAGTTCGCAACCACAAAAGGACGTCGTCATCTTGCCTTTTAGGGACAAAACCAATAGTGAGTTCACTTAATCACGGTCGCAAGCTCTCTCAAGCTTGTACCTTGCATGACAACGGAAGGTGTCGTGACCCTACCTCGATGTCATGGCATATCTTGATCAACGGTTTTAAGGTCAAAAGAAAGCCGGACGTAAATGTGGATTTGAAGGTATTTTTACAATCATGATAGCCCTCTTGAGATGTACATCCACCAAAGATGCCATCACTTCAACTTTATCGACTTCACCATCTCGAGTATGCTAAACCACAACTTGTGAACCTTTTGTCAAGTCCATACCCCTCACAACAGGTTCATTTAAACAATCTAGTTGTTTTCAGATAGCCTAAAAATAAAAGAGGATTCACCACTAACATCGTTTTTTGGGGGTTGGCCAAAAAACCCAATTGAGAGTTAGGAGTGGTCCTTTGATTTGTACACAACTAGATATCTAGGTTCGGGGACTTGGGTTACACTAACATTTCTATTAGTGCCCTTTCAGTATCTGACGGTATGTTGTGTTTACCTAGGTGATCGTGCGTGGTTGATCATTTTCGTGCTATTCTATGTCTAAGAAACATGAAAAGAAAACAAACAATTAAATTGAAAGTGTGAGATAGTAATTAAACAACCAAGAAAAGTAGTAAATCTATCATGCAATCCTAAGAAAGATTTAAAAAAAAACAGAATGAAAGGACAGAAAAGAAAAGAACCCGTGACTCGTTGGCCTTTTATACAAACAAGAAGAACCCGAGACATATGTCGGGGATGAATGATACAAAAGTATGGTCGGAATGGACATCGACCTTTCACCATCTTCGCGTAATCTTCATCTTTGGGATCATAATCTAAACCTAGTCGAAGAACTATGACTATGTGCATAGAACGGAAAGAAACAAGTATACACGTCAAAACAACCAAAAGCAAGACATAGGGTCAAGATCAATCAATCAAGAGAAGTGGAGTTCAAAGATCAATCAAATTTGGGCCTCGAGGTCGACCTTCACAGTTCATGCGTAGGTTCCTCTAGACACCTATCCGGTTCATTTTATGACTTATAACCATTATTGACTAATTGTGCCCTCGCATGGCCAATAATACTTGTAAGTCCCTAACAAGGTGTTCTATGTTATTCCCAATATTTTCCCTCGAGATCAAGTATCAGTCCTATCATACATCTAAAAGTCACATGCATGACCATGAATTAAACACATAAGTAGGTCTTTTAGACCTTATTTCACAACCAATCAAACAAAAAAAGTGAACCATCGATGAGTCACTTATTACCAAAGACATGTGCTAGTCACAAACACAAGCATTTATAATGAATGACATGATTATATGCATTGAGGGGTACATGTGATATCTCAAAGATGACTTCGAAATCATCAATGAGGAAAAATGGAGATTTTTTAGACAAAGTGATATCTCGGCTATGGAACGCATTTAATCGCCAAGGCTAGCTCGAAACTCGCATAAATGCACTAGCAAGCATCACATACATTTTAAATACAGTCAAAACCGTGATGTTTCCTAAGTCAAATCGAGTATTGAAAAATAATTTCTAAAGGATTGCATTTAGAAACATCACATGTACAAAAGTAATTTCAATGTGCAATTTGGAAAATGTATTCATTGAAAGTCATTTGACAATGAAGATTAAAGCATTGAAAACAACTTTCATGAAAATGACATGGCCTAATTTCAAGCACAAACTAGCCTAGACGGTTTAGCTAAACAATCACAACCAAGGATGCATATTTGTATATTCCAAACCAAGCACGTCAAACCAACAAAATTGGATGGTACCCATGGATAACCTATCTATGATCAAATTTCCTAACATGCATGACATGAGAACAAAAAAATTTAGTGAAGAATTTTTCCTAAATGAGCTGAGCATTATTTTATAAAAATTAGACAACAAGCAACAATGTATTAGGAAATTGGCAAGACAACAGGACAATCAGTCATTACGATCTAGATTTGACCTATCAAATTAAGTCTAAAAATCATGAAATTTTCACACAACATAGCCAAAATGATGACAAACAAAGTTTCTTAAGGGACCAAGTCAATAATCCTTATAGGAAAAATGGTACAAAAATGGTAAAAGTCTGTCTAAACAGGGATCCGAATTCGATCCCAAGTCTAGATTCTACCCTATCTTAGGAAAAATGGAAAACAGAGTTAATGATTAGCAATTAATATGAAATCAGTGGCATTGGAAATTTTAAGGTGTGCTTTACAATTTCCTAGAAGGGCTCGAGTCCAAATAAGATCAATTTGGTACTTTAAGACCAGGGTCTCTTAAAGTGCGCAAATCAACCATTAAAAACCAGAATATAAGCATGCATCATTAGACCTCAAAATCATACAAGTAATGCTCAAAAGGCATGAAAAATCACGCACGACTTAAAATTGGATGTGACAAACAATTAGCGTAATCATTTAACTCTAAGTCGGCATGCGAAATATCGTACGATTTGATGACAATATGAAATGATTGAAGATTCATAATAACGTGCTTGAAGATTTCTAAGTGTAACAAGCACTTTTGTAACATGAATTTTATATGTGAAATGAAATTCAAATGGGATGAACCATATGCATACACAAAGCTTGTAACATGTGGTTCAAATGTTAGTAAGGTATTATTGCAAAATTTGGTCTATAACATACTCAAACGGGCATGGCAAAGTATGTATATAATAAGGTCTCATTCTAACCCTAACACCAAAGAACGAGCATGATATCGGTCACCTAGGGACATGTAAAAAAATCCAATGAAAAATTTCACATGTAGAACACGCGATGAGGAATATTTTTTGTTAAGAACCTGAAATCCAAATGAGATCACACGAGTCGTGACAACAATGGCAAAACAGAGTTACAACATACAAGGTTTTAGATGCAGTAGGACCCTAATGTGTTTACTCATACAAAAGACATACCGCATGATGAGTAAATCCAGCAAATCATACACCGTTAAGACACACATGATGTATATTTCATGTCCAATGAAGATCATGTAATCAATTACACTAAATTTCAAGCTCAATTTTGCAAAAGTGTAACTCGGATTAATACAGGGCAGATTCACCTTAACTTAGATGTAAGAGGTTTTGACCTAGTTAAACATGCCCAAAATTTTCAAAAAAAAAAAATACAGGACATTCTTCACACGTTAAAAAACAACTTTCATGAAGACAAGTTCATCCAGGGATCATCACAGAAATCAGCACAAAAATAGAAGAGCCAGAGATCGGATTCAAAACAAATCCTAAAATGGCACTAAAATACCGCAGAACCAAGCAAATTCGGAGGTATTTTTCGATGGTCAAACGTTGCTCAATCAAGGCATATTATCTATCGATTCGAAGCTTGTAATGTATGTTTTCAAAGTCTAGAAGGACTCGAGTCGAAATAAGGTCATTTCAGATCTTGTTTTGACCAAAACAGCAAGCCTATTGCAAAACCACGAAAATGCATATTAAGGCCAAAATCATTCAATCATCGATGAATATTCAATCAATTACACTCAAACTTCCGCAAATATCGATAAACACATAATCTTCATATCTAGGGCTATTTTATTGATCTAAAGGCAAATCCTAGCCCCGACCGGTTAATCCGGTCTCGCTTCATTGGATTCAAGTTTGAGGTAATTACCTTTCACGATTTTTGTCAGATTTAAGCATCTTTGAACAAATCAACCGTCATCAAAACATGATCGAGACTCCGATTTAACCTCCAAGGATCAGATTAGGATAGCAATGGACACCTTCCAGCAGTTTGAACTGCTAGTTCGGATCAAGCGATCTAGGCCGTTGATTCGAATCGACAATCGAAATTTTAATCCAACGGTCAAAATTTGATTTTGAAAGCTCTATTATGATCTAGAGATGTGGGGTAATCGATATAGTAGTTTTGATTTGCAAAAGCCTGAACTAAAATCGAGAATTGTATTAAAATGTCTAATTATTGGTCAAAACGTAAATTTGCTAAATCGAGGACCAATATGCAAAATTATGGGAAATTGAAAGTACAGGAGTGAAATTTGAGCCATGAGGATTCCAAAACTAGTCAACAGGGATTCGGAGCCGTCCGGCAAGTGGCTGAACCGGCCAGTACCATCGATAGTCAATCAGATCGGTCAAATCGGTTCGCGTCTGTTTTATCGGTTCTTGATTGGTCTAGTCCGATTCTAGCTGGTTCACTTGCTTGTGGTCGCTATGGGCTTAAAACTTATGCAATTTGGTCCTTCAAGGACCAACTTGAAAAGAGAACTTACCCAATTTGAGAGAAAATTACCTAATTTTAATTCAATTAAGCCAATTAACCTTCATAAATATGTTCTAGGGGTGTTCTATTGAGTTAATTGGGTGATGATGACGAAAAACAATGGACCAAAACCATGGGTGCTTAAAATTGGGCTTAAAGGGCTAAAATGAACAACTTTGCAATTCATTGGGTAAAATTGCAAATTGATTGAAATTGAATTCAATTAATGTTGCAATTGCCCTTTCTAATTAACCACCCATGCGTAAGATCACCTAGAGTATTCAAGTTGACTTTGAAAAATAAATCGAGGTCTAATATTAAAATTGGACCTATATTCATGCAATTGGATCTTAGTCTTGAATGGGTTGATTCGAATTTCTTTGATTGAAGCTCAAAATGGTTTGTTTTTCTTACCTTCAAGAGAGCGAAATCTCTCAAATTAGGAAATACTAGTGTAGAATTCTCAAAATCGACTTCGGATTTAGATTTATTTTTTTAAAATAAAAAGAGTAGAAAACAATTGTCCATTCACAAGTTATAAAAAATCGATTTTGACCTCTAATTATGGCTTAAAACAGCAATTTATCTTTCAACATGACGATTTGTGAAATTGAATGCATTAGCGGATTTAAAATAATCCTTAAAACAAATGTCGAAGAAGGAACTACACCTAATTACGACTAAAATAAAAGTAATTTGATTATTGACCGATTTAGAACCTAAAACTGAAAAATTTGGAAAACAAGGTTCTTAATCAAATTTTGTGAAATTCTCGACACACAAATCAAATTGACACTAAAAAAAAAAAAAAATCAAAAAAAAAAAAAAAAATTTGTGGACTTTTGATTTTTTTTTTTCAAATTTTTTGGTCAAGAGTTTGACTAAAAGTCGACCATTTAGTTAACTTTTTTTAAAAGGTTAATTTATTTGTCAAATCCTTGAATTTTTGAGAAATTGATTAGGCAATAATGAAAGTTAAATGGCATCTTTTTAAGTGAAAAGCTAATTTTTTACCTGAAGGTTGATTTTGGTTAAAAGATTGACCAAAAGTCAATCCAAAAGTCAACCGTTTGACTTTTTAGAATTTTCTCCAAAATAAATTGGAAATCGCTTAAAAGTAACAATACAATAGAAAGCAACGAAGAATGACACTTTTTTGGCCGAGAAAAGGGCTCTATAGCAATTAGAATCACGAATCTCGATTTTTACCGTTTAGACACGTTGACTAAAAATCAGATGTCAACATCAATAAACACTTTGAAAGTTTTACCCACATGGACCCTAGAAAGCAAATGATAGGATAAATTTGTCATATAAATACAAATATTTGGAAAGTTTAGAGGAAATATGTCATAATGAGCATAGTGTGGGATTTCTTATGTCACCAAAAAAAAGTTAATGATAAGTGCGTCACAGTGAGTATAAATTAGGTTTTTTTGTGGTTTTTTTTCGTTTTATCTAATAAATGTTAAAATAAAGGGTTTCTCCGTGGGCACCTTTAACTTTTTTACTATTTTGATATTTTTTACTTTTTTCAGTTAGTTTGTAGTTTTAAGTAATGCGAAAGGAAGTTGCAGAGAATAGAGTTTTGGATGCTATGCTTAACCAAAAGCTCCCTTTTACCAAACTTCCTTTTTTTTTTATTGAAAGAAAATTGTATTCATTACTCAAAAGGATGCATGCAGAAGTACATAGTGTTCATGACAAAACAAAAACGAAATAGAGCATGAATACTGAAAAAGAAAGAAAAATCCAGAACACAAGAAGGGTTGATGGAGCATTTGCAAAGTTAAGCACAAACTTGTTTCGCATGAACAGATTTGTCAAACAAAATTGACGACCAATTACTGAATCTCGTGTCTTTGTCAGTGATAAGTACACGTCAGAAATTCCTTCTTCAATAATTACGATGTTGCTAGTCAACAGTGCGTGCCTAAGTTTGGCTTTCTTTTACACCATCATCGTATGGAAACAATCATAATAAGTCAAACAAACACAGATCTAACATGTGAAGGAGCAAATCTCCGTAATTCAACGAGACGCCATAACTGCCATGATCATCATTGAGACTGAAGGTAGAGAACCTGTACACAAACAAAGTAAAGGGGTATCGAATCCCCGGAAGCATATTTATTGAACTCCCATATCTAGATCAAGAGAAGATAGCACCCAAATTTAGAACTAGATGGAGAGAGTTCAAACTCTCAAATTGAGAACTAAACCAGGAAAAAGCTCCCAAATCTAATGGAAGAGAAGAAAAAGAAGAAAAGAGCAATAAAACGCAAACAAAATCAATGAAAGAGAGAGGGAGGGGAGGGTGAGACTAGCTCAAACCCTCCCCCATGATTGAAGGTTGAAGAAGATGATGGGAAAAGAGAGAGGAGAGAAAAAAGACTTTTCAGCCCCGAACTTCCTTGTTATTCATAAATTTATAGGTAGCTGAGCCATCGCCATGAACCGGGATTTCTATCAAAAGATGCGAGGGAAGCGAATCGAATAAACGAAACGTTTCCTTTTCCATGCAGCAAAACAATTCAAAGGTGCCCCTCTCTCTCTCTCTCTCTCTCTCTCTCTCTCTCTCTCTCTCTCAACATTGCAATCATCTCAGTCAATTTCACAATCACCAGCGCACTCTGTTGTAATTCCTTCCTGTTGTAATTCCGTCCAACGAATTCTCCGTCATATCCATTTCGGATCACCGTCCTATCATAATCTCCCGGAGATTCAGGAACCCGACAGACTTGATTAACTCAAATGAAGAATGGCAACGCTGAAGATGGTGCTGAGGATGGATTTCACCAGCAGAGCCGATGAAAGCACAGGCCCGTGATGGCTCACGCTTGCGGAGTCCTTGCAATGTTGCCCATGGATGCTGGATCTTATTTTTCTCCTTCGTTTTCTCTTTCTCATCGGAATTGAACGGCTGCATGGCCGTGGACAGCTTTTGGATGCATCCTACGGGCTCCAAATAACAGAAAACGGTGTTTTGGTGAACCGTACCTTTATAAAACAGAACAAGATGGAACGCCGACAAAATATGTAGCAATTCGAGTGTGGTTGTTACCTTCAGCAATGGTTTTGATGTGAGATTCTTGATGCCACTACCAATCGCCAGACGCAAAGAATTTGCCTGGGGTATTTTGTTGCCCTGCATAGATCCAATGCCATATTCAGATAAGGAATTCATGGAACCGTTAAAATCCAACTTTGTTTCGGTTAAAAAGAATTGTAAACAGAATTGGAGCATTTGCCTTAGAGAGGTCGCTCTCCAGTTTCTTAGACAAAAAGGAGATGTCCTGTCAAAGACTCGAAAGTACGACAGTAATTCGTACAGGACAGAGGCTATTAAGCCACCGGCCTAGAAGAATGCGATTCGCACATGTCCAGTTCAACATGTTTGGAAAATTTTGGTAGACTGGCAAGAGCAGAAGAGAAACCTTGCACCTTCCTGAGACATTGTAAATTTATGAGCCCATTGAGGTCTGTTATTCTGCGGTGTTGAAAAATTTTCAGGACTTCCAAAAACCGTAAATATTTAAGACCATCAATCTTTGCTAAATCGCAGTCCTCTAGTTCTAGTTCTGACAGATGTACCAGACCAGAAAAATTTGGCTCTTGAATCTTGCAGCGTTTGAGACGCAGAGTCCATAAGCTTGAGGACGAGGAAAGTTGTGTAAGGTCTAGCTCCTTCATGTAGGATAAAGTGAGTTCCCGGAGCTGAGTGAGGGCACTAAAATCCCCAGGGAGATTGGTGACATTTGGAAGGGACAATTCCAAGGTCTCTAGACTTGTTAATCCAATGATCCACCGCATATTTGGGGCCTGATTCGATGACCCTGTTGCTGGCTGCTCATCATCATTCAGGCATAGCTCTTTAAGATTTGTCAGATTTGTCAATTTGGGGGCTGCCTTGATTTTGGATCCCCAGCAGAGAGTGAGTAAACTGGAGGGCAACTCTGGTAGTGCTTGAAGTCGCTTGCATTTACGTATGTCAAGGGTTTGGAGGCGAGGGAGATCGCAAATGCCCCGAGGCAGCCCAGCCACATTGGATGACGACAATCTCAAAATTCTCAAAGAGGATAGTCCTGAAATATCACAACTACCTTGGGCCTCCAAACTTTTGCAGCGAGAGAAATCTATCTCGTCCAGATTCTCTAACTTTATAATATCTTCAGGAAATTTTTGAAGGTGAGTGCGTTCCATCTTCAGCGTCTTCAACTTACTCAAATACTGGACTGATGGTGGCATTTCCATGATTCCAGTGTATGAAAGGTCCATTACCTCCAGCCGCCTCAGTTTCCCGATGGAAAGTGGAAGTTCTTTGAACATCGAACAATTCCTTAAAGAAAGTGTCTGAAGATTCTGAGGAAATTCAAAAGTTTCCGGATGCCAATTAATGGCACCATCCAGAGCAAGACTTCCGAGGTACCTCAGGTGGCCAATTGGGGATATATCTTTTAACTTTTCACAGCCGCAAGCACTAAGTTTTTCAAGGTTCTTCAAAGAATCATTCTGGATATGAATTTCTCTGATGTCAGTTCCATCAATCAGAAGTTCTGTCAAAGATTCCTTGCCGTGCAGTCGTTGGACCAACTGCTGGACTCCCGTGCAATTTCTCAAATTTAAGGATTTTAACCTCTGCAGTTTACGGATGAATGTCCCAAATTCAGGTGACCGAGTACAATCTTCCATTATCAATATCTCCAAATCGATTGAAGCTGAAAACCTCCACGATGCCCCCAACAGATCACATTGTTGTAGGTTCAAGACTTTCAATTCCTTCACCTTCTGCAAAGTGCAACAGGATATCAAACTTTACTCGCTCATACCTATCATCTTAACACAAGATTTAAAAAGCAAATATCGGCCATACCTCCATGATTTGCCTCCAGACTCGTGGATATTTGGTGACAAGACTCTTGGACAGTTCGAGAATGACTAAATTCTTCAAATCCATATTTCCTAGCTTAGGAATGAAATGGCACTTTCGACAATCAAGCCACCTCAAATTTGGAAGAAGATTCCCAGATTCTCCCTCAATGTTAGCCCCATCCAGTCTGAGGTACCTCAAATTCAATTTTTTGCCAAGTTCTTCACATGTGAAACTGACGGTGCTAGCCTTTTCGA
>JABKBK010000036.1:0-78576 GCA_014182545.1 Eucalyptus globulus
GTCCACACTCCTAGGTTTATCACCCCACGCTTCAGCAATTTCGAGTACATATCCTTTTGTTCCTTTGATCTGAACAAATCTCCCATTTTCCTTGAATTTCAGCCGCACTACCCATTTCGGTTGAAATAGACTGAACAGATTGTCATCGTCATTCCCATCTACGGGATTATTTGATCCACGAGGATCACTTGGGATATTCGGCAGGGTTTCCTCAGCCACCCCTTTACGAGCGATTCCCAAACTTTCCATTTTTCGTAGAAAGATATATTCGTTCCTATATCCTTTTCTTTAACAAAATCATCAACATAGTTCAAAGGAGTACGAATTCCTTTTAAAGCACGATATAGCTTGTAAATAAAAGCGGGCTTTTGAACTCTTACGGGATCTGCATCCTCGATGATTTCTTCCTAATGCTGATGAACAACGCCTTGAGGACTAGATGGTGGAGAATGACGCTGCTGAGAATGTTGTGGGCTCGGTTGCGATCTGGGTAGCTTCATCTTGAGTAAGATCAAGTGCGTAGGCCCCTCACTCATCTCTCGTGGTCCCCTTTGCGATTCTTGAGGACTTTCGAAGATGACATCTTTCTCGGTGTTTGGAAGATTCCTTGCTTGACTTTCCCGAGAAAAAGATGACAACTTTTTGAAGATTAGCGAAGAAAACAAACGGGAATGGAGGATCGATGCTTTCTAGGGTTTTTGAGAAAAGTGAATAGAAAAGTGAAGAGAAATCGACAGTGTTTGTTTGGTTAAAAAGAAGAATAAACGAACCGTCACAAAGAAATAAAAATATGCCTTTTCAAAATAACTGTCTTTATCCAAAAAAATAGCTATTTCAAAAATAACTTCCCTTTTGAAAATGAATCGATGCAATATTTACGTCAATTAAATATAGCAACAATTTAAACAAGTTCGATGATCGTACCTTTTCAAGATAAGATTGGAGAGAGAAAAAGACTTTACAGAGTCCCCGAAGGGTCGAGCCAAGGCGTAGATAAAGTCTTGTAGCACAGTCTGAAAGTCTTTAGACTTTGATATCCTCATACCTCAAAATGTTGAGTCCGGTCCGTATAGACTCAAATTGATTTTTCTCCAAAGGCTTTGTGAGTATATCAGCCGTTGATTCTTTGAGTCAACAAATTGAATTGAAACATCTCCATTTTGAACATGATCTCTAATAAAGTGATGTCGCCCAATCTATGCTTTGCTCTTGAATGGAGAATTGGATTTTTGGTGAGGTTGATAGCACCGTGCTGTTTCGCATTAATCTCCGTGCATGAATCTTCAATTTCAAAATCTCTTAGCTGTTGTTTTATCCATAGAATTTGCGAACAGCAGCTTCCAAGAGCTACATACTGCGCTCGTTGTTGAAAGAGACCACAGTACTTTGTTTTTTGAAAACCAAGACACGTGCCTTCCGCTTCCAAAAAACTCGGAGTTCCTGAAGTGCTCTTTCTATCAACTCGCAACCGCCAGATCTGCGTCTCGAATATCCCGGAAGTTTAAAGTCTCCCTTCTTAGGATACCAAAGACCGATGCTTGATGATGAAGCGACGTATTTTATGATGTGTTTCAGCGGTGAGATGAGATTCTCTAGGATCTGATTGAAACCTAGCACGGATGCAAACACTCAACAAAATATCAGGTCTAGAGGCGGTAAGATAAAGAAGTGATCCAATAATGCTCTGTACAGCTTTTGATCAACTTTCTTCCCTTCTTCATCTTTGTCTATCTTCAAAGAACTTGACATCGGTATGTCGGTCTTTTGCACTTCTCCAGTCCAAACCTTTTGACAAGATCACTAACATATTTTTCTTGATAAATAAAAGTACCTTCCTTCAATTGTTTTACTTGAAGACCAAGAAAGAATGTTAACTCTCCCATCATGCTCATTTCAAACTCATCCTGCATAGACTTTGAAAATTTCTTGCACAGACTTTCATTAGAGGATCCAAAATAATATCATCCACATATATTTGAACAAGTAAGAAACTTTTGTTTTCCTTCTTGATAAATAAAGTCGTATCTACTTTACCTTTGACAAAACCATTTTGAATTAGGAACTTACTTAACTTTTCGTCGTACCAAGCCCGAGGTGCTTGCTTTAAACCATACAAAGCCTTTTCAGCCCGAAGGCGAGTCCGCTTCTTTGGGTCTTCAAACCCTGGTGGTTGTTCCACATATACTTCCTCATGGATAAATCCATTTAGGAAGGCGCTTTTGACGTCCATTTGGAATAACCTGAAATTCTTATAACAGTGCAAACGCAAGTAAAAGTCGAATAGCTTCTAACCTTGCCTTTGGAGCGTAAGTCTCATCATAGTCTATTCCTTCTTCTTGCGTATATCCCTTGGCCACGAGTCTTGCTTTATTTCGTACGACTTTTCCTTTCTCATTCATCTTGTTTCGAACACCCATTTAGCTCCACAACAGTTTTACCTTTTGGTTGGGATGTCAATTCCCAAACATCATTTATGCTGAACTGTCTGAGCTCTTCTTGCATAGCTTCAATCCAGCTTTCATCAGATAAAGCTTCTTCTATGCTCTTTGGTTCAATTTCAGAAACGAGTGCCACAGCACTAGACTCTTCTCGCCTTTTGGATCAGTGCGATTCCTTCATTAATTTCGCCAATTATAAGATCTTTGGGATGATTTGGACTTATGCTTCCAGTTACTTGTTGATTTGTCGGTAGATGATCTCTTTCTTTATTTGGATCTTCACTAACAATCTAATGCTGGATTTCAGTCGAGATGCTTCTTGAGTTGTAGACTTTGGAGAGTGGAGCGGAGTTCAAACTCTTCTTGATGAGTCGACTTGATTCATCTTGCATTGAGTCTTGAAATTTGACATTCATTGACTCCTCTACGGTCGACTCTTCTTGTTATAGACTCGTAAGCTTTGCTTGATGTAGAATATCCAAGGAAGATACCTTCATCCGATCTTTCTTCAAACTTACCAACTCGATCTTTTGTATTTTTCAATATAAAACATTTACAACCAAATACATGAAAGTATGAAACAATAGGCTTCTTTTCTTTGAATAACTCATAAGGGGTTTTCGAAGAATAGATCTTAAGAAGACTCTATTGATGATATAGCATGCTGTTGAAACTTGACTTCAGCCCAAAATCGAGAAGAAATTTTACTTTCAATTAAAAGAGTTCTAGCCATTTCTTGAAGAGTTATGTTCTTTCTTTCCACAACTCCATTTTGTTGAGGAGTATATGGAGAGGAGAACACACGCTTAAAGCCAGATTCATCACAGAATTTTGTAAAATCTTGATTTTCAAATTCACCTCCATGATCTGTTCTTATACAAGAGATAACACAACCTTTTTCATTTTGAATCTTTTTAGCAAATTTTTCAAAATACGAAAAGGTTTCGGACTTACTTGAAAGGAAATATACCCAAGTAAACGGGAGTAATCATCAACAATTACTAGGCAATACTTCTTACCCCCAATACTCGAGTTCTGGTTGATCCGAAGAGATCCATATGCAGCAACCGTAGTACATGATTAGTAGAGACATGATTTATTGGCTTAAAAGAATTTCTTACCTGCTTTCCGGAATACATGGAGTGCATGAATCAGTCTTTTGGTATGGCAATTTTGGTAGACCTCGAACAAGCTGCTTTGATGAGATTTTGGCTAATTGCTTCATGTTGACATGACCAAGCTTTTTGTGCCATAAGCTTGCTTCGTCTTGAATTGAGATAAGACATTGCGATTCATTTGGTTTCACATCCAGAAGATAGATATTTCCATGTCTTCGACCCATGAAAGACTGAGTAGAGTCTTTACTGATTCCAGAACATGTTCCTTCTTGAAAGAAGATCTTGAAACCAGTATCACACAATTGACTAATGCTGAGAAGATTGTAATTGAGTCCTTCCACTAAGGAGACATTACTTATTGTGAGAGTACCAATTTTCACGGTTCCAAATCCCACAATACTTCCTTTGATGTTTCCTCCAAATGAAACTTTTCCACCATTTACTTGAGCAAGCTTTTATAAAACAATTTGAGTCTCCTGTCATGTGTCTTGAGCATCCGCATTTGTCAAGATACCACTTTACCTGTTTCTTGACGGAGACTGCATTTAAAATAAAGTCTCAAGCTTTCTTTGGTACCCAAAATTTTCTTGGGTCCTTTGGTGTTAGTAAGATAAATGTATAGCCCATACTTTCTTAATAGGTTTCCATACCATAGGACACTCTTTTCAAAGTGATCCGGACTGTTGCACTTTGAACATGAGAGCATTTCTTCCTACGGGTTTTACAAAAACTTTCTTGAAGTGATTTTTGTAAACCTCACTCGAAAGCCTTTTCTTAATTCTTTCTTTTACTTTAGGAAAATCAATCAAGGGAATTGATTCTTCTGTCATACCTAGACCAGACTTATTGAAGTAAGGTCTTTGTGCTAAAAGAATTTTCTCAAGTTTTCAGACCCTATAGAAAATTTCTTTGATATATTTGATAAGTCTGTTTTTAAAAAAGCATTTTCTTTTAAAAGATTTTCTTCATTTTCTTTAAGATTGGAAAGCAGACAAGTCTAGACTTTTAACTCTTTCTACTAAAACATTTTCCTTTTGTTTTAGAGCTGAATTTTCTTTTTTTAGTTTGGAAATTCTTTTGAGAGAAGTCTTAAGACTAAAGCATAGTTCATCAATATATTTAGAAACTTTGACAGGAATTTTAAAATTACTTGCCTCAAATTCACTATAAAGTCGATCCATAGTCGATCCAGTGAGTCGGTGTGCCATCGACATAGATTGGCATATTCATTATCACTTTCTTCACACTCAATATCACTCAGGTTTCAGCTTTGAGAGCTTTTCGAAATTTTTCAGTTTTTCCTTTCTTCTTCTTGAGAAGAGAGGACGGTTGGTACGATGTGTCCCTTTTTCTTGCATTCAAAAGCAGACTACATCTTTATTTGGTTCCTCATCATCAACAGACTTGGTCTGCTGTCTATGAAAGCCTTGTTTCTTTGAGTTGAACCTTCTTCCTTTTCTGTTTAGTTTTCTGAATCTTCTTATCATGAGAGCAAGCTCCTCATCGTCCATATCATCTTTAGAATCTGTATCATCAGAATCATTATTTGATTTTAATGCAATGGATTTCTTACCTTTTGGATCTTCATCTTCATTGATCCTTTCCACTTCATAGGACTGAAGAGTTCCAATCAGCTCGTCAACGAGATAGTGGCATAATTCTCTCGTCTCTCTTATCGAAGTCTTTATGTGATTCCAATCCTGGAGAGTCCACGCGAGTAGCTTGTTTACCTTCATGGGATCAGAAGTTGGTTGACCTTGATTTTCAAGACCATTCACAATATCTGTAAAACGACTAAACATGTCAGATATTGATTCTCCGGTTTCATTCGAAGGCTTCGTATTAACCGAGAAGAATGTTGATTCTTGTTTCCTTCACTCGATCTGTTCCTTCATAGGTGATATGCAATCTGTCCCAAACTTCTTTTGCTGTACCACAAGAAGATATTCTATTATATTCAGTTGGTGATAAAGCACAATATAAGGAGTAAATTGCTTTTGCATCGAGTGTTTGTCTCTTGGTTATTTCTTCCTAAGACATTTCGCTGGATTCTTCAGTTTCTTTTCCTCTTTCAGAGACTGATGCAGTGGTAGGAGTAATTCCTTTTTCTACAACATCCCATTCCAGAGGATTCTTTGATCGTAGGAAAGCTTTCATCTTGTTCTTCCAGATGTTGTAATCCTTTCCATCAAAGTAGGGTGGTCTGGTATTGCTTTTGCCCTTCCATCAGCCACTCGGTGCTAGCATACTAGCCATGGATCTTTTACTATGAAGTAAAACACTTCAAATAAAGTAAGTACACAGGCTCTGATACCAATTGATATTGCTAGTATAAACACCTAGAGGGGGGTGAATAGGCGCACAAACAATTTTTCCCAAATACGGAAGCAATTCTTAACAAATTGAGATACGATCAAGGTAGAGAAAGAGAAATTTGAAAACAGGATTTATAGTGGTTCGGCTTAATCCAAGCCTACGTCCACTCTTCCGCACTGACAGCCCACCGGCTGGATTTCACTATAATCAAAAGAGAAGTTACAGCACAGCTTTGCCTTGATTCCACAGTGTAGATGTTCTACCACACCTCCTCAAGGTCTCTCACAATTATAGACTCTCTTTTGTATACAAGTATTCGCTCAAAGGATTTATCTAAACAAATAGGAGCTTCAGACTTTGGAATTCTTCTATCGCGCACACCTCGAACAACTAAGAACATCTTCCTTATATACTCCTTTATGCCATCATACCCGTTGGCACTTACCAATGGAATTCCTCCAATCTACCCGTTGGACGGAATCAATTAGGAAGATTGTTCGAGCTATTAAAGGAACATGTTGATAGCCCATCAATCATGTTCGCCCATACAATCAGGATCTCGGTTTCCATAAGTAAAACCTTCCAATAATATTTAGACAATCATCAAATCTTCAGTCATTGAATCAAACTTGATCAATCAAAGGATTCGATACGTCTTCTTCAGCCACGAGATCTTCTCCGGATGATAAGGTTAAATCCTGAACAAAACATCCAGTTCTGGATAACCTTTCTTCAACGGATTAGAGATTGTCAATGAGGATAGACTTTGAGTCTTGAGTCTGGCTATCCGGAAGTCTTCAGACTTTAACTAGCAGAGTCTGCAGACTTTCAGACTAGACTGATGGATACGTTTTGTCAACCTCAAAACTCTTCACGAGGATTTCTCCAACATAAGTGATGGCCTAAGTTGAGTTAAATTAGGAAATATTATCAAATGTCAAATCAGGAAAGTCGAATTAGGGAAAAAGAAAGTCAGAATTAGGAAAGTCAGAACTAGGAAATATTTGCATTGTTATATTGTTAAACTGTTACTATTTCATCGGGAATAAGTCAAAAGATTTTGCTATTATTCGCTTGGAAGAGCGCTCCATCCTTATTCATTTGTTTTGGTCGGCGCCCCTTCGATGGACTTCTGTGTCCTGTTCTGGATTTTGTTTCTTGCCTCCGATTCCTCCAATGATCTCTCCTCATCCTCGTCTTCCTTCATCGCAGAGGTCCGATTTTGGGGTTTCAAGGCGAGTCGAAAGCGATGCCAAGAGATTTGTGATTTCCTGGAGCAAGCTCCCGTTCATGGCGAGAGTGGAAGTGAAGAGAATTGTTGTTCCGTTGGCCCTCGCCGACCCTCGCATGAGCTTGTTCCCCGACCATGCCGACCATGCGGACCATGCGAGACACTTGGTGTCCGCCCGGACAAAAGATCTACCGCCGTCCACGGAAGAGTATCAAATTCACTCTTCCTTTTTTTTTCCTTTCTTTTTCTTTTTCAATATTTCCTTTCAGTTTTCCATTTAATTTCTTTTTGATTTTTTTTTCCTAAAATGACCGACCACATCAGCACCCCCTCTCTTATGAAACTAATTAAAAAAAAAAAAAAAACACACACACACATGTCAGTTTTTTCGTAGTCAAATTCAAAAGAATTAGTTAAATGAATTCATTGTACAAATTTGACAAGTTTTAAAATTAAATTGCAACTTTGACAATACGCTCCCCGAGATGTAGCAATAGTCGATCGAACAGTAATAGGATATTTCATTTCATTTTATGAATTCTCCCAATGCCAAAGATGCTTAAATCCTTTTGAGTTTTTTTTTTTTTTTTTTTTTTTTTTTTTTGGGTTCTATCATGAATTTCATTTTATTCTATGAATTTTGTGCAACTTTCTTATCTCAATCAAAGCGATGCATATTCTTACAAATTATGCATATTTAACATGTTCACATCTTTTATGTTACGATCTCGATATGTGGTTAATAGATCTGTGGTGAGGAAATAAAATTGCACCAACAAGACAATCCTGAGTTCAATTCAAGTGGTCAATTTATCTTAACATGGACGTATAGTTTGCATGAGAAAAATTACCCGAGGCGAGGCTTCAAAAGAAATGAAATGGTACCAATACAAATTTTTTTTGAAGAATTTTATTCACCACGGCTCTCGGAAGTAACTTTGATAGGATTGGTCGACATCATGATCCAAATGTGCATAAAGAAATGGAATGTAAAATTCAACAATGATTTTTTTTTTTAATATATTGACAATTGGAGAAGCATGCCATATTCAAATTCCAATGCTCGACCGGTAAAACAGAAATTCTGAAATTAACAATTGAGAAATTGAAGAAAGTCTGAATTCTCTCTCTCTCTCTCTGTGTCTCCTACCCGAAATACCAGAAACTGAGAGGCGAGCAACTTGAGGAATCTTCGCCCTCCTTTTTTGCTGCCAAAAACGTGGGTGTTTTCTCTTCTTCTGTCGATTATCCGATTCTGATTTGCTCTTACCAGCTCTAGATCGTCTTGTCCTAATCTCTTCATATGTGCTCGACGAATGGACTTTATCAATTTCGAACTTCAACGCGCGGAGGATACTTTCTGAGCTCTTCATTTTCTCTCACTTCCTTGGGTTCCACTTCTTTCGAATGATTCACCCGGCAAAACTCGTAAATCCTAATGCCGGATTCTTGATTCGGCGACTTCAAGACCCGGACTTGATGCGAAAGTCTCGGTTTTTTGGGATCAAGAACCTTGTGTAAAGCTTGAATTCGTCCATTGACTGTGGAAAATGCAGCCCAGTTCCCGACCCCTAGCACCCATCATAGTTCTTTTTTCAACCCTTAAACCCCCTCACAAGACCCTACTTTCACACCAAATCTGTGTCTTGATCCTCGCCTTCTCGGCCCTATGCCTCATTCCATGCCTCTAGAAAGCCCCGGAGCATTGTCAAGAGCGTGCTTCGGTTCAATGTTCAATCCAATTTCACCGAATCTCGATCTAGTTTGACCCGAGTTTCGTTAGATTCTGATGCAACGGAAATGGGTTTTGACTTAAAAAATACATATAATATTGAATATAATTCTTTCTTCCCGCCAAAATTCAAGCCAATCTATTTATATACTTAAGCAAAAGCAATATCACGTCAGAACCTAATTCATTATTTAAAGAGAATCATGAAAAGAAAATTGCATTTAAATTTACTTAATAACATTAGAGTATTGTGGGCATTTGAATTAAAAAAAAAAACAAAAATAAGTCAAAGTGCATGAATCAAAGGATTTTGATTAAACATATAGGAATAAATAAATAAATCAATCATAAACCTTTTTGATGATTTGTCAATGTAATCATTTTAGCCAAATGTCCAAATAATACATTTAGGCCTAAATCGGCAAATCTTCTAAAGGTTTAGGACTAAATTGACACAAAGAAAAGTTTAAGACTAAATTAGTACAATTAAAAGACTTAGGATTGAATTAGCTGTTGTACAATAGGTTTAGGACTTCTTTGACAATTATCCCATTCTAATTTTATGAGGATGAAATCGCTCGGATTTTTTTGCTCCAAAACATGACAAGGCATCAGGAGCAGGGCCACTTGAGAACCATTTTTGAGCTCGATCGACATAAAATGAATCGGGTCGTTACCAATGATATCAGAACACGACATAGTGAGTGCATCTTAATGTGTATATCAACATATATATTTTTCTTTTCTAATGAAACATGTTGTTTGCTAACCTTTTCAATTAAAGTTTACTCGGTTTTAGCAACTATCAACTTGAAGTATGCGGGATATCATGTCACGTCCCGTGCCTCGAGCAATGTGTGCATCCCTTGGTGGTCGATAAAATTTGCCACGTCCTAGGAAGTGTCGCCAACCCATTTATTTTATTGCACATGCGGAAACGTAATAGCAATCCCCAAACAACACATAAGTGGGATAGAAATGTAGGATGCAATTTTCATAAAACACACTTATGATACAGCAGCGTTTATATACAAAAATGACTAACACAATAGAAAAGTCTAACACAACATGGGTCTATTTCAAAAAGAAGAGCTACTAAGCTATATGCGCACTAAGCTCCTCGCCTACGGAACTAGAGTCCCCTACGACGCTGTCAGACTTCTCGATATCCATAGGTGAACTATTACCCACCGTCCAATCCCAACGGAAGACTTGTCAAAACCCGGTAGGGGATATAGAAAAGCCTAAACTCCACCTTTTGCGAAATCCCGTACCTCACCTGGCACTCCTCCATCTAGGGACCTGAAAATTTTAGCCCACGACGGGGTGAGACGACATCTTAGTGAGTCCACACCTTAAATCTCAATTAGGAGAAAAATACACCCACGGGTAATCTAATCACATATCCTTGAAAACTTACCTCACACCAGTACTCTCCTGCACGTCAGTACAATTCAATTTACATATAATTGCATTTAAATCATTTATCATTGGGATGTTTCAGCACTTATATCACTACAATCACACGAGTCCCGATTACTAGACCAAATCGTTATGGCATGTCTCATACCGCGCCACACAATTCCGTCTCTTAATTAGGCCCCTCAGTTTCAACCATTCAAGCATCCCAATTGATTACGACCCACCGGCCACGGCCGACTCAACAGTCAACGGTCTTCCGGTGTAACCGGGAATCGTCTTGCACAATCGAGTACGGCAACCTCTACATCTAGACGGTATTCCTCATAGGAGCATCAATCCAGCCTCCACTGCGATCGGCATCCGTTGACTTGGGGCATTCCCGAAGGAGCATTGCTTGGCCCCAAAAGCTCGTGACAGGTTCTTATATCATTCATGCATTCACCCAATTTCGGCCCAGGACACCGTGCATTGCATTCAAATGTCTCAATTAAAATAGTGAACTTGGCCTAATGAATATACACTAAAAATCTATCATTCATTAATATAATTAATTATTTTAATTTGATAAATTCAACCCCCTTTCAATCATTCATAAAACTTAGAGAGAAAAAGCAATTCACATTCTAGAATCATGTGTCAGAAGTTTTGAAAGATAAGAGAAAAAACTCGGGAGCTGAATTGTATATCATGGGAAGTAAGAGTTCAAAGAGAATATAATATTAGATTTTTCTTTTTCCCCATTATTATTTTTATTATTTTTTTCATATATATATATACACATATATATTTTGACCCCTCATTGAAAATTTTTAAAATTAATCTCGTGTGTTAGAATCATGTATCGGAATTCCGACTTGAGTGTCAAGAAAGTTAATTAGGTGTTAGACACGTGTTAACTGAGTGTCTGACAAGACACGAAAGCTTTTGGAAAGTGTTGGTACTTCTTAGAAGAATGCTAGGTCAATCTCGGTTGTATCGTACCCCGTTGTGAAGGAGATTTTTCAGGTAATATGCTGATATCTTAGAGGTTTTGGATATGGAGTATTTTGATATGGAGTACCATGATTCGGTCATGGCTTTTGATGCTTATGCTAGTGTCGCCAAGCAAATTGATAAGTTGATTGCATTCCACACAATCGGTGCAAGGATATATGGGTGGCAAGATCATCCTGACATCCTGAAGTGCAAAGGATTACCAATAAGTTGTTGGACACATTGGAGGAGTTTGTTAGGGATGGAGCAAAGACACCTCAGAGTGTGGAAAGGAGAGAAGAATTGCCAGAGGAGGAGCCTGTGCTAGATATGAATGAGGTGAGAGGCCTTGCCTCCACCAGAGAATTATGCTCATGCCCCGCCACCAGAGCCAAAACCGGAGCCACTGAAGCCACAAGTGACAAAGGGTTTGGTGGATCTAAGGGATGGCACAATTATTACTGATGATCTCGGTAATAAACTTACATTGGGGATAAGTACATTAGAAGTGTCAAAAATTATGTACAGCCCTCACTTTAGTGACAAAAGTTTTTATCGGCTCACTTAAGTATTAAATCGGAAAAAAAAAACGATCATTTTTAGTACTAACAGCAAGAAATTAATTATGTGTCGTTTATAATTAAAATTATAATATGACTTCGCAAAATTTTAAAAAAAAATCCAATCCATGTGGTATGCTTTGCATTGAAGTAATCATTTCTTATCAATGAGTGACACTAAAGTGATCACTTTAAATAAAAGTTGGCACTGAAATGATCACTTTTAGTCAAATTCGGCACTTAAATGATCACTATTTACAACTTTTAGATGACATTGTTTATGGGTTATATGCTAACTAGACATGTCGGCGAGCCACATAGGATTGAGAAATTAATAAAATATAGGGTGTGTTTGTTTCATTGAAAGTATCTTACCATAAAGTGTTTTCTAGATTTTTAGCGTTTGGTTCTCTAAAAAAAATTTGGTCAATGGAAAATACTTTCTAGTCAACACAAATATTATGAATTATTTTAGGAAAACGAATTCCTCCACCTCAGAAGGTGAAATACTTTCCCTTTTCATCTTTTTCTTTCTGACCTTTCACTTTTCCTCTCCAAATTTTTCTGAGGTACACCGCTCTCTCCCTTCGCTCTTTCGCTCATCTTTCTTCTTCGGCTCTTCTTCAACAACGCACATCTTCTTGCCATTGAAGGTCCAGATCTTCTTCGATGACAACGACCTGACGCGAAGCACCGAGTGGATGGAAATTCAACGTACTGTAGCTGGCCAAGGTCTGGTCGTCCTTCAAAATCTGGCCTTTGTAGATCAGCCGCTGCTGATCGGCGGGGGCCGTCGCAGTCCCAGGCCAATGCCGCCTTGAAGGCCCCGATTGTGGACTTCGGGCTCGCTTGGACTGCGATTTTGGAGCTGTTGGAGCATCGAACGTTGATCGCGACTACCGCCTCGGCCGCACCACCCTCCCCCTCCCCAGCGGGCTCCCGAGCGCTGCTGGGATCTCCTTCGTTCAAGCCCATTGGGCCGCTGTGATCCGGCCAGCAGAAACCCTAGGCCCGACAAGATGGTGATCGATGGGTTGATGGTGGCGATACGGATTGGGCGATTGTCGCTGGAAGATTGCCACGTGTTATAATCTTCTCAAGCAATCCTTTTGATTCTTTTAGTATAAATATCCCATTCATTAACTTATTGAAGGAACTTTTAGAAGATTGTCTAGATTTCAACATTTTTGATTACCTCGGTAACAAACCACTGAGAAAACTTTTTGACAAGTGACTTGCCATTCTTTACTGCTCAATGCGTGGCTTTAGTAATTGCTCGATCGTCTTCTCACTCTCTCTCTATTTCATTTTGAGCTACTTCTGCAGAACGTAAATACTTCCGAAATATTTTGAATCTTGACATCTCTCTTTTCAATAACGTTAAAAGCCAGCATTGATCTTGTAAAGATAGACTTGCAACTAAATTTAAATTCAGTGATATTAATATTTGGGGAGATTTGAGACTAAATCTAAATCTAAAAAGCTTTTTTTAGAATTTTTTTTTTGAATTCAACCTAAAATTAAGGTTTTTTGAAGGATTATTCTTTAAAAAATGCCCCTCTTAAGTTTGTTTGTTTGTTTTTTTTTTATTTATTTTTTCAAAAAATGAGTTGATGATCAAGAGGGCCTGTATATAATTTATCATCATCACCCATCCACGTGCATACGCCTCTTTACTTCTTTCCGATTAAGCAAACAACCAAACCAACACATCTTTTTCCTTTTTCAAATTCTCTGAAACTCCCATCTCTCTATCTCTCTACGATATATCCACGGATCAGATCCCACAACACCATGGTGCATCCAAGCTCATCATCGTCGAACCAACAGGTTGACGCGGCAATTCCTAAGCTCCGTCCTTTCGCAGCGGGGCCCTTCGTCGCTGCCTTACACGGAGGACACCAAGTGGCTGATCCGCCAGCACCTCCTCGCCCTCGCCACCCCTACCCTTCCCTTGAGCCAAATATGCCACCCTTCACTCACAATGACATCTACGCCGTCAAGTCCTCCAAGCCGACGATGCCTTCCCAAATAGTCACCTACAACATCCCGTTGTCGTCTAACTTGTTAGAGATATAAATATATTTATGAGATTTTGTATATTTCACTTAAATGATTATGATTAATATTTTGATGTGTCCTTCCAAAGAAAACCACTTCGATACCCTATTAAAAAAAAAAAAATTTCCAATTCTTCCTTTGGGGCTTTAACTCTTACGAAAATTCTTGCTTCGACAATTCAAATGCCAGGGGGAAGAAGAACACACGCGCGATTCTGGTGGGCCGGGTCCAAATCTCGAAGCGGCGCACGAGGTTCCCTGGGTCATCAAAAAAAAAAAAAAAATTCTTGCTTCGACAATTCAAATGTAGAAGAACACACTAAAAATCTTTTATTATGAAAGAAGATTTATCATGATATATCTGAACCATGCATAATATCATGAAAAAATGGATACAAATTTTTTATTGCTACTTAGTATCGATAATAGGTGAACAACCCTACAGGCATCCTTTGTGCATACATATGACTATACAATGGAACTCTCTTTACCTTCTATTTCCATTGAAAAAGAGAAAAAAAAAAATATATATATATATATATATATATATAGGGTTTATCTGATTCTTTAAATAAGCTCATATACTCTACATTTATGAATGAACATAATAATACATTTTTCAGTTTTCCAACTTGGTATTAGAGCCATTGTTTTTCAAAGGAAGCATCCATTGAGTCTATTTAGTAACACTAGTCATATCGACTACTGTAGGTTGTAGATAGGTATATAAGAATAAAACAAAGGTAGATTGTACAATGGATCATTACAAAGCTCAATTAATGACGAAAGACTTTACTCAAGATTTTGGAATAGACTATGAAGAGACTTTTGCTCTTGTTGAAGGCCTTAAGGCCTTACTTCTATGCTTAGTCTTCTTGTTGTTGTTATGGTTTAGTGCTGGTCTATGTTTTAGATTGGCATTAAAAAAGCATTCCTAAATGGTGATCTAACTGAGGAAGTTTATATGACACTCCTCGTGGTGTCGATTAAGCAAAACATTATATGATCTGGAATAGGCTCCTCCTAGATGGTATTCCAAATTTAGCTCCACCATGGAATCTCTTGGCTTCGAATCTAGTCCTTATGACCATACTTTTTTTTGGCATACATATCATGGGCATATTATATTGCTCTTGTATGTCAATGCTATGGTTATTATTGACGATAATCATAATCTTCTGTTGGGCCAATTACTGCTCAAATAGTTTAGAACCGCAAAAAAGAATGAATACATAAATCTATTCGACACCATAGAGTCATACTTCACAATTTTAACACAACTCAATTGCCATAAACAATATTCGCTTTTCCAAACACGTGTGCGGAATAAAAGAGAAGGGAACAACACAAAATTAAGTTGTTCAATGAATGATAACCAGAATATACCAAAGTATTTACCCTATTTTTCGGATGTTTTGTTAATAAAAAGTCAAAAGTTTCGAATCAAACACATTATTTTGCATAAGATATATAAAACTTAATTATCATCACATATATAGTCCATCATCGGTGAAATACTATGAACGATTGAGTATTTTCATATGTAAATTGTGGAATTTTGTAATTTAAGAGGTTTATTATGGGAAATGCGGTGGAGACGGAGGGTGGATGATTTTGGTTTTGGTGGTTCCAAACGAAAGAGACTAGTTAACGGTAGTCATCGCTGCATTTTAGTTTTTTTAGGTCAAGAAGAACCGAAGCGCGATGTGGACCCCACCTAGAGAGTCCCAGATCGCTGTCCACTAGCAACAAATGCTTCGATCAAGGGCAAGGGAAGTAAAGCTTCGCAGATCGAAGCACAAAATGAAGAAGCTGAGGTCGGCGGGCCGACGATGGCGTGCCGCTGCCTCGGCGATGGATCACCGGTGGCTCCAACTTCGCTGGAGCACATTTTTTCTGTGGATCTGATTACGCTTTTGGGAGGTCCACCTCATCTTCACTCGACCTTGTGGGCTAGAGAAGATGAAGACTAGTGGTCGGTGGATCCATTTATCGTTCAGAATCTGCCTCGTCGGAGCTGAAAGTTCCCCAAATCCGAGATCCTCTTATCCTAAAGGTAATTTCCCGGGGCCCTATTACTTCATTTATCGCGCAAATTAAGCATAGTGAAGCATATGATGAGCCGTAGTTGTGAAATGATTGATGATTACTTCATTCATCTCAAATGATCGATGCTTGTCAACGAAAATGTCCTTATAGTGATATTTAGCATATCTTGTCTTTGATTGGTTTTCAATCGTCTTTGTTGGGCATCAACTTACCTACTACCTGCCATATTGCTGTCCTTGATTCATGCTTGTTGGTCTATCTGATTGAGATGTCCTCAACGTGAATGCGAAATTTGGTAAATCTGGCGTTGCCCGTCAATGATAGGTCCAGTGGGTGGCCGGTTCGGCTCTGCTCTTTCGGGTTTAAGATTTTTTAATCCAAATATCACTTGGAATATCTGGAGGTGAAAGTTAAGTGCATGCTCCTCCTCTTTTCCTTTCTTTTTCCAGTTTTTGCCTGCTAGGAGGGCTCATCAATTCACCTTGCTTGTCCATGATTGAAATAGATACTTTATCTTCATAACGGCTAAATATATATAATCAACTTCTAATTGTCAATCCACGTAAGTGATTTTGAGATTTTCCAATGTTATTTTTGTCTTACTTGTGCTTAAATGTAATTAGAAAAACTTAATGAGCTTGGTGCTCTTTAGTGGAAAAAAACCATGCTTCCTGTAATCCTGCTTAAGTGTAGGGGCAGCAAACTTGGAACTTTGACATTCCTTAACCTTTTCCACAGATTTGTTGACTATTATGTGTAAAACATCTACAATGTTATCGTCAAACTCAATTCATGTCAAAAACAAACATCAGACTCAGCTATGAACTTTTGTTACATCTTAGGCAATTGTTTGGTTTTGAATTAGACACCTCTTGATGTTTGGTCATCGGTTTTTGGTGAGGATGTTGATATTGGAAGTGTCACACATGTGCCCGAGGAGGTTGTTTACTTGTGTAGAAGAAAGCTGCATGTGCGTAAGGAAGTTTTACATATGCAGTCGCTGATGTTCTTAAATAAAAATCGAAACATGAATGAGTTTTTTTGCTCCGTGGAGTGGAACTAATAAAATCACATCGAGTTTTTTTTTAGAGATGCCCTCAAAAGTGAAACGCCTTATACAATTTAATAATTCCAACATTTTTGCCGAGCATATATTAAAAATGATGTAATGAATGTGGACCAATGTTCAAAGAAACAAATGATAATATGGGCGGGTCACTTTGCTTCACAATTGAGACTTGAAACATAAACTATCTATAAACAAGTTATATAATAGCCAGCCCATTTTTTTTTTTAGCTTCTCTTCCATTATTAGTAACTGTTGATTAATTAGGTACGGAAAAATCTGCAAGATTAATTTACAATCTCTCTCTTCTTTTTTAGCGAGTGACATTGGCATGCTGCAACGTTAGCAGCTAGATTACGTCTTTAGAAATCGAAACTTCTAGATTTGTTATGATAAGATTACGCCTGTCTTAAAGAAGAAAACAAGAAGACTGGCTTTTCTTATTTCGTCTTCGTTTATATTGTGCTTTTTTAATTTTCCAAAAAAAGGGTCTCGAATGGGGATAAAATCCCTGCTTACTTTTATATTAAGAATTTAAGTTATATTAAGGAGGAATAAGAAGAGGAGGAGGAGAACGAGAACGATAAATTTAGGTTTGTTCATCAAGCAGCAGTGAGAGTCGATTGAGTGTTTAAGGAAAGATGAACATAGACAGCTCTCTCCGCCTTTGACAGGTCTGGCGTGCCATTGTTGCTGTGCGCTGTGCACTGTGCTTCGGTCAAAGCACCCTTTTGAAAGGTAGCGAGGAAGATGATGATACTCCTCTCGTCTTCTTCTCTCCTCTTCTTGAGGGAGTTAAAATAACAAATAAAAAATCATTCGAAAGTTAAAGCTGATGTCTGGGCCCTTCCTTCTCTTTAATGAATACGAGTTGACAGAAATTGATAATATTGGAGGAAAATTGTAATTCTATTGTTTTTCTTTGTACAAGTATGAAAGATGAAAATAAGAAAGAATATACAAGATAATATTTTCGTGTTTTACAGCTTGAATATCTAATCTTAGAGAATGATTGAATCAATTAGCAAGTGATTAGAATAATCCGAACTAGAATTAAATTATATCTCCAACACGATCTTTTAAGTTTCGACACAATTCTAATCAATTAAATCGTTTCGATGTAAAAAAAATGGATTATATTCACAAAAGTGAAATTTAGCTAATTAAAATGTTGGGTCGTAATTAAAAATGGGGAATTCATCGAAATTTTTAGCAGCCTAATTTAAAAAGAGTATATGTAGGCAGATGACCAAGGCAAACAATGGAAATACGAAAGGATTATATATATATTGATTGAATAAAAACGAGGGCGATTGGAAGTTGGCTGACACCTACAGACATGGCCAAATTCCAAGGCCGTGTGCAATCCAGTAAATGATACCATGAGGAAGGGGCGTGAGAGTAATAGAAGCCTCCGCTCGCTATTTTCAACAATTTTTGTCCTTAATTTCTTTTCTCTTCTTTTCTCCCTTTTTTTCCAGATATGCTTATCTTGTTTGATGACGAGTTCTTTTTTGGGTTTTAATGTGACAAAAAAAAAAAAAAAAGGTGGGTTCTTTTTGGGCCCCTTTTCGCCGGCACCTGATTTTCTTCTTTCTATTGCCTAAATTTGATTTATTTTTCTTCCACCGTAGTTGGAGCCCTCCGCAACGATGTTAGCAGAAGATTATTAGTAGAAATTTGGGGGAGATGATGCGAAATGCCTAAAATTTTGTTCGTTCAGATTTGATTGTGCCATAGCTCTATAATTCTTATTAGGTTTATCATTGGATGAACTGCATTACTGATATTGACCTTAAAAAATAAATGGTAGGCACAGTTAGTCCATGAACAGCTAACCATCACAATTTAAAAATTGATTAGGTTCGATCTATGGTCATTGGGTCTTCCTAAAAAGATTTACTCAACTTATCGAGTTGTTCCAAAGGGTCAAAACAACTAGTTGTTAATGGAATTCTTTGTCGACTCTCTATAAAATATTCGTTTGGATGAAGGCTTCCAAACACATCATAAGTTAAACCCATGCTAGCGAATAATCAATCCGCGATGAATAGGGAAGGTATGGTAATACTATGAATAACTGGGTATCGAAATGCGTCTAAAAGCACTTACCACTAGTAATTTCTTTCTAAATAAGCAGCAAGGCAAGTCAAAATATGATGAAGTCTGCAGACATTTGCACCTTTTAACTGGTAAAATAAATAATTGCTTTCGCCATAGTGAAGGAAATTTACCGTAACGTGGTCGCATTTTGCTTAAAATGGGGCAGAAAAAGAGAGGGAAACAAAAGACAGCTTCAACATCAATCCAAAATGCCGATGAAAGAGACCCAGAGCGGGAGCCGCTGATTCCCACGCTCCTCTCTCCCCTTCCCCATTCCTATGCCCATACCCTTAGTAAAAATTTGCTTCGGGAATCTGCTCTCTCCCCTTCCCCATACCTACGCCCATACCCCCCCAGTACAAATTAGCTTTGGAGTTGTCCACTCCCTCTCTCTCCCCTTCCCCATACTTACGCCCACTCCCTTTCCCCACCCCCCTCGTCTCCCCTCTCTCCATTTTTCCCCAATAAATTCACCGTGCGTGAGGGGCTCAGGGCTCTCAGGAAGCCCCTCTCGTACCCGACGAAAATCATCCGCTTTCTCACTCCCTTCCCCACCCTCCTCCTCTCCCCTCTCTCCCTTTTTCCCCAGTAACTTCACCGTGCGTGAGGAGCTCAGGGCTCTCGGGAAGCCCCTCACCCACCCGACGAAATCATCCCCCTCCTCTCCCCTCTCTCCCTTTTTCCCCAATAAATTCACCGTGCGTGAGGGGCTCAGGGCTCTCAGGAAGCCCCTCTAGTACCCGATGAAATCATCCGCTTTCTCAGCTGCAGCGGCACAAGAAAAAGGGCATGCCCTGGCGGCCCGCCACTGAATCCTCTTTTTCTTGTGCCGTTGCACCTGAGACGGCGGTCCAGGCCTCTTGACGGCGATCCAAAGTTCTTTGATTGAGTCAAAGAAAGACTAACAGTCAGACCCCAAATAATGTGACGGTAAGACAACTCGAGTCCGGTTCCAGGAATTCCTTTATTCTTTCTCAAGTTGGCCGCTCCGATGGAATGTACAATCATCTAGGAGCAATAAGTTACTGCCTGAAGTCCTAAATGAGGACGGCAATAGCCGAAACGGCAAAGGCAGAATTTGAATGAAACCAGCCCGATTTACCAGAACCATTCCTGTCTTGCATCAACAGCTTTCACGTTGGTATGCATAAGGGGCAGGGTCTCATATAGGGAAAGAAGCTCATTCAGGCATCTGCTTCTATGGTCACCATGCCCTTCTAAACCACGTGAACCTGAGGCTCCTATCTTGTAGGTCTTCCCTGAAAACTTTTTGTCAAGAGATATTAGCAAAAACAGTTTGTCATGAAAGCATTTAGCAAAGAGCATGTCTGGAAATGATAGAGCAGGGGTTTTTCTCGATTTTTAATTAATCAGCTTAGTGGAATATGCACCTTGCTTATCATGCTATTTATGCAATTTTTAATGGTACCATGAGGTCACTGGTGAGACTCCGAGTTATTACTTTGTTGACTGTATCTAATGCAAAGGAGGCCAGCTTATATGAGGCTCCCCTCAAGGAACGGTGATCGTCCTTCTACTTCCTTTAGCAAGGCGCAGGTTGGACTGGCTGTTATCTATGTTGGAAAAGCAATATGGTTATACGCTGGACAGATAATTAATCTAATTGACGGTCTGTACATATCTTCCCTTTTTCGTTAAGGAGTTCCAAGTGATGCGGTACTAGCTCGGGTAGATCGATACCTTTCACCCAGAGTGGAGGAGAACCAGAGGCATTGGCAATGAGCAGAGACATTGCAACATCTTCACAAATTCTGAGTAGCATAAGAAAAAATGAATTTCCATTCGCAAGGACATAGAGAATCAATTGAAAATGCAGCCCCATGCAGTCATTGTTCAACAAAAACTTTGCAAGCTGTACCTCTCCCTAGCAAGATAATCATGAACCGCCGATGGCATTATATAGGTGTACATGTAACATATCCAGGTATTTTCTATGAAAGAATGCTGCTTATGCCAGAATCATGCTTAAGATGGTTGTTTCAGTTCCATGTGTTGATTAGCACGGTGTAACCACCCCTGCAAATCAAAAGAGAGAAGCACAGAACAAGCTCGCATTTTACGGATGGCATATCGTAATCCCAAGTACCGTGCTAAAACTATGTAGACATCACAGACTCATCATCAATAATAATTCAGCAAAACAAAACTGAAGCAAAAGAAATCAAATTTAGAAGACTTCAACTCAACTTTAGTCAACCACAAGGCAAATATAATTATAAAGGAAATGAACCGGTCAATGTTTCTATCGAAAAAATCAGGTTATTTTTCTCTGAGACCAGCACCCATTGTGCTATCTCACAATTTGCAAGCTACAAATGCTAATCATTCCCAGAAACGGTATGCATGCAAAAAACAACAAGTCACGAACACTCTTGAAACGAACAGAATCAAACACAATCCCACGGAAGACAGTCCTGCGGGAATTTATTCAGAGATACCTCGAAGGAGAAGAGACTGAAGAAGGACGGCGAAAGTTCCATCCCATGAGAGAGTCCAATCTCGAACCGACCAAGAGAAAGAGGCCCAGGACGATGACGCAGGAGAGGAGCTTCAGCTTGGGGCTGGAGCCGCCGCCGAGCGGGTAGCGGAGCCGCCACAGGAGGAGCGGCCATCGGCTGCTGAACATGCCCCCAGTGGCCGCTTTCTCCTTCGCCGGCGAGCATAGCCCGGTTTCCTCCTCGCGGATTCTGACTAAGGTGGCGGCGAACATGGAGGATCGAAGTCAACGCGGCTGGCGATCGCGATTAGTTTAGCTCGGGCGGGCTAGGACCATGACTGGCTCCGAGGCGCAGAGAAAAAGCAAATTAGCCTGCGATTGCAAAGTCGACCGTTACGACGAGTGACGAGCTGGGGGAAGGGAGACCCGTTCTCGTGGGCTGGGACTCGGTCTGTCGGGTCGGGTCGGGTTCGGGCTATTTCATTTCTGGAGCTGACATATATAAATCGCGAGTTTGGTCAAACGAGAATTTCATTTCCTCATATTATCGATATTGTTACTTCATCCAAACGCTAAATGACCTGAACATTATTTTAGTTTTGCGAGCGATAAACGGAATTGAAGTCTCATTCCGATTGTCCAAATGCAAGTCATTTTGATCCATCATGTTTCACATCCAAGTATTTCATATTTAAAGAATATAACCAAATTTGATCATTATCTTAATGCGGAGAACAATTAAAGTCTCATTTTGATTGGAATGCGAGTTTGATCCTTCAGATTTCTCGTCTAAGTATTTCATTTTCTAGAAATATAACCAAATTTGACCATTATCTTAATGCAAAACACTTGAAAAACAGTACATTGCAAGACCATGAAATGCTGTCCACCTAACACAAATCCGACATTGAAGTCATTTTTATTCAAAAACTGTAATGGATTAGTTTTACTTACATACGATTTATCATTTTGAATTCGAACCTTGAAACCGGCATGGATAAATCGAATTGCATGGTGAGATCAAAAACTAAAGGCTGGCAAATCATCATTGCAATTCCAACGTTCAAAAGCACAAAAGTAGGAAACAACTCTTATATTGAACTGATCAAGAACATATACAACTCACATTCGCACAAATTTGACATTAAAGTCACACTTGTATTCAAAAACTGTAATGGACTAGTTTTACCTACACAAGATTTATTATTTCGAATTCGAACCTTGAAACTGGCATGGGTAGATCGAATTACATGGCGAGACCAAAAATTGAAGGCTCGCAAATTATCATTGCAGTTCCACCATTGCAAAACACAAAAGTAGGAAACAACTCTTATATTGAATTGATCAAGAACATATACTCAAGCATACAACTCACATTTGCATAAATCTGACATTAAAGTCACATGTTTATTAAAAAATTGTAATGGATTAGTTTTACCTACATAAGATTTATCATTTTGAATTCAAACCTTAAAATTGGCATAGGTAAATCAAATTATATGGTGAGATAAAAAATTGAAGGCTAACAAATCATCATTGTAGTTCCACTGTTGAAAAGCATAAAGGTAGAAAGCAACTCTTATATCAAATTGATCAAAAGCATATACTCAAGTGTACAACTTACATTTGTAACAAAAACAAAAAATTAGAAAGGTAGAGGCATCACCAAAAAGCCCTTACAAAAAAATTAGGAAAAGGGGTAAAAAACAAAGTTGACTGAGAAAAAATACCAAATATTGAGGACATTATGATACCAAAGTACCACATACTTTATCCTACAGTGGGTCATTCATTACAAACGCTTGAGGCTATGTTCCTAAAATCATAAAATCAGGCAAAATTTTTACTTCGACATAAATTGATGCCTTTTTTTTTGGGAAGCTCCGACATTAAGGTACTGGCTGCAGGTTAGTTTATCACCTTCTATTGTTGCCGCGACCTCTCCTGCCGCCGAAGCCACCTGAAAACCGGCCATTCCTTTGGCCAGAAAAACTGCCGCCTCCACCCCAAAAAAAACCACCGCCCTTACCACCATAGCCTCCACGACCACCCCCACCGCCAAAATAAGAGAAAGATCTATGGAAAATATGCATAAACTGTAGCATCACTTATGACTTAGGAGCCTGATGAGTTTGTAATTTTAAGTACCAACAAGGAAAGTATCTAGATCTTCAGCTGCCACATCAAATACAACGCCATTTCCATCAGCCGTGAGAGTAAGACCCTTCACAGACTCTACTTTGTCTTCAGGTAAGAATCTCCTCAGGACACCAAAAGCATACCTAAAATACAAGCGACACATAACCCAGAATCAGATCAGGTGAGAATACAATACAATACCAAAGCTAGGAGGGGGCCAGCCCCCACATCCACGCAATATCTGCAAAGCAATACAACTATTTGCCAACAGAGATCTTGCATACTTACGAAGGTGTATTAGATGGGCCTTCCAGTCTCAACAAGTAGAATTACATGGTTTTCGAGTGACGAAAGTAGTGAGCTGCTCTTTATTTCACTATACCCTGAAAAAAGGAAGAGTACATATTTTGTTTGTTAAATAACCGAAGAAACAAGGAAAAGAGATGCATGTCAAGGAAGTGCAATAAAAGAAATCAGCTTTGTTGCAGTAACAAAGACGTGAGTGGAAAATAAACTTACGGAAGCCTTAGCAAGAGCTTTTGCAAATAATTCAACTGCTAACATGCCGGACTTGTACAATAGTTGCTCGGCTGCAGACTTAAATGCCGGATTAACACTGCATTTTGGAGGATATTAACGTTATAGGCAACGATTCAGCTTCTCAGCAAAAATGATGACTATACCTATAAGAAATTTATGTTATTGATTCTGCAGCTTCGATGCCAGCACCTTCGAGAAAATATTAGGTACCTTAAAAGTACCACGCAATCCGTGCTCTGATTCATTCACGTGTCGACACCTGTCCTTAGGGCCCGCCACGTCTTCTCTCTCTTCCCTCCATCTTCTGCGCTTCTGTCTCTCTCCTCTCTCTTCTCACTCTCTCCGAAATAACTCTCGGCGGCTGGCTCGGCTCGGCTCGGCTTGGAAAAGAAGAAAGGACGATTCCCGCTTAAAATTTCTCACTCCTCACTTAAATATTTTGGGTTTTGTCTCTCTCTCCTCGTGAAGAGCAGAGAACAAGCTGCACTCCCCCTGTTTCCTTTTCTCAGCGCATCCCACCCCACCCCACGAGCGGCCCCCGCCTCCGGAGGGGGAGCGCCCGAGCCACGCGGCCGGCGGAGGAGGCGCGAGCGAGGACGGGAAGGCGGAGGAGGCCGAAGCGGCGCGGCAGCCGTGGAATCTGAGACCGAGGAGGGCGGTGAACCCTCCGCTGTTGTCGTTGAGGAACGACGAGGCGTTTCATGACGGCGCGGGCGGCGCGCTCGGCGGGGACAAGGAGAATTACGCCGCGCAGCAGCAACAGCAGCAGTTGTAGCCGCAGCCGAAATCCGTGCGGTCACGAGGCTTCATGGGGGAGGGCGAGAGGAAGGAGAAGAAGAGGAAGTTCTTGATATTGATGTCGAAGGAGGAGATCGAGGAGGACATTTTCATCATGACGGGGTCGAGGCCTGCCTGGAGGCCAAGGAGGAGGCCCAAGAACGAGCAGAAGCAGCTTGATGTATGTTCTTCTATGTGGGATATTCATTCCTCTTTCGTACGATGAATTTTCTCTTTGTTTCATTTGGTTTTCGCTTGCAGATTGTCTTTCCTGGTTTATGGTTGGTGGGGCTCACACCGGATGCTTACCGTGTGGCCAAAGCTCCGGCCAAGGTCTCTCTCTGTGTTCTAGAACTTAGGATTATGTTGTTGTCTCTGTATGAACTTGCCATGTTCGAAAGTTAATGAATTCCGTGGCCTATTTGGTTTCAACAATGAAGTTTGTGTTTATCACTTCTGCAAAGATAGTTTGCGCTGAGGTAGAACATTTTGCCCGTTTCCTGAGCCAGAGGTCTCTCTGTCTCTGTCTCTCTCAACCAAATTGTCATGCTCTGGAAGTTCTCAGTGTCTTCACCCTGAGAACTTTGATATTGAAGGTGTACGTCCCGGAGATAGAAGGTGTTCCTGAGCCGGAAGTCGTGATGCTTGAAGGCCTATGGAGACTCGTAAGCATCGGGCGCTTTCACACATCAACTAGAGGTAAAATTTGGTTAGTAGGTACAGGAAAGGGAAAAGTATCGAATTGGGAAAAGGGACAAGTTATTGTTCGATTTTTTCTGTTTGTTGATCTAAATTTACTTTCCCTGCTGGGTGTTTGCTTTGTAAAGTGTTGACACCTAAATTTTTGCCCAAAAATATTTCAAGTTAAATTCTTGCATATAGATTATTTAGGCATTTAATATAGTGTTTTAAATGGAATATGCTTTAGGGGTGATCGGTTCCCAGTTCGGTCCGGTTCCACCTTGGAACCGAGAACCAGACCGGGAGCACCGGTTCCCAAAATTGCGAACCGTGGACCGGACCGGACCATCGGTTCCATCGGTTCCGGTCCGGTCCGGTCCGGTCCAAAAAAATCAACTATACTTTTTTGCACTAAAGAACTAAAGAGTAACCGCGCTCTTGACTGATCAATTCAATTCGATTTTCGGGCAATTCAACAAAACTAATCACACGTGTTCCACGTGCAAAATATTCAAACTTCACTTGTGTGATTCACGGGAACTTTTGAAGTCTTAGTCCCACGTTGAAACTATCAAGGAGATTTTTTCTATAAATAAAAGAGTAATAAAAAGGATTTTAATGGTCTCTTGGCCACATAAGAGGTTGCTACCTCAAATTGCAATTTTGGTTGCAATAAGTTATCATGTTTATATGTTTTATTAATTCTATGTATATAAATTATATATAAAAAAGTTTGGTCCGGTCCGGTCGGTCGGTTCGGTCCGGTTCCCACCTTGAAACCGGGAACCGGACCGACCGGCCACCGGTTCCAAGATTAGGAACCGGGACCGGACCGCCGACCGTGGGAACCGCCCAAAACCGACCGGTTCGGTCCGGTCCGGCCGGTTCCCGGTTCGGGCGGTTCCCGTTGCACACCCCTAATATGTTTTTACTTTAAAAGAAAATTGAAAAAAAAAAGATTAAAAAGAAAAGAAAAAAAAAAAGTTGGGGCCAATGATCTAAATGTGACTAGCCAAGCCCATGAGGTTAGATTGGAATTCAAATAGTAAGTTGGGGCCAAAATGCAATTTCCAAAAGTTGAGGGATCAATTTGCAAATTTTGCAAAATTTGCGCCTGAGCCCGTAAATCATCATGTTGGTCACCAATTAAGTTGAAATTGAATTTGGGCCAACTCGAATCAATCAAATCGAGTGAAAAAGACCAAATTTGCCTTGAGTTGGGTATTTTCGGATAAAAAATGGCTAAGTTTGAGGGACTTTCTTGCAAAATTGGGTGGGCACAATTGCAAAATCTGGTTGAGATCTTAAACTACTATACATTTACTTGCTAATTGATCAAAACCGCAGCCAAATTAATGGATTAAAGCACTCAAACTAGTTACCAAAACCCAGCCCATGATTAGGTCTTAATTCGGAGCTGCTAAGCAGGCATATTGGTGGTCCCACCATATCCTCCTCACCTGCCCAGCCAACCCGATCTCTGTACGTGATGGAAGACCATCATTGGTACTGCAAGTGGGCAAGCATTTGTCAGAGATAAGCTGCTTCAGGCACGGGAAAATCGCACCAAATCCGGACACTCAACAGCTGCGAAATTTGAAAATTTTGGCTAAGTCAGAAAGTGGGTGAGCTGGGTCTGTTGACAGGCTTGGTAGGTGGACAAAAGGCCGACCAAAAATTCTCTAATTCGGGGGATAATATCATGAAAGCAAGGTATTTCGAGGGGAAAAAGAGAAGAGACGAGAGGGGGAGGAGAGAGTTCGCGGTCGTCCCCCAAATAGGCCCTCAGAAGCAACTCCAGAAAGCAAACCCAGAAATTCCAGATCAACCTTTTGAGAGAAAAGTGAGATTTTCACAAGCCTTCGATCAAAATTAGCCAAAACCTTCAACTAGAGAGTGAAACTCTACTCAAATATATTTCCATACATAGGTCGCACGTCCTAAATGGAGATCGGTAAGGCCTCCTAAAGCCCCCCGAAAAACACCCTCCAGGCGGGCCAAGAAACACTGAAAATTTTCTAAGTGTTGAGCCCAGTTGGTCACGAGTGGAGAAAAGGCAGTGTTTTTGAGAAATTTTAGAAATAAATGAGGAAAATATTGACCTCTACCCCAAACTAGAATACATATAGTTTGTCTTGGTGTCAATTTTTCCAACAAAATACGTCTTGAAATCTAATTTTAGAGGTCAACGAAAACCTTCGTTGTCAGTTCTTCTTTTTCTGCAGATCTCATTTCCAGTTGAAGAAGCCAACTTCCACGTGCTTCCAGAGGACAATTTCTCGGTTTCCTTGGCCAAGAACCACTTGAAAAGGAAACTAGGAAGTAAGGTAAGCATCCTAGATATACTTATTTTCGAGTTTGAGCATGTTTTGATCATGAAAATCAAGAGGAAAACCAGCCCGGAAAACTGATTTCTGAGGCTGAAATTTTTATAAGTGTTTGAAATCTCTTCAAGAGTTTTGCATGTGTGCTTCTTGGAGAGGTCGTTTTGATGTTTTTCGGTGAGTCATTCTCTATGATGTTTGTTGCATTTGAAAGCCCATGTTACCTACTTTCACGTGGATTAAGTAGAATTTCCCTTAGATCTCGTATGTGATGAGTGTTGGGGCTTGAATATGGGCATGTAACCTGTTTACTTGACTTGGGTTCAAACCCAGATTTGCAAAATCAGCTCAAACCCGTGCATTTGAGGACGATTTTAGCTTGGTCCTAGTGTGTTTTTAGCTATGATTTCTATCTAATCTTGTTCTTTGCATGTGGTAGTATAATCTTGATACTTTAGTTCCACATAAGATTGCTTATGAGTGGAGATTGAAGGCTGCAAACATGGCTCGAGGAGGCTATTGGGGCTAGTTTAATGCACACCAAATGTTCGACAAAATGCCCAAACTAAGCTTCGATCTTGAAACGGTCGATTTGAGCTTGATTATTGTGATATTCATGTGCTGTGTTACTCCATGTTAGCATAGATCGGCTTAAAGAATTTATTATTTTTAAAAATAATAATAATTAAAAAAAGAGAAAAAACATGAAATTTTCAAAAATATCAAAAAATGTTAGATAGCATCAAATTAGGATAGAAATGACATATATGAAATTTTCCTAATTTTAAAATGTCATTTTCCTAATTTAATGCTATTTTTGGTATTTTATAACCATTTTTGTAAATAATCCATCTTGCGTAGATTAAAACTATTTAAAGTAATTTCATGCACATAGAGCAATTTTATGCATATTTGAATTCTCATTTTGCTCATGAGGGTCCTGTCCCGGGACGTGATAACAAGGCCATGTAATATTATTTGCCCGACTTGTATCGGGTTTATATTTTCCGCGTTTATTTTCAAGTCATTTCAATTTCTTGGATGTTTACTTACGTGCTGCTTTTCATTAATTTGAGTGTAAATTTCTCTTCTAAATTACGTTAGGATTAGTCTAGACATTAAAAGAAAAAAAAAAACTACAAAAACATTTGCATGGACACTTAGTGGTTTCATAAAGATTATAATTGGTAATCAAGATTGTGTAGCCATTTAGATAAACAACTTTCCAAGTTAGTGGTACCGCAAGGGCGTTAATAGAAACATTGGCGTAAACAAGTCCCCGTTCCTAGAAATCTCTGGTTGCGTAGGAATCAAGACAACACTCCCGTGTCTTGATTGGTTTCTAGCCGACCCCAATAGGCTAGTGGCGACTCCTAGAATTACATAGGTTGTTAAGAATTAAAATTCAAAATCCAATGTTGCGCGAGGTATGGGCTTGGGAGAGCCCGCGCCTAATGTAGGGCCATCGGTCCGCCTCTTTAGGCAAATACCCTAAACCCTCTTCATTTTTCCCCGGACGGAAAAAAAGAGGTCGTGACATAAAGAAGTTTGGTTTTTAATTGTTCGGCAATTGCAAGTAGTACACGTAAATCTGAAAATAGAGGCCGAAGATGAACCAACAGAGCATATTTTGGGTAATTTATGCTATGCTTTGTGCATTATGATCTCCCTTAATTGTGTTTCGAGATACCATATCGGTTGAATAGATTAAACTTCTTTACAGGCTTCTTCATATGACTACGTATGCTGACACAACAAAGCAGAGTAGCGAGGTGTAGTTCGGAAAATAAAACACCGTCCGCGCTTACTGCATTTAACTTGATTGGGCAATGCAGACCCATCGCAATTAGATTGTTGTTATGTATATGTGTAGGCCGTTGTATGTATTATCTGTCTTACATACATGAAATGGGTGATCATGTTTGTATTTAGAAGTGCCCATCACACAATTAGAATAATCTATTGATGCTGATCAAAGCAACAAAGAAGCAGAAATGCCAGAACTATAGATATCGAGGAAGAAAGAAGAAAAACAGAGGAAACAGAGAGAACAGAGCATAAAAACTGCCTTCTACGGATCTCTAGTAAAAAGTCAAGTACAAAACACGACTTAAACCAAAAAAAAAAAATAACTGCACACACACACGTTCAGCTTGTAACGCACCCGAACAAGTACTTAACTTCCTAAATAACACAACAACAACTGCATAACATAATTGACTAAGTAAGAAAATAAACTAAAACAATATAAAACAGAACAGAGAAGCTTTAGTCTAAAAACAGCAGCACTAAGACATCAAAAATCCAACAAACTCCTCCTTAGATCGAATCGCTGCATACTCCAATTTTCTTTCTCAATGCTTCAAATCTTCCAGCTTGAAGTGGTTTAGTGAACATATCAGCAAGTTGATCTTCAGATCTGCAATAAACCAGCATGACCTCACCATTTTGTTGCACCTCACGTAGAAAGAAGAACTTGACCTTGAAATGCTTAGTTTTGCCATGAAAAACTGGGTTATGAGATATTGCAATTGCAGCTTGGTTATTCACATTGATCTTGATACATTCATTGGAGTTCAGCCAAAGATCTTTCATTATCTTCTTCAGCCATAAGGCTTGATTTGCAGCTGCGGTAGCAGCTATAAACTCTGCTTCTGCAGTAGATTGAGCTACAATTTCTTGCTTTTTAGAACACCAAGTGAAACAAGCTGATCCTAAACTGAAACAAGTACCCAAATGTACTCTTCATATCATCCATCGAGCCAGCCCAATCACTATCAGAATAACCTTGTAGATTGAATTCTTGACTCCTTCGAAACTTCACTCCAAAAAACATGGTTCCTTTCAAATACCTTAAAATCCTTTTAGCTACAATCAAATGAAGCTGACTTGGATCACTCATAAATCTGGACAAAACACTTACAGCAAATAGAATGTATGGTCTGGTTGCTGTGAGGTACATGAGACAACCTATTAGACTTACGTACATCGAGACATCCACGCCTTCAGTTCCATCACTCTTCGCAACTTCTCTTTTGCTGCCATAGGTGTACCGACACTTCGACATTCTTCCATCTGAAACTTCTTCAAAATTTCCTTTAAGTACTTCCTCGACAAATGAAGATTTCATAAGGACTTTGCTTGATTTCCAGACCTAAGAAGTAAGCCATTTTTCCTAAGTCTGTCATCTCAAAACCAGCAAATAAGCCTTGCTTAACATTTTCTATCAACTGAACATCATTTCCTGTTACCAAAAGATCATCCACATATAGAGACAGAACTACCACACTATGATTCACTTTCTTAATATAAAGAGTGAACTCACTCAAGCTCCTTTTAAAACCTAAATCCAGTAGATATCGATCAATTTTTCCATACCAGGCTCTTGGAGCTTGCTTGAGTCCATATAAAGCTTGCTGCAATTTGTATACACTCTCTTCTTGCCCTTTAACACAGAACCCTTCAGGTTGTTCAATAAAAATTTCCTCTTCAAGCTCACCATTTAGAAATGCAGACTTGACATCAAGCTGAAAAATAGTCCAACCCTTCTCGGTTGCAACAGCTAACAGGAGTCTTACTGTGTCCAGCCTTGCAACTGGAGCAAAAGTTTCAGAATAGTCTACTCCCCATACCTAAGCATAGCCTTTCACTACCAACCTTGCTTTATACTTGTTAACAGAGCCATCAAGATTGAGTTTTGTCCTAAAGACCCACTTAACTCCAATTACATTCTTATTTAATGGCCTGTCTACCAATTCCCAAGTCTGATTTTTTTGAATCATTGTCATCTCCTCCTGCATTGCTGCAAACCACTTCTGATCTTCCTTGGCTTCAGCAAAATTTGATGGTTCGAGCACTGCCACATTACTCCTTTCATAGATCTCAGCAAGTGACCTTGTGCCTCTTACAGGTTCATCATCTATATTTTCTTCCATTTCCCCTGTAATTTCATTAGTCTCCACATCAGTTTCAGGTTGTCTTTCAAAGTGCTTCAATTCAGTGTTCCTTCCATTTAACCAATTCCATTCATCTTCCTCTAAGAACATAACATCTTTGCTCACGTAATCTTCCTTGTCTTTGGATAGAAAATTCTGTAAGCCTTTGATTGAGAGCTATATCCAACAAAAATTCCAATCTTAGCCTTTTTATCAAGCTTATCCCTTTTGACATCAGGAATATGAGTATAACACAAACTTCCAAAAACCTTCAAATTTTTCACAAAAGGTTTAGTGTCTTGCCAACCCTCGAGAGGTGTTAGTTTCTCTAAAGCTTTTGTAGGTAATCTATTTAAAAGAAATACAGCAGTGTTGGATGCCTCAGCCCAAAAACTTTTAGGCAAATTCTTTTCCTGCATCAAACATCTGGCCATCTCCATAATGCTTCTATTTTTCCTCTCACTAACCCCATTCTGTTGAGGTGAGTAAGGGGCTGTAAATTGCTGTACAATTCCAGCTTGCTCACAAATCAGTTTGAATTTGTTAGCTGTATACTCAGATCCATTGTCGACCCGAGAGCTTTGATTCTCTTCCCACTTTGATTTTCAACTAATGCTTTAAACTTCATAAATACATCAGCTACTTCAGTCTTAGCTTGCAGAAAATAGATCCAGCTCATTCTAGTCGATCATCGGTAAAAGTAATAAAATACCTCCTTCCATTTAAAGAAGGTTCAGACATAGGTCCACACACATCAGTGTGAACTAATTCCATCTTTTGATATGTCTTGAGACTCCTCCTTTGAAGGGAAATCTGGTTTGTTTGCTAAGAAGGCAGGTTCCGCATTGTGGAAGCTCTTCCTTCAAGCTTGGTAAATCATCTACCAGGCCATTTCTCTCGCATAACCAGCATACTCCTCCTATGAACATGCCCCAATCTTTTGTGCCACAGCTCTATATTCTCTTATGTACACTTCAAAGCCATCTACTGCATCTCATTTGGCTTGAACACAAAACTTTTATCCCTCATTTGAACTCTCAAGACTTCATTGCTGTCAGTATCTTTAATGAGACATTCCCTTCCTTCGAACTTCACTATATAGCCCTTCTCCACTAACTGACCAACACTTAACAGATTCTGGTCAATGTTTGGCACAAAGAGGACATCCCTGATTAACTTCACCCCCCGGTTTCCTTTAACAGCAACTACACCTTTACCCTGAACTTCAAAATGTTGTCCATTGCCAATTATGACTTTGGACTTTACTGTTTTGTTTATGCTCTTGAATAGCTCTAAGTTGCCAGTCATGTGATTAGTACAACCACTATCTATCAGCCATGTACTATTTTCGACTGAATATTCACCAGCTGAAGCAACAAATAAGTGCTCTTCATCAACTTCACTCACTGCCACTTGTGCTTCTCCCGTTTGCTGATAAGCTTTCCCTTTGCAAATAGCTTCCATATGACCCAACTTGTGGCATCTTCTGCACCTCGCATCTGGCCTTTTCCAGCATCTAAATGACTGATGGTTGGTTCCACCACGCATCGACATGGCCTTTTATTATTTTTCCATTTGCTAGATCCACCAGCATTTCCTTCTTTTGGTAAAAATTTCGAATCAGCAACATTTCCCTTAAACTGAATCCATTTCTTCCCTTTGCCTCCATCATTTTTTTCTTTACTTTGGCTTGCAATGCCCCCTCAACATGATCTTCTCTCCTCATTAGTCTTCGTGCTCCCGTGCTCGCAAAGCATTCAGCAACTCTGCAAGTTTTATATCAGCCAAGTCCCTTGTGTTTTCCAGAGAAGCTATAGTAGCTTCAAAATTTTATGGAAGAGACATTAGGATCTTCTGAACAAGCCTATCATCCCTCAAGTCAATTCCCAAAACTCTGATTTTATCAGCTATTCCCACTAGCCTATCTGAGTATTCCTTCACTGATTCAGATTCCTTCATCTGCTGTCTCTCAAATTCTCTCAAGAGATTTAGCACCTACATACCTCTTATCTTCTCATCTCCTTCATATTCTTCCTTCAAGAAATCCCATATGACCTTCGCAGAGTCACACTTCATAATTCTAGTGAAGATGGTAGGCGAGACAGCAAAGCATACATGCAAGATTTTGCCTTGGCTTTCCTTGTGGTTCTCTCTTTATGAAGCTTGATTTGATTCATGGTCGGATTATTTGGAAGTGGAGCAACTTCATAATCATCCTCCACAGCTTCCCACAAATCATGACCCTCCAGAAATGCTTTCATTTTAACAGCCCATGCTTGATAATTCTCTCTAGTAAATACTGGAGAAGCCATCGTAGAAAAACCACTTGAACCTGTCTCCATCACTCTCTAACCTCTTTGCACTACAATACTTGCTTCACTTCACAGTCCCTCAAGATCATTCGATGCTCTGATACCACTGTTGATGCTGATCAAAGCAGCAAAGAAGCAAAAATGCCAGAACTATAGATATCGAGGAAGAAAGAAGAAAAACAGAGGAAACAGAGAGAACAGAGCATAAAAACTGCCTTCTACGGTTCTCTAGTAAAAAGTCAAGTACAAAACACGACTTAAACCAAAAAGAAAAAAAAAATAACTACACACACACGTTCAGCTTGTAACTGCACCCGAACAAGTACTTAACTTCCTAAATAACACAACAACAAGTGCATAACATAATTGACTAAGTAAGAAAATAAACTAAAACAATATAAAACAGAACAGAGAAGCTTTAGTCTAAAAACAGCAGCACTAAGACATCAAAAATCCAACATAATCTCCCATGTGTCAATGTTCTTCATGTGCTTTAAATGCTTAGGAGATTTTTTGTCTGTGGTTTTGTTGTTATCAGAAGTACTGCTCATTAGAAACTTATTGCCTTTCGGGATAATTTTTAGACGTCTATTAGGCATTCTCTTTTGCACAATTCCCTTTGATTTAATCCTGAGGTTCACTAACCTGCAGAAACTCTCTTCAACTTTTGCAAATAGTTTTGCAAACTTTTGGCATCTATCGGTAGATATGATGACCCGCTAATGATCTTAAGGCACTCTTAGCTGTTTTGACCTCTTTCAGCTCTGTCTCTACTCATTTGATATTGGAAATATTGTGTCGATGATCACAAATGAGTTTAGTCATGGGCATGGATACGTTCATGTGCACAACATTGTATTAACACTTTTTTTCTGCTGAAAAACACTTGCTTAAGAAAATATACATACAACGGCACTTTTCAACTTCCATTGCTTTCCTTTAATCTGTTTCAGTTAAGAATTTTCCAATAAATCCAATTCCGCTTTATTGGAAGGCATATTCTTATATTTCCTTATGCCGGGGTTTGCTTAACATCGGTTTTAGGTTGGAGCTTATTGAGCAACCAATAACCATGCTTGGAAATAGTGATGAACTTTAGGATCTTACTTTATTTGCTGGCTCTAGGGACGGCAGTTTTCATTCAATCTCATATTTCGGTGAGCTCTCGTGTCATGATGCCTTTTGAGGCCATGGATTCTCTCGAGGTCCTTCCTTATCCTGCTGGAGTACAAAATCCATCACGTGTGGTGTCTTGATTACGTCCATGAATAGTTGAACTGTAGCTAGCTTTGCTAGAAGTGTTCTTGAATTTTAGACTTTTTTTTAGTGCGAACCGGTTCAGCTGGCTTGACTATTTTTCAGAGCAGTTTCCTGCAGTGGGACATTTCCCTAAGAGGCAAAATTAATGCCCCTTTCATTATCCATAAGATAGATGATCCTCTGTCTCATCTTCACCATGTGATACCTCCATGCTTGATCTGAATCATTTATGGCATGCGCACCCGATTGCTGAGCTATTCATCTGATTATTTAGCTGGAGATCTAAATCACTGCAATGACATGTGCCATCAAGGCTTGAGTATCGGTTGCAGATGTCGGTGTCTGTAACTTAATCGATTACTATGTGGAGAAATAAACTCCTTTTGTTCTTGTGCTTCCTCAAAATCCTACTGACGAACTAAGCACATTCCTTGTCGGCAAGATTTTGTTGTGTTTGTTTTAGGTTTTAGCAGCGCCGGAAGACATCTTTGCGAAGAGAATGTATTTATTTAAATACATTATCAATTGTATTATTTATTTAACTAATACAATTGATAATGTATTAGTTAGCTTCTAACAGTTGCGAGAAATCAACCTTTTGATGACACTTGTGCTTCTTAAACATCCCTCTATCCTTTAATAGCTGTCACAAATGTGATGATGTTTCCATCATGGCAAAAGTTCTACAAAATGTGGAGAAAAAAATTATTGGATTGTCACGACCTCTTTTTTTTTTTTTCCGTCCGGGGGAAAAGGAAGGTTTAGGGGTATTTGCCTAAAGAAGCGGACCAATGGCCCTAAATTAGGCGCGGGCTCTCCCAAGCCCATACCTCGCGCGACGTTGGATTTCATATTTCAATTATTAACAACCTAAATATTTCTAGGAGTCGCCACTAGCCTATTGGGGTCGGCTAGAAACCAATCGAGACACGGGAGTGGTGTCTCGATTCCTACGCAACCAGAGATTTCTAGGAACGGGGACTTGTTTACGCCAATGTTTCTATTAGCGCCCTTGCGGTACCACTAACTTGGAAAGTTATTTATCTAAATTGCCACACATTCTTGATTACCAATTATAATCTTTATGAAACCACTAAGTGTCCATGCAAATGTTTTTGTAGTTTTTTTTTTTAATGTTTAGACTAATCCTAACATAATTTAGAAGAGAAATTTACACTCAAATTAATGAAAAGCGGCGCGTAAGTAAACATCTAAGAAATTGAAATAACTTGAAAATAAACGTGGAAAAGGTAAACCCGATACAAGTCGAGCAAATAATATTACATGGCCTTGTTATCACGCCCCGGGACAGGACCCCCATGAGCAAAATGAGAATTCAAATATGCATAAAATTACTTTAAATAATTTTAATCTACGCAAAATGGATTATTTACAAAAATGGTTATAAAATATCAAAATAGCATTAAATTAGGAAAATGACCTTTTAAAATTAGGAAAATTTCATATATGTCATTTATATCATAATTTGATGATATCTAACATTTTTTGATAGTTTTGAAATTTTCATATTTTTCTCTTTTTTTTTTTATTATTATTATTTTTTAAAAATAATAATTCCTTAAACCAATCTATGCTAACATGGAGTAACACATCACATGAATATCACAATAATCAAGCTCAAATCAACCGTTTCAAGATCGAAGCTTAGTTTGGGTATTTTGTCGAACGCTTGGTGTGCATTAAACTAGCCACAATAGCCTCCTCGAGCCATGTTTGCGGCCTTCAATCTCAGTGCATGAGCAATATTATGTGGAACTAAAACATCAAGATTAAACTACCACATGCAAGGAGTAATATTAGATAGAAATCACAGCTTAAAACACACGAAAACCAAGCTGGAATCGTCATCAAATATGCGGGTTTGATCTGATTTTGCAAATTTGGGTTTGAACCCAGGTCAAGCAAACAGGTTGAATGCCCATATTCAAGCCCCGACACCCATCACATACAAGATCTAAGGGAAACATTACTTGATCCGAATGAAATTAGGTAACATGAGCTTTCAAATGCAACAAACATCATAGAAAATTACCAACCGAACACATCAAAACAACCTCTTCAAAAAGCACACATACAAAACTCTTGAAGAGACTTAGAAAAATTCCAGCCTCAAAATCAGTTTTTTGGACTAGTTTTCCTCTTAATTTTTCACTATTAAAACATATTCAAACTCGAATGAAAATACATCTAGGATACTTACCTTGCTTCATAGTATCTTTTTCAAGTGGTTCTTCGTCAAGGAAACCGAGAAATTGTCCTCTGGAAGCACGTGGAAGTTGGCTTCTTCAACTGGAAATGAGATCTGCAGAAAAGAAGAACTGACAACGAAGGTTTTCGTTGACCTCTAAAATTAGACTTCAAGACATCTTTTGTTGAAAATATTGACACCAAACCGGGCTTTTAGGAGGCCTTCCCGATCTCCATTTGGGACGTGCGACCTATGGACGGAAAGATCTTTGAGTGAAGTTTCACTCTCTAGTTGAATGTTTTGGCTATTTTTTGCCGAAGGGTTGTGAAAATCTCACTTTTCTCTCTTAAGGTCGGTCTGGATTTTTTTTTGGGTTTTTTTTTTTTCTGGAGTTGCTTCTGAAGGTGTGTTTGGGGAACGATTCCGAGCTCTCCTCTCCTCTCTCTCGTCCCTTTCTCTCATCCCCTGAAAGACCTTGCTTCCGTGATCTTATCCCCTGAATTAAGGGATTTTTGGTCGGTCTCTTGTCCACCCACCAAGCCTGTCAACAGGGCTACTCCATCCACTCTCTGACTTAGCCAATTTTTTTAACTTCTGCAGCTGTTGAGTGTGCAAATTTTGCTGCGATTTTCCGGTGCTTTCAGCAGCTTATCCCTGGCAAATTTTCGTCCACTTGCACTACTATATACAGTCTTTCAACACGTGCAAATATCGAGCTAAATGGGCGGCTAAGTGGGATATGGTGGGGCCACCAATATGCCTAATTAGCAGCTCCGAATTAAGACTTAATCGTGGACTGAGATTTGGCAGCTGGTTTGGGTGCTTTAATCCATCAATTTGGCTGCGGTTTTTGATCAATTAGCAATTTCATGTATATTAGTTTAAGTTCTCGATCAGATTTCGCAATTGTGCCCACCCAATTTTGCAAGAAAGTCCTTCAAAGCTGGCCATTTTCTTATCCAAAAATACCCAATTCAATACAAATGTGGTCTTTTTGGCTCGATTTGATTGATTCGACTTGGCCCAAATTCAATTTCAATTTAATTGGGAGCCCAGATGATGATTTAAGGGCTCGACTGAAATTTTGCAAAATTTGCGAATTGGTCCTCAACTTTTGGAAATTGCATTTTGGCCCCAATTTGCCATTTTAATTCCAATTTGACCTCTTGGGCTTGGCTAGTCACATTTAGATCATTGGCCCCAACTTTTTTTTTTTTTTTTTTTTTTAATCTTTTTTACTTTTTTTTTTTTTTTTAAAATTATTTTAATTTAATTTTTTTTTTTAATTAATTTTTTTTTTTTTTTTAGGTGTCAACATGGATGACTCGAATACGGGTAGAACTGGTAGATGTATCCATTAGAGCTTCAATGGAAGGGAAGTCATCTAAATTTTTGGTCCTTGCGGCTCTATCTTTGATTGTGACTTTCGTAACATGGTAATGCATTATAATGTAAGCTTACAAGTTCAAGAAGCATGTTAAGGGTACTTTTCTTACTAGAATAGTTGCTTTTAGTTTGTCAAATGAGAAAGCACTACCTCATTTGTGTTAAAAGAGAATAACGCATCTGTTGAAGTAACTCACATCGCATGTCTCGGGTTTATATGGGCCTTATATTCATGTGTTCTCCTTACACTTACCAACTTAAACTTTTGGGTTGGACATTTTAACAGCATCAAGGTTGGTTTTTGACAGGCCTGATTAAAAAGAAAGAGATTGTAATTCTCTAATCTTTGTCATTGATTTGTTGAGCAGTAACTAAAGACACTTGCAGACACTACCATGTGTACATGTTTCCATGTCTAATATATTTTGAAATGGGTAAAATGGTATTTTAAATCTGTCTTTTGCACCAAAAAGAAGAAAGGAATGAGTAAATTTTTGCATTTCATATGTGACTAGAAAATTAGGCATAACATTTCCAAATTGCAAAGTACATTAAATCTGTCGAATTGATCATAAATGGCAGTGGCATGGAATGAGTGAATGTGATTCAAGTTTGAATTGGAATTAAAGGATTCGAACCCACCCCGTATGAGCACCTCATCTTGTGTGATTAAATATGAATGTCGAGGTTACGTGTGGATCCTAATTTAATCTTTCGGTGAAGATTGCAGCTGTAAGGGAGAAGATTGTTGCACAATCAGGATAAGATCTCTCCAATGAGTTATGTGGTCTCTATAGCATCAAATATGAAGGTATCCAAACTTCTTGTATAATGCGTTTACCTCTCTAAATTGATGATGTGCATACATTCTATGGAAAACATTTGTATTTTTCCTAGTTCAAACTTCAGACCAATCATGCTGGTCCTCTTCAAGTAAACTGGAATAGCATACGATGTAGATACTATATATTTTCTCTTGGAAGTTTAGGAGTCAGAGGGAATTGGTGTGATGAGATAACATAAAGTCCTATTCATATTTAACTTTGATTTTTGAGTTACAATGATACCCGAGGGAAGTCATAAGATGTGATCAATTTCCTTTGCTAGACAATAAGTATATCCGGTTGTACTTGGATGTTTTTCGGGCAAAGTATCAAAACTTTTGACTTTACTTTCCTTTTTTTTATTCAGGCCAGCCTTAAAATATTGGACTTTAGCATATAGCTTCTACAAATTTTTGCCCCTTTCTCCACTCACTCCATTACTTTCGTCTACTTATTTACAGCTCTCTCTTTTCCTGCTAAATTTGATTTTTGGCATATGAATCAAGAAAAGTGGCATGTGATAACTATTTCAGTAAAATACATAACTCCAAAAAGCATTGGAATATTTACTTTAATATCAATTTTTTGTCAGTTGTACCCACCAAAAGATTGGCTTGTGAAGTCATCCTTGCCTTCTAAATTTAATCCCAGCATCATCCATGCAGTACCCGAGAAGCTTTCTTCAAGAAACTTCCAGTAAGATCGTCTCATCCTGCATCCGTTGATATGTGTATATTAGATATGTCCTTTCCTCTTATGGGCATCTTGGAGAAAGAGGCTATAACAGTCCTTAGTTATTTTTGTTTCTGAATATATACCATAGCAACTAGAAAGCATCGTGAATGTTTCAAATACATCGACATAATGGATTTGCTGGTACACCATCAAATTTTCATCATTTATTTACTTCCATATTTATGAAAGTTACTGCATTCAGGAAAAGGATAAAACGCTTATTTTTACTCGAGTGACATAGGATTGCATTGTCAATCTTTTTTGCCCTTCAAAACCCCCCTTCTTCTATAATGCTTTCGTCGCTAGCTTCATTTGCTTGCAGAACTTTTAATGCTGAGAAGTTGGGCATTTCTTGTGAAATTTTTGGAGTTTGGTCGCTGACTTGTCCTTTCAGAGATTTGATGGAAGTCATGAGTTTATGAGGTCTTGGTTCTTGTCATTGAGCCCTCTAAAGGACGTCGTTAGTAGTTTAACCACTTCGAAGGAGCTTCTGAAAGTTCTTTTTCGGGTCGGTGGTCTCGAGAAGCAACATAAACCGACTATAGCCCTCGTCTCAGCCTTAGGAGTCGAGCTCGATCGTTCCATCATCCAGGTTGAGCAGTTGATCCATGAAGAGAGGTCTCATTCTCACCAGATTGATTTCCTCATGAAGCATTTCGCAGAAGAAAAGGCGTCTTGGAGAAGAAAGGAGTGGGAACGAATCCGCACTGCCATTTCACATATGGCGGAGGAAGTCAACGTGGAAAAGAAATTGAGAAGACAAACGGAGAGACTAAACAAGAAGCTTGGCCAAGAACTGGCTGGCATGAAGTCATCTCTTTCCAAGGCGATGAAAGAGCTCGAGAGTGAGAAGAGAGCTAAGGAAATATTGGAGCAGGTCTGCGACGAGTTAGCGAGAGGGATTGGAGAGGACCCGGCGCAAGTGGAAGAATTGAAGAGAGAATCCGCCGAAGTTCTTGAAGAGGTGGAGAAGGAGAGGGAAATACTTCAGCTAGCGGATGTTTTGCGCGAGGAGAGAGTGCAGACGAAACTTTCAGAGGCCAAGTACCGTTTTGAAGAGAAGAATGCTGCCGTCGAAAAGCTGAGGGCTCAGCTCGAGGCCTACATGAGATCCAAAATGAGTAAAGATGAGAATTCTCCGAAATCAGAGAAAGCCAAGGAGCTCGAGGCGTTCTTGAGCGACAAGATCAATCTTGAATGCGCTGAAAACGAATTATTCTGAGAAAATAAAGAAGCTGATGGAGAGGAGTGCGAAGGAAATGAATCCGCAGAAAGCGATCTTCATTCGATCGAATTGAACATGGACAACAACACTAGGAGCTACAAGTGGAGCTACGCGCACGACGATACTAATCAAGAGAACTCGAAATGGGTCTCGGTAGATAATGAGTTCAACTTTAATGGGAGATCTTCATCCGACAAAATTCAATGGGAGAGCATCTCCTTAAGAAGAGGAAACTCTAAAGGGGCGAATCTTCACGACGGTGCCAGAACTCATGACAACCTGAATGGGTTCAACGTAGGGAGACTAATAGAGTTCTTCTCGCCGGCTAAAATGGACAGCAACAAGGAAGACGAAACCAGAAGAAACAGAGCGCTCGCAGGCCTGAAGGACCATCAGCTGTCAAATTTCGCCAATCCGATCAGGCTATGGAGCCAGTCCTTGCCTCTGCAAGATCACGGCATGGAGAGTTGGACCGTGGGAGAGTAATGAATGCGAAATCGAAGCGAGTCAGGATTAAAGAGTTTTTTTCCTTCTTCCTTTTGCGCTCATCTCCATGTCAGGCAGGGAATACTAGAAATTGCTACTCGCGTTAGTCCTATTCGAGAATTTTGATAATATAATTGTATGTGTTGCTGGTCTAGTGCTGATGTTAAAAACCATCCCAATTTGCAATTTTAGTTCTTGCTGCTAAGTACCATGTTGATGTTGCTGCTGTCCCAGTTTGCAAGACCGGTGTCATCTGCCTGAAAGAACTTAAAATGAACTTTTCCACGAGAATTATGATCAACATGAGAGAATAATTCCACCTATGCTCTTCATCATTCCATGTGCTCCTTAACAACTCATTTCGTCATCAACTGGCCGAACAGATTCTCTGGCATGAGGGCCAGAATTTGTTATAAGACAAACCGCCTGTTGAAATAAGACCAGGTGCATGGAACTGGAAATTATTGAAACAGCGAAACCCCAACCCCCCAAAAAAAAAAAAAAAAAACTCGTCACTGATCTACCGAAAGAAAAGATCGAATTAATTCATGAGAAAAGTCATTAATGTTCTTATTTCATTACCAAGAGACAGACTAGTTACAAGAGTCCTACTGCATAGGATAGACATGTTTACCGTGCAACTGAAATATAACATTGCTTTCTCAACTATCAAGCAGGAAGTATTTATGAACTATGTTGCTTGCAATCAGAATTTACAATAGCCCATGAAGTCGAAAAAGTTAGACAAACAATCAGGAGTCCAAAAAGTTGAAACAAACAATCAGAAGGTTCCCACTGGGACCAACATTTGCTAGGCGTTATTTGCCATGATTTGGACCTGGCTCCGTGAAAGAAAACATAACCTATTTGTAAGGGCCTTCAGGCTTCCCAGATGTCAATGCAAAGGTAACTGGGTTACTCGGATTGTCCCTCACGGTCAGGCTAAGCACCTCAAGCCTTGAATAATGCCCAACCGCATCAAAATCAAACTTGGCCCGCGCTATTTCTCCAAGGTCTGCACATCATTACACCATAAGTAAATCAAGTTCATGAGGAAAAACCTGAAGCCCTCACAACTAAAATGAGATCATAATCTCCTTGGTTAGCTAACTTCCAGAGATTTAAAGTGCACGCGAGCTGCAAGTGCAAGGAACATACCAAGGTCGGCTGAGATGAGTGCCTCGCCATCATAATTGGGTCCGGCCAAAACATATCCTGATGGAGATATAATTACACTGCCTCCAGCACATACGACAGAATCTGGGTTAAGATCGTCATCTGTTCCTGCAAAAACATACTCTGGTGGAGGCGGGTAGTCTTTCCGACGACAAAATTGGTTGGCTGATAAAACAAAACATCCACCCTCAAGAGCAATATGTGTCATAGATGCTTGCCAAATGTCCCTCGCATCAGCTGTCGGTGCAGAATATATTACAACACCTGCAAAATAAAGAAGACAGGATTTTCTCAATCCTTCCTGCATCAAGTTTAGCTAACATCATTCCTGTGCTAATTGTAGTTTCTATATCAAAATTATGGCTCATGGAAGCCCAGCCTCAACAGGAGGTACGAAGGTTTTGCAATCCAACAAGGCATTGACAGACAACAATCCATGGAATCACATTCTAATATGAATTGTGATGGTTAAACTTCCGAACATTACCCCAACACTGGTTCCAACGACATCAATGCAGGTAACGAAAGTTAGCCTGATCAGATAGATTGGACACCAATTTGACAGCCTAATACAGGCTTTAAAACTTATAACCAAGAATTCCAGGGTGGGAGAAATATCATTATCATATCCAACCGCAACACAAAATCTATGCTAAAGTAAGAACATAAATATGAACATGGTTACTAGGCAAAATCAGATCACCAGCTGCGTCATGCAGCAAAGTTTCAGAAGAATGTGTGCAATTGTTGGCATGGGCGTCTATTTTTTAATTCTATACTTTCCTTCAAGTACACATGGTCATGAAGAGCAGATATATGCATTTCAATGGAGATGAAAGAGACCGGGAGATGAATTCTAGTTTGACCTGGTCAAGCAAAAAACAAGCTGCAAACATGCAGAATAGCTAACCTTTAGCATACATTGCTGTCCTCAGAAGTGGCATTCTATTTTCCCAGCAAATGGCTGCACCGATTTTCCCAATCGGCGTATCAAACACCGGAATGGTCAACCCATCACCAAATCCCCAGACGACACGCTCCAGAGCCGTGGGCATGACTTTACAGTGCTTCCCAAGGTATTGGTAACGACCTTGAGGATCAAAAAACAGGATTGTGCAATACAATGTATATCCATCTCTCTATCACCCCCATCACTAGGAAAACTTTATATTTCCAGCCATCGCTGCTAACCAATCAACTTCAGGGCCTGCATAAGCATCAATCATGGAACATATGCGGAAGGCATGAGAAGAGCCGTGTGGTAGGATGGCACAAATGAGAGCGACATATTGAACAATCACATGATATACAAAGTAGCCATTTGAAGAAGCTCAGAAACAGAAAATCTTTCTAAACACGGACTATGAGTATCCAGGTTGCTCCAAGTTCATCACCCTACAGATAAAACAAGAGACTCTGCTTCAACACTGCGAATCTTGGAAGTTGACCCACTTTCTGCACTTAGCTACAGAGCTCAAAGAGAGGGCCAACATCGGAAACTACGAATCATTGCATCTGGGTGAGAACGAACTATCTTAAAAAACCCAAAAGAGAACCAACGCCCACTAACCATAAAAACATGGTGGTAAAGCTAGTACCTAGAACATCGATGGCGGAGGCGTGATACTTGCGGAACTCCTCCCTGCCATTCGCCGTGCGATTGCCGATGATGACGCCGAAGGTGGAGCCGCGGGGGTAACCGCTGACGAAGGCTTCGGGGAAGACGACCAGCTGAGACCCCTGCGAAGCTGCCTCGGCCAGCAGCCTCTCCGCCTTATCTGCCATCGCATCCCACAGAAAAAGCAAAGATAAAAAGGCGTCAAATTTACATCTCAGTTTCTCAACCATTTGCCAGGTGATGAAAAGGGCAGCTTTGCAGCTTTCATAAATCCGTATCAATAAAAAACAAGCCCTCTATTCATCTGGCCCGAGAGGGCTCAATGACACGAACCAAGACCTCATAAACTCATGACTTCCATCAAATCTCTGAAAGGACAAGTCAGCGACCAAACTCCCAAAATTTCACAAGAAATGCCCAACTTCTCAGCACTAAAAGTTCTGCAAGCAAATGAAGCTAGCGACGAAAGCATTATAGAAGAAGGGGGGTTTGAAGGGCGAGGATGGGTTACCGCAGGACGAGAATGAGCAACGAGAGGGTCGGAGAAGGTGAAGGAGCGAAGGTACATCTTCGCGATCTCCGAAACGGCAACGTCGCGAACGCCCGGCACGTCACTCGTCAAGAACTCGTAACCGGCCTGGAAGGCGTCCCGCCAGAACTTGGGCAATCTACTGCTCTTGCTCTGCGTGTACACATCCCACAAATCTCGTAACCGGCGTCGACGCTGTTCTGCAGGTGGTTGCAGAAATGGGATCCCAAAATCTCGGCCGCCCAAGAAGTTTATTGCCCGAAGGAAAGCGGCGCCGGAACAGAGATGGAGCGAGCAAAGAGCGAGCGCTGAAGCAGAGACGGAGGAAGCGACAGGATCAGCGAGCGAGCGCCGGGCGACGGCGCGGAACGGCCGCTTGACAAAGGCAATGCCGGAGCAGCAAGAACGAGCGCGGAGTAGCAAACGAGAGCGAAACCAGAGATTCAAAATTCTTCTTCTCAGGAGGAAAGAACGAGGGAAGAGGAAAAGAGAACATAATAAATGTGTGCAGACTCTGCAGAGAGAGAGAGCAGGGCTAGCGTGCAGGCGCTAGAGGAGAGAGAGACAAAACTCAAAATATTTAAGTGAGGAGTGAGAAATTTTAAGCGGGAATTGTCTCAGCCGAGCCGAGCAGAGCCAGCCGCCGAGAGTTATTTCGGAGAGAGTGAGGACAGAGAGGAGAGAAACAGAAGCGCAGAAGACGGAGAGAAGAGAGAGAAGACGTGGCAGGCCCCGAGGACAGGTGTCGACGCATGAATGGATCAGAGCACGGATTGCGTGGCACTTTTAAGGTACCTAATATTTTCTCGTCCTGAGAAAACATCACTTGGCTGCAGAGCAGCGACGTGTTCAAATTTTACTCCAGACTCTCTCTCGATCTTAGATACATTTGCCCTTCTTAGATCGTACAGCATGACAGCTACTCCACTGTTGCCTAGAAAACAACATTGCCCTCAGCATCTGGCGAGCTGCGGATAATGAAGCTATGGAAAATGTAGGTTTGAAGTTGAACAATTACCAGCTCTCCCCTTGCGTCCAGATTTGTGAATATATGCTTCGACATCACGTGGAGGCTCGCACTGAACAAAAAGAAAGAAAAAAAAAAGGCCAGCTATCAGCACAACTACATTAAAAAAAAAAAAAAAAAAAAAACAGCAAATCAAAACATACCACATATAGCATTCCTGGATAATTAACTGGACATCACTGATGTCCAATCCTTGTGCCGTCACATTCGTGGCCACTATTATCTAAAGTGTGGTCAAATATACGATTCTTTGGTAAATAGACATAGGTCGTGGCAAAACCCCTCTTAACGAGGTGATTAATATATGAACATTCAAGGAAAAGACAATTGCATTGCTGAACATCTCATCACTATTCATCCTAACTCTAAGTGATGGTGACGAATATCAATGTGCCTTGTTAGAGGTGACAATTTTTTACTAGATCCGCTTACACAATTCGTGTGTGGTACAAAGTTGATCGTGTTCAGGTGAAGTTTAATCATACCGATCCTCTCATTTGTTCTCGAGTTATCAATATATTTTATGTGGGCCAATCCATTTAAGCCTCTTACGACATGTCCCGTCGATTCAAAATTCGAAAGAGAATTCTTTGTAATCTGCTTGACTTTTTTCATGAATTTTACGGAAGCAGAACTCTTCTTCTCTAGCATCTCTCTCTCTCTCCACAAAGCCTCAGCACATAAATTTCTTATTCTCTTTAAATCACGCATACGATTATGACAAAAAAGAAAACATATATATAGAGAGGATCGAGGAAAAAGAAAAAACACCGTGGCCACTAATAGAAAGTTGCGTATGCATTATGCTTTGTGTTCTTCCCTCTCCACGCCAAACTTGGATATTATATTGGATTCGAGAAATTCTGCTTCTGTCCTTTTTTACGATTGCTAGATGGACGTGTCTCCACATATCGTTAATTTCCTTTTTTAATCAAATTATAAGGATAAGACAAGTGCTTAGTTTAGCACGTAATTAGGTAATTATGCATCGAAAATGAAACAAATAATGTATAAAATAGGCGAGTACGAATAAAAGAATTCAAGGTAATTTATGAAGTTTACAAGTGAGAAGAGAGAAAGGATTTAGGAAATCTAAAAGTGATATAAAAAATGGGTTGACTAAAAAATACATATAATATTGAATATAATTCTTTCTTCCCCGCCAAAATTCAGGCCAATCTATTTATATACTTAAGCAAAAGCAATATCACGTCAAAACCTAATTCATTATTCAAAGAGAATCATGAAAAGAAAATTTCATTTAAATTTACTTAATAACATTAGAGTATTGTGAATTTCGACAAAAAAGGGAGGGAGCTTTATGAGAGATTATTAGATTGGACTAAGTACCTGAAAGTGTGGATCGGCTATGCTAAGTTTGAGGCATCCGCCATGGATGCCCTTAATTCAGCTATGTCAGATGATCAATTGCAATCGCATCCGTGAAACAAAGAAGGGAATGCATACAACATGGTAGAAGTGAGTGATTGATTGGCATTAAACTGAGGTTTTTCCCCTTTGTGGTTGGAGTATTGATATATTATTATTTCCTCTTTAGAAATGCACATTGCCCAAACTTGCTCCCTTTATCTTTTGGGTGTAGGCGGGGCAACTGGCCCATTGATCACCTCTACTTCCGATTAGGGATGGTGATTGAGTGGGCTCAAGTCGGACCTAACTTGTCGTTGGCCTTCCCTACCCATTAGCGAATGTGACACTTTTTTCAGATTGTCCTAAGCGTATTAGTTGAGCTTGAGCCACGATTGAACTTTGCGTCTCTTTAGTTCAAACTCATCCATAATATCTTCAAGCTTTAGCTGATCCATAGGAAATACTTGTCTAGACCCATAAGCACCAAACTCGGTGAATCACAATCTTTACTTTTGCCATGGCCACCTGTGGGACCCACAAAAGACATAATAAAATCAACGATATGGTATAATTCGGTCCGCCTAAGAAAGAAAAAATCCCGGGTCCAACGAATCTTCTGGATGAGGTCCAAGTAAGTTCTCATGTATCCGAGAAAAACACGTAGCACTTCCTCTCGTTGTTCAAGTTTTAGAAGTAGAAGATTACTGTAAAGAAAAAGAAACCCAAAAATAGAGAGGTACACATAAAAAGCAATCAACATAAGAGAGATTGCATATTGATTTATCATGGTTAGTTTCACATGTTCTAATTATTGTGATGTTGTCCAAAACATGGTAATTGTTTTGGATGTAAAAATTACCAATTGGATATCCTTATTAGGGGAAAATTAGAAAAGACTTTAAATTATACATTGAACATCCGTATAGTGACAGTGCCAAAAACGGAAGGAAAGAAGAACATCCTTAGAGCGATTCATTTATTTTTTTCATGACTAAGACATGTGCTCCCAATTAGATATTAATGATGGCAAAAAGTCATACGAAGGAAAAATAAACTTTTCATTTTTATACTCTATCAAGAAATGTCTTTACCATCGGCGAGATAATTTTAGACGGAGTATATAAAACAATTATAAGAGTATCTGATAAGGCACTTTTCTTTAATACGCTAAAAGATGAGACATGTGAAATGTCTAATCATAGTAATTATCCTAAATAGAAAAGGAAAGATGCCGTCATTATAAATTGCAATCGAAAGATCGAGGATGGTGTCATATTTTTAGTAGAAATGAGGTTGGATATAGTTATTTAGGGGTTGGGAATAGCGCCGCCCATTCACAATGACTTGCAAAGGAGTTTTAGATTGCGGAAGACTCTTAATTGGAATTTAAGGAAAGTCGACCGTTAAAGAGTTGACGTTTGCCTTTGCTTTTTCACAAATACAAACTCCGTTTACAGGTTTTGTTGGCATTGGTCGAACACATTTTGCTTTCTACAGGAGTTTTGAACTCAGGCCATTGACAATTAATGAGCTTCGCGGAGAGGGTTGAAGGCAGACATGGAAAGTTGGAAAACTGGGAAGAAAAAAAAAAGGGAAAACAATTGCAATCTCCCAACCGAGGAGTCAAGATAAATGATTTATATGAAATTTGATAAATTATACTAACATGCTCATCAACACTTACATTTAGCTATCAACATTAAATTTTTGCAAATTTTGCGACATTCGTAATGCAAAACGCTTGGAACCATTAAATAATTTATGGATGCGTGTGTAATTTTTATGTAATTTTTTTAGACTTAAGTCATTTTCTTAATGACCGAGCTCATGGATTCATATGTAAATTGGGGTATTTTGTAATTTAAGCAGGTTTATTATGGGTAATGCTGTGGAGATGGAGGGTGGACGACTTTGGTTTTGGTAGATCCAAACGACAGAGACTAGTTAATGGCGGTCGCCGTTGCTAATTCTCGAACGTAGCTATTCTGTTTATGGAGGGCATTTTAATTATTTAAGGTCCAGAAGAACCGAAGGGCGACGGGACCCCACCTTGAGAGTCCCAGATCACCGTCCACTGGCCTCACCCGCGCTGGTTATCGCAGGAGCCGCAGACGGTTATCGCGGGAGCAGCAGACATTGTGATGGTGAAGATCAGGACAGCGAGGCTCGTGGCTGGGGGTGCTAGGCATGGCGCTATGGACGGTGTCGGGAAGCAACGGGCGACAGTAGCTCGGACTCGGATCAGCAGCCTCACGCCGTCACAGGTGACTCAGTTGTCAAGGCGGCAGCGGATGGCGCGGCAAGTGGTGCTTCGACCAAGCCTTGGCCGATGGAGGTCTCGCTATCTTTCCCACTCACCCTCTCTCTCTCTCTCTCTCTCTCTCTCGTGCTTTATTTTTTTTCTATAAAAGCCTTGGTCTTTTTATAGGTGAGGACTGCTAGGGCTTTCAAGCAAAGAAACAACTCTTCTATCCTCCTTTGTTAATTTTCGAGTATTAGAATGAAGTCTCGAGAATATTATAATAATCCACTAAGCTGCAAATTCTTTCTTGCCCGTATCCTTTTATTTTCACCAGCGAATTTTGCCTATTCTCATTATCGAAATTCGGAAGAATTATACTGATCTTTTCCTTACTTACCATGGGGATCAACATTATTTTTCAAGCTTAAATTTCGAACTTGGCATGCTACCTCATTATTCTTGGTCATCTAAGAGATAATGGGCTTAGCCATGTATTCAATTAAGCTCAAAATCTCCGCAATTAGTCCATTAACTTCAACCCAATCAAATCCAGATAAGAAACTATATGCTATTTAACTTAATATTTTTGCTATTAGCTAAAATTTAGTCCCTAATTTCTTATGCAATTAATGACTAATTGAATTATCAAAATTTAGGTGTCAGCAACGAAAATGACCAAAAATCTAGAAAATTTTATAAATTGCAAAAAATGTCAATGTCGGCATTGATCATGTAAGATGGCCAAGTCCACATAGCAATTTTCAGTCCAAATTGGCTATAAGAAATATATTGGCAAATCGTGAAAATGATTATGAATACTTTAGCAACATTAAAAATTTTAGGATTGAAATAGTAAGCTAATTAGTTTAGAACTTCTTGAGCAATTATCCCATTCATTTTCCTTTTCAGTTCTCATTAGACTTAATCATTGTGATAATTGTAAAACCCTAGCTTTAGATTGTACCGGAAGACGTAATAGAAGATCTTGCGATGTCTCCTTGAGTAGGAGTGAGCGGTTCCCGGTTCCTTATAAGTTCCGCTAGGAACCTAGAAGTTTGGAACCCACCCTCGGGTACAAGTTTCTTATTTTTTGGAACCAGAACCTACCCGTCAGAATCAAGAACCTGAAACATATCTTGTCACAGGTTTTGGAGTTGGTTCCAGGTTCCAACAGGTTTTTTTTTTTTTTAGGTTTCATTTTTAGTTTTAAAAAATGGAAATGAATGCAGCAATAATAAACAAAATTGTCATTCATCAAAGAAAATACAACACGAACACAATCTATAATACTCATAAGCGTTTAATATTCTAGAATGTGAACTATTTTTTTGCTAAGTCCAACGGTTCACTTCACAAAGGTATTAGATTAAAACATTGAAAAGATCAGCACTTCCTATATTATGAGCTACAATGGATTTACCTCAAAACCGTCATACCAAGCTGCTTCATTTGTAATTCCTCCTTCAAATTCTTTACTCAATGACATGTTATGGTGAGAGCGACTATATATACTTGCCATGAACTGAAAGGCTTCATCATCAGGGCTGGCAAAGTAATGTCTCCTGCAATTTAGGATTGCCAATAGTCATTAAGAATAGAGGATATGAAAGCAAAAGTATAATTACTGCAGTAATTTATGAAAAGTTATAAACAACAAATCAAGTGGGCCAATAAAAGATCACATGTAAACTTTGATTAATGTGCAGCACCTTTCTATATTCTGCTGTCCCTCTAAAACTAAATGATTTCAACTTTTTTGTCACTATGAAAGGATGACTTAACTTAACATAGGAGTAATACAGAAAAGGTTCGGGACATGCTGCAAACTGGAGATCAAAGCAGACCTTTGATCTGCATATTAGCTGGAGATTTAATTCATGAACATAGAGAAAGAACAACCGATCAACGAAAAAGTAATGCCTAGTACATCTAGCAACTAACATGCAGGACAGCACAGATCAAAGTGACAATAGGCTTTGCACGCAGGCTGGGAAATCAAGCAAATTATCAAGATAAGTGGCCCACGAATTCACCATATGAATCGTAATGTCAGATGATCACCTCTTGTCCTCCATTCCATCCCATGGATAATTTGCAACTAGGGCACCCTGAGAAATTATAAGAGGATGCACATTGTTACATTCATTGTTCAAATGATTCTTAGTATTTAAAAATTTAATCACAGTACACATGGGAGGCAGAGGGGGGTGATAAACAAGTGTAAATCATGCATCAATAAACAAGTATATAATCATGCGTTGTCATCAAAGGCCCTGCCAGCATGACAGGATCTAGCACAAAAAAAGAAAAGCTAAATTTAGTACCCCATGCAAGGAAGCAAATGCTGTGAAACAAATCTCTCTCAACCATTTCATAATTGCCCTTGTTTTTTGGCTGTCGTGAACTTATGTCTCCATTCATTGGAAAGAACTGCCCTTTCAAGAAATACATACATCATAAGATAATAAAACAAAAGTAAAAGTAAAGGGAAATTGATCATAAATCATGGAAAGAGAGAAGTCTTTCTTTACTCATATTAAGCAAGAAGGAAATTGCTTTGCTAACAACTGCAAAAATGCAAGAATTATATCTGAATACACGAAAAATCTTCAAAGGAAGACAACATACATGATAAGATCTTCTCCACTAGAAAAGATGAAGAGAAAAGGAGAACAATTGTTAAATTCCACTGCAACTCTCAAAACAGTTCTTAAATTAATGCAAGCCATCAAAGTTGGAATCAATTGCAAGACCCAAAGACTTGTTCCATTATTAGGCAATAGATGAAGGAAGGAATTATTAACATTATTTGACAATGAGAACAAGACATTGAAGAAAAATCATTAGACATGGCCTTGATATAAAGCATGGCAATAGTTGATGAAAGAAAAGACACCTATGAAAATGTCAGATTAGGAGTTATCATTCAGAAAAGGTGAAAAAAGCAATACCCGAGCATGTTAGGGAAAGCTCCAAACTTACAATATTAAGCTTTTCACCATATCCTCTTAGGAAACTACTCTCCCTTCTTGCAAACGCTTACTGTCCTCTTTAAAATTCTAGGGAACAAATCTTCATGATGACAAAAATATGTTGGCTGGCCCTACTAGCACCTCCCCTGTTTTATATTAACACAAAATTAAAGAGAATCAACCTTAAGTTGACAAAAATAAGTGATCGCTATCATCTAACAACATGGGCTGCACCAGTAGAAGCATAGATGACAGCCCATTCCAATAAAAGAAGAGAACAAGAAGGAACATATTACCCAAGTTTGTAAGGGCGGGGTCCAGAAGGGGGCGAGCATCGTCCAGCGGAGGGGTGAGAGTGTTGTCCAGCCGCGGTGCGAGCGGGGTACGAGCAGCATCAAGGGAAGCAAGGGCGAGGCGCGTCACCGGGGGCGAGCATCGTCTAGTGGGGACGAGTGGCGTCCAGCGGCGGGATGAGACGAGCGGCGACCAACGGCGGGACAAGCGGCGTCGAGGGCGAGCTTCTGGGGGCGAGCGGCGTCTAGCGGCGGGACGAGCGGCTACCAGCGGTGGGACGAGACGAGCGTCGTCGAGGGCAAGCGTTTGGGGGCGAGCGGTGGGATGAGGCGAGCGGCGTCGTGGGCGAGAGTCTGGGGGTGAGCAGCGTCGCTGAGGATGAGCGGCGACCGGCGACCAGCGGCGGGACGAGGCAAGCGGCGTCGAGGGCGAGCGTCTGGGGCGACCGGCGTCCAGCGGAGGACGAGCGGCGACGGGCGACCAGCGGCGGGACGAGGTGAGCGGCGTCGAGGGCGAGCGTCTGGGGGCGAGCGGCGTCCAGTAGAGGGACGAGCGGCAACCGGCCACCAGTGGCGTCCAACAGAGGGATGGAGCGAGCGGCGTCGGGGACAGAGGTTGAGCAGAGAATGGGAGTAGGGTAAACAATTGAAGCGTGAAGACTGAAGAGGGCTTTGGCTGCGTTTGGTTCAAGATTTGCAATGGGCTTTGAGTCAACGCAATGCAAAGTTCTGCAAAAAGCCTATTTTGGGAGAACGCGGTTGTGTTTAGTAAAAAAATTTGTAAATGGACTTTGAGCTGGATGTGTGTTTGGTAAAATAAATTTTTGCAAGGGCTTTGAGGGTATTATTTTTTTATTTTTTATTTTTTTTTTTTGAAAATTCAGATAAACCTTCGCCGGGACGGCGAAGGGCATGCGCCGCGGCGCGAGCCGGGATCGGCGCCGGGCGGTCGTCGCCGAGGTCGCCCGAGGCCGGGCGACTTCTCCTCGGGCGAGGGTCGCGCGACCGCCGAGGGCCGCCGGAGGTCGCCCGACCTCGGGCGACCGGAGTCGCTCGACCCGGGGCGAGACCCAGGCGGCCGCGCCGGGTCTCGCGGCCGCAGCGACCCTCGCCCGGGTCTCGCAGGGTCGCGCGACGGCGAGGGCCGCTGCGGCCGCAGACCTGGCGGCGGCCGCCTGGGTCGCGGCCCCCGGGTCGAGCGACCTGGGTCGCCCGAGTTCGGCGACTCCGGCGCCTCGACTGGTCGCGCGACCCTCGCCGAGGGTCGCCGAGGTCGGGCGACTCGCGGACCCCTCTACTGGTCGCGCGACCCTCGCGGAGGTCGCCCGGCCTCGGGCGACCCGGCCGGGCTGCCGCGCCGCTGCGATCCGGCTCGCCGGCGGCCGTCGCCCTCACGGCCCGGCAAGGGTTGCTCCTTTTACATTTAAAAAATAAAATAAATAAAAGGGTAATAACGGAAATAAGAAAAATCAACGAGGGTAATTTAGGAAGGAAAAATATATTTTCAAAGTAGAATCTTTGGTGGTAGTCCCAAGGCCGGTCCCTGGGCTTTCCAAAGACTCAGGATCCCGCTTTCATTTGAAAGCTCCTTTGGGAGGTTCAAGCAAACACCTTTTTTTTTTTTAGCTGAAGGAGAACTTTGGGGGTTGGATGGGCTTTAAATGCCCATCCAAACGCACCCTTTACTTTTTAGGTTTAGGATGGGAATCATTGAGTAATCCATATATTTACAGCACTATCCTACTGTTTTTAGATCTTTAAACTATCTGAAAGAAAACCAAAGCATATGCTCCCAAATAAACTCGTTATCGTCATCATAAATCTACAATTAATTTCTCAAAGATCAAGGTTTTAAAAGATGGCTAATTTTGTAAAAAAATTATGTTTATACTGGCGTAAGATTAAATATACTACTATAGATATAGATCATATCCTTTCATATTCTAGAAACACACACACACACACACATATATATATATATATATATATTTTATATAATTTCTTGAATACTAATAAATGCTATTGTTATGGATTCATAGCAAGTTTACTCCACATGAGAATGATGGCATTATCTTGGATATTCCCAATAGCATTTATTAGTATTCAAGAAATTTTAACTTAGTGGGCTTAGAGCAAGATTTGTTAGGGATGATTAGGCCTATCCCCAAACCTTTCTAGTAAGCTTCCTATTGACTTGTGTTCTCCTAACACGTGGTACTCTATGATTGGTCAGGGTCCCCTTGACACGTGGTAGTCTATTTACCATTGATTTCCAACGCTTGGATTGCCACATGTTATAATCTTGTCTAGCAATCCTATGCTTCTTTTAGTATAAATATCCCATCAATTACCATTGAAAACGCAGCTAACGCGATAGTTTCTATGCTCCGTCCTCTTGTAGTGTGCCTATGCGAACGACATCAAGTGGCTAAGGGCCTGTTTATTTGTGTTTCTGTTCCTCGGAAAAAAATTACAAAAAAATAAAAAGGCGTTTGTTTATAATTTATCCTCGAGAATAAAAAAATCTATTTTTTTGTTCTGGAAACAAATTTGGAATGAAAACAAAAAGTAGAAAAAACTTGTTTCTTGAAACAAGAACACTTTTCGAATAAACAAAAGAACAAAAACTTGTTTCTAATTCGATGTCTTTGGCGAGGGCTTGGCTAAGCTAATTGACGAGGGCTTTGGAGAAAGCCAACGAGCCCTCACGCTCGACCCCGAGCGAGCCTCTGTAAAATTGTCTTGAGCGAGCCTCTGTAAAATTGTCTCCACCGTCGTCACCATTCACATACGCCTCCCTCTCTCTCTCTCTATCTCTACTTCTCCCCTGATCAAGCAACCGCTGCCACCGACACCACCGTCCCTCCGCCTCCCCTCCCCTTCCGTGCGATCCCGATCGATCGGAGCTTGCTCCCACCTCTGAAAGCCATGGTGCATCCAGGCCCGTTGCCACCGAACTCGCAGACGTAGCAGTTACTTAGCTCTGTCCTCTCGCAGCACAGCCCTCGGCGTTGCCATACGCAGAGGACACCAAGTGGCTGATTCGGCAGCACCTCCTGGCCCTCGTCACTGCCTACCCATCCCTGGAGCCCAAGACCGCCTCCTTCACCCACAACAACGGCCGCGAACCTCCTCTAGGCCAACGGCACCGTCCCCATGCCCTTCTAGGGCGTGACCTACAACATCCCCGTCGTCATATGGCTCATGGAGTCCTACCCACGCCACCCGCCCTGCTTCTACGTTAACCCCACCCATGACATGGTCATCAAGCGCCCCCACCCCCACGTCAACCCCTCCGGCCTTGTCTCCATCCCTTACCTCCACAATTGGGTCTACCCCAGCTTTAACCTCGTCGAGCTCACCCGCAATTTGAGCCTCGTCTTCACCCGTGAGCCCCCGCTCTACTCCCACTGCCGCCTTGCCGTGCCCGCCCCCGAGCCTAGCCCTAGCCCTAGCCCTAGCCCCGGGCAAGGTTCGGCCTCATGCCAAGCCCAGGCTCGGGGAATTACGCGTTGAGGCCCACGATCCCGCCCCGTGTTTACCCAGCTTCCTTGATGGGGCGGTCCCCTCGGGCGGGGTGTCATAGCGGATCTAGACGGAGGATCTGAGCAAGGTTTATAAGAGGAACGTGGTGAATAAGCTCATCGAGACGGTGCACAGGACAGGGCTGCCTTGAGGAAGGCATAGGAGGGAGAGATGGAGGGGCTGTTCAATGGGCAGGCGGTTCTGAGGTGGATGGAGGAGGTATTGAATCGGGGAGTGAAAGAGATGCAGGACAAGAAGGAGGCCTTGGAGCAGCAGCTGCAGATGGTGTTAATGAACAGCAATGTGCTTGAGGGGTGGCTGAGGGAGAATGCAAGCAAGAAGTCGGGGAGTTTGGAGGCTGAGGACACGTTCGAGTGCACCGACGCGCTCTCCAAGTAGATACTCGAGTGCACAACTGCAGACTTGGCGAAAGAAGATGTGATTTACTCGATGGATAAGGCGGCACAAGAAGGGGCTATCCCATTCGATTAGTACTTAAGGAGTGTAAGGCTGTTGTCCCGCATGCAGTTTTTCCAGGGATTAAGGTCCAAGCGGTGCAGATGCAAGCTCAAGTTGCAAGCATGTTGCTAGGGCACCGCATTATGTGACCTGAAAAGGGTATTCTTTTGGTAACCTCGTATATGATAAGGGATTACAATATACCTGACATTTCATGACTTTGTCACAATATGTCTGAGATTTCATGATTTTGTGTTTCCGACTTTTGCAATATTGTTTTTAAGTATTCACCTATCAAAGTCAATGTGATGAAGTTGAACAATGGACTATATTACTTGATTATTGTGATGTCATATATGAAAGGGTCCAGATCTATAAAATACTCTTCTTTTTGCTAGCTCTTATTATACGAACTTTACTTACAAAATTTTCTTCCAAATATGCACATATGACCATGTTTAGAATTAGAATGTTTGTCTTCACTCACCATGAACAAAATTAAATTAGTGAGTATTTCATCAGAATGAGAATTCAATAACAAGGTTACACTTTATAAAAAGAAAAAAAAAAACACCTGAGAAAAATTTGGAACATAAATTTTGTACAGTTACCAAACATGTTTCTATTTTTTTTTATTCTAGGAACATAAATTTTGTATAATTGCCAAACATGTTTCTGTTCTTTTTCTATTCCAGGAATAAAAATTTTGTGCAGTTAGCAAATGCATTCTTCTATTCAAAAATTATTCCCGGGAATATAAATTAAAAAAACCCATTTTTGTTCAAAATTATTCCTCGGAATAGAAATGTTACCAAACGCGCCCTAATTTAATTAATTAATTTTTTGTTGTTGATAACACGCCCTAATTCACTAGCACCTCCTTGCTCTCACCACTTTGTTAGAATTAGATGCACAAACACAATAAAATAGAGAATAAATGCGAGAAAGAAAAATCAAATACACAAGGTTTATCTTGAATTTCTTAAACTAAAACTTTATATAAAGAGAATTCCACTATAATTAACAACTCACGACTCTTCACGAGAAAGAAATTATATAAAACGATATAATAGTTATTCAAGAGTCCAAGCCCAGACTATTATAATACATAGACCCACCCAACAAATGTTTTCCTATTGATAAGAGTACCTAGATGGCCTTCTTTTCCCACAATGTCAAGGCATTGTCAACCTCCTCCAAGGACGAGGATGGATTACGTCATTGGCACATGAAAATGTGGCTTTGTGCTAGCCAAAGTTCCATAGTGCATCTCCCTGAAAGTGTAATGCTAGTGAATACCATACATCGCAATGCTGAGGACAGTGATCAGGGTTAGAGAATGATGAGAGCACTTATGGTGGGCGTTACTCTCTAGATTCGTCTAGTTGGCCATGGAAAGGCTCATGCTCGAGGAACTCTTTGTAAGGCTGGCCGCTACATATTAGTGATTATATGTATTCAGATGTTAGTTCTTCGATGGAAATAATGGTGGGTAGATAGGGTAAGATAAGAGAAAAGGGGAATGGGAGGTATCTAGAATGGTTACACAAAGGATGCGTCAGCTAATTCAACTACTACTCAGAATTCTCTACCACACAAGTTGGTAGTGGTACTATTCCACAAAGTAGAGCATATGGTTACGAAGGAAATGCCATGTACTTCACGAGTTAAGACAAAATCTACTACTAGTATTGTTCGTCTTTTCCCAAAAAAAAAAAAAAAAAAAAAAAAAAAAGAAAGAAAAAGAAAAGATTGCCTTTGATTGAGTTCCTCTTATCGGAAGTTCAACATATCCGATAATTTCGTGTCCATGCATCTATGCTTGATGATGGAGTGATCCTCCCTTTCGCATGTGGTGATCAATGTGTATGTGCTCAAATGCCTAGAAGAACAATGGCAGGCAGAAAAATTTGCAAAGTTTAAGATAGATCGTTGACCATATCGATGCACGAATTCAAGAGTGTTGTTCTCAAGCAGATATGGGTACACTATTGATCGAGAAAGTTGAGTAAGCAAATTCTCTTTGCCGATGAGTATTGGCTGATGAGTATTAATATATGTAATAGATAAATACAAACAAGGTGGCATGCTATGATGATTGAACGTGATGAAGATCCTCTGTGAAATGGTTAAAATAGCATAATCCATGTCTTCCTACTTTATTGCAATTAGGACATTTTTGGTCACTAGTCTGTTACTCTTAGTATTGGCATTCAACTTTGACTATGCACATGCCTGGTTGGAGTCGTAAGCGGGTTTTCCAATTTGTTGACAATTGGTGCCTATTATCGGTAATTTTATTATTTTAAGAAACTTCTTAGTTGGATGAAAGTAGTAATCGGGGATTTGAGTTCAGAATCCTTGTAAAGTTGATTTTTCTGCTGAAGTAGCCTCCCTTGCAGGATAGTGCCAGAAAAACGCAGAATGGTAAATAGTAAATACTCGGATGATGATATTCCCAGTGCCCCTCCTCTAAGTAGCTCTGCCCATAAATAAGAAAATTAGTTGAACAAACATCAGCCTCTCGAGCTCAAAGTAGAGCAGGAAGTCAAGACTCTGCAGGTCTCAAAGCTACTGATGCCCCAGAAAGACATCTGAGAGGAAAGAAAGTTCGCGTAAAAGTGCACAATGGCAATATTTTCAGAATATCTTGGGACCCACGATCAACAGAAGCTAAAACATATACTGGCACTTTTTTGCTCTCAAATTACAAAGCATGTCTCCGCGCCTAATCATCTCTTTTTCCCATTTGGACAAAAAAAATATTTGTTATTGGAGAATATAAAAATGAGAGCCCAGCATAGGTCCCGAGAACTGTGAAACAACTCCCAGACAGGTAATGATCCAATTTACCACCCCATAAAAACTCTAACTACGGGCTTGAGACAGTAAAATGTTCCACGAGGTCAAATTAAAGGGAGAAAGCTCAAATAAAAAAGTTCAATGATAGAAACGGCAAACAGCACAAGCCTATTGTATGACAGTTCTTCAGTAAAACCATTCGCCTCATCTCTATCGGACAGTATAAAAACTAGCCATCTCTTGGCTCCAAACGTCATGTAGGCAACTGGATAACCAAAACAAAGCTTAGTTTTTGACTGGTTACACTATATCTTCAAACCAGCCATGTAACTTCCTAAGTACTGATGAAATCAAATGATTTAACCCACATAGCTTTTAACATTTTACAGTTCATCTTCAAACCAATATTACATAGGTGAAGCTACAGAGTTAGCTGAACCTAATGCAATATAGATGATGATGGCTGGTAACAACTTTAAGACAATATAAAGTCATATCAGCTCAGGAAGGCAATGTGAAGGCCAGAAGTCTCCCCCAAATTTGTTCCTTCAAGGGGTACATCAGCGTGTGCTTGCATGTCTGTACACGTGTCTGTGCGAGGGGGGTGGTGTTCTTTAAAAGCCAGAGAAAATAAACAGAATGCAAAATGCATTTGACACTTAGATACGCGCAATTCTGTGGTATGACTCTGAGAAATTCTGTGGTATGACTCTGAGAGGAAAAAATAAAGCGGAAAGGTTAAATTGCAATTTCAGTCTCTGAATAATGATGAAAGAATTGGCAGTCCGCCTAATAGCGTTGTAAACAACAGGCTCCTATATGTGCTCGGTAGCACAGCATCTTGTCAAGTGCAGGCCTGGAAAGTGCAGTCTGAAAGAATGGATTCGAAAGTTATACCTGATTAAAGCAGCTAGCTTTGACCGAGACATCTTAAATCCTGCACTGACCAGAGCATCAACCCTTAACGACACTTCCACAGATCTGAATGACTTGATCCTGCAAACAAACATTCAGGCAATGAGCAGCTTTGCAAGTGCAACATCCACAAGCATGCAAAACAGCAGGCAGTGTGTACAGAGACACACAGAATTGCTACTACTTTCATAATCGGTACGTGTCCCTCCCATCCAAAAATTATGAGGCTTCCTCCCGATTATTTATGGTGGGACCATGCATTATCTGTGCCTTCAAAGTCGTCCAATTCATTCATCCCAAATTATTAATCCCCTGCAATATGTTCTGGTTGTTCAGTAGTGTCTTTGGAAAGTTTAAATACAAAACAGGTATGATGCGATGTTTAGCCATACTCAAAGAACATCAAAAGTGCTCACAGCCACACATCACACACAAATGTCCGCCTGCACATGCACATTTTAATTCTGAACTAATTACAAAAGATGTTCACAAGAAAGATATAGCAAAGTATTTCAAACTTGCTAAAGATCACCTCTAGCAGAACACAAAATAGAAAGCCAATCTCACAAACAATGTCCGACCGGCGAAGAGAAATTCTTGCAGACAGCGAATCTCTTCCATAGAATAACACAAACCAATATCATAAGCTCGAAACAAGAAGACAAGATCAGCGAAGCTAGAGTCCAGCGAACCGGCAAGTTACGAGCAGTGAGATTGGCCATGTTGAAGTTCTCCTCCGCATTGCTCATGGCGGCAGCTGCTTCGGGGAGCGAGACTGGAGGCGGAGCTTTCCGTCGGAGGCGTCGATCGTCGGAAGAATAGAATAGAGAGACTCCTTCACAGTAACGGGAGGGAAGAGAGAGTACATGGTGGAGAGCTTTTGGTGGTGAAGAGGGAAGGAGTGAAGAGAGCAGAGCAGAGAGAGAAGCGGATACGGGATGAGAGAAGTGAACATAGCAGAGCCGCAACTTCTTCTCAATAACGGAGAACAAACGGAGAAGCAAAGATGTGACATGTGGGTCGAAGCAACACGTGTCGTTCTCTGAGTGGAGTGTCTCACAATGTATCGTAAATTTGTGTGATTCCGCGTTCTAGAAGCTGCGCCATTCTACTCCCTCTCACGCGCGTTGCCCTTTTGCGAACGTGGCTTTTTGGAGAAAATATTCGGTGGTTGGAGATTGCCTCACCTCAGGGGTGAGCGGTTCTGGATCCGATTTAATAGGATCGGCCACTCAGTCAAAAAGAATTAATTAAAAAAAAATGTTGCAGTTATTACGATTTTAGGATTTATCACTATTTTTTTTTTAAATATATATATATTTAAAAAGTGTCGGTCCGATCTAATTCTCCTCCGAAATCGCAAATTGGATCGAAAATCGTCGGTTCCATTTTTATGGAGCTGGAAACCGAATCGACGCTCCCGAGAACCGAACCGAACTAATCGATCCGATTCGGTCTAGTCCCATTCGCTTATCCTTATTATCAGTTTATCAATCATCTGCTAACCTAGCATACGAGTTTTTATTGCCAGCCACTCATTATATGACACCTGCCCAATTGACGTGGAATTTTATATAAAAATTTAAAAATTGCCAGATATCTGCTCAGCCTCAACCATGGAAGAAGTTCGTTCAAGTTGCAGCACCTCTCCTTCACCGTGGCAACTAGTGGAGTCGCCAGCATTGCTCCTGCGCATCTAAGCTGAGTTGTCCCTTACGGCATCGCTCAACGCCAACGACGGACATGGATGAGCGACGCGACGCCACGGAAGACCAGATCTTGAGATCTGGAGAGCGATGCCGACAAAGTGACGATGGCCCTGGGCGAGCAACGCTGTACCCTAACACGATTCTAGATCCGGGGGTGATTGGAGAAGTAAAGAAAAAGACGGAGCCAAAGGTAGCTCGGGCCGACAGCCAGTGACGCTGGAAATGGTCTCCCATCATCCATGGCTTAGATAGGTACTTTGCCCCTGAAATGGCTTAGTGGGTCTCTTCATTTATCCTTGGCCGAAGGTTTTGGGGGCCTTAGAAGACATGGCCACAAGCTTCCAGTCTTGAGTTTTTAGTCTTCCTCCTCCTCCTTCATCATCCATGGCTGCAAGGTTTGCTTTTCCATGGTTGGCGAGATGGCTCGGCTTGGACACGGCCTTGACGACTCCGCTGGTGGCGACGGCAAGCGAAGGTTCTGCAACACCCATGAAGCATTAAAGCTTCCCTCATTGGCGTCGTTCATCCTTCAAGACGTGGCTGGATGGAGGAGAAAGAAAGAGTAAAAACAAGTCTGGATTTTTATTTATTTCCATGTTGGCTATTGAAGTGGCATCATGAACATGTGTACGATCGTGAGTGGTTGGAAGTGAAAAACATACATGCCTGCAGATGACATGGGAATCTATAACCATTGGATATTTTTTTTAGCTTTTTTCTTTTCTCTTTTTTTAAATAATTTCACTTAAAGCCCTAAAACTTTCAAGAATATACAATTGAGTTCTAAAACTTACAATCAAGTTATAAAAATTACCAAATTGATTCAATCGAATCCTTTCATTAACCCTGCACAATTTAACTTATAGAATATAACATCATGTCTTATTTCGTTACTTTCTTTAGACACATGGCGATGATATTGTGCCCACCAAGTGCTACATCAAAAAATATATTTTCTCTTAAAAAAGTATACAAGCAAAATCATATTGAAAACTAAAAAGCTAAAAATTAAAAAGAAAAAAAAAAAAAAACACAAACTCATCCATGGCTACTTGCCTAAGCCCTCGTTGGTGGTCATCGCCACAGTGGCGGTGGTTGTTGAGGCCTTCTTGAAGCCCAACGACCCTCACTGGCCTCAGACGAGGCCTTCGTAGTTGCTAGTGAGGGCCATCTGGCTAGATATGGGGGAGAGTGCAACCCTTGCCCCTAATCTAAGCGAGGGTCGCCTGCTGTGGGATCGCCCCCACCCTCTTCCCAGGCGAGGGTAGGGGGACCCTCGCTAGATCTAGAGCAATGGTCGCGCCCTCCCTTAGATTCGGGCTAAGTAGGCCTTGCTTGGGGGCTTGTGAGGGTCGCCGGGCCGGGAAGGTCCAAGCGACCTCCCTAGCCCTTCCTAGTAGTTGTGATGATGACCACTAGTGAGGGCTTGCCCAAGCCATGGGTGAGTTTGTGTTTTTCTTTTTTTAATCTAATTTTCTTTGTTTTTTAATCTTTTAATATTCTTTTCTGACGTGGCGCTTGGTGAGCATTAGGTCATCACCAAATGTTTCAAGAAAATAATAAAATAAGACACGTTGGTATTTCTTATTAGTCAATTTGGATGTAATTTATGAAAGAACTTAGTTAAAATAATTTGACAAATTTTAGAATTTGATTGTACTTTTTGTAAGTTTTAAGATTTAATTATCTTTTCATGATATCCAGACTTTTTTTTAATGGTTCTCATGTGCGTTCTCTTCAGAGAGTGTGGGAAAGGAGAGGATATGGCCGGGCTTCGAGATATCGTCACATGGGCTTCACTTTTGATGGGTCTTAGTCTGATGAGATGCTACTTCAGCATATAAAGCGGGCTTGTGACATCAAGGCCCTAATTCTATGGACCTTGTTTGTTAATAGGCCTCGTTTGAAAATTTGGACTCAAGTTTCGTGGGTCCAATGAGCCTAACCATAGGTTGTGAGATATGACTTCGACTGAAAAGAATGGGGCCCATCTCCTTTTGTTGATCGTATAATTAATCAGTTCGGCATGTGCGGGTTGGTACATGTACATGGACACGTTTGAATTATTGATCAAAATTTAGGGACAGACCCTGCGCGACATGGTCATCAAGCGCCTCCACCGTAACCCCTCGGGTCTCGTCTCTGTATTACCTCCACAATATTGGAAAAATATTAGATAGCATGAAAATAATAATAAATGTGAAATATATGAAAAAGACTAGAAAATAAAGTCAATCATCTGGGGCATGCAAGAATTATTCTTAAGGATAATTCAGCCCATTGAAGTATGAAACTCGATGTGTAAAACTTCAATAAGAACATACATTCTTCTTTATTTTGCACTGAATAATAGAAGAAAACATAACAAGATTATTTGTATAACCTAGCAATGAAAAATACATAACAAGATAGAAAAAAAAAGGATATTTAGGGTTTGATATATCGATATCACTTTCCAATTACATTCAGGATAACAGTTTATAGGTAAAGAAAAAGAGAGCCGTTAAGAAATAGTTATGAATAAATTGGTAATTAAATTACTAAAGAAGATCACTGTTATATAGCCGTTATATAACAATTCCAACGTTATAAAACCGTTAGAAAAATGATGGCTTTTATGGTGGTTATAATTTTTAACAAATATTTCAAAACTCTAAAATATCCAATAGGTCCCCACATATTTCAAAAAGTTTTGAAAAGAGAAAGTAGAATAATACTAGGTTATAGTAGAGTAATGTATCGAAACTTGTGCTTGTTAAGTTATGAACCAATCCTGGAAAGACTAAAGTATAATTCACAAAATCATTGATGAAATTTGAAACTTCTATGAATCAATAAATTCTTTTTGTAAATTATAATTTTCACCAATCCCATTACACTCAACAAGGTTTGTTGTTAAACAATTTTTATACTAATAGTCCTTGCACGTGCTTGGTTTATTCATAAGTGCTATATAGATTATCGTCAATAATTCTTATAGGAGCAAACCCATTCCACACTTATATAGGTAATTCCGCCAAATGTATTCTATAGTTTAATACACCACCAATAATGGCTATAGAATTCATTAAAAACTTAGCTCAACCTCAATTTCCTTATAATTTTGCACTATTTTTACCTTAGGAGTGACATAAAATTTTTAATGGTGTATCACTAGATCAACAAGTGACTCGTTATTACTCATATGAACTTAATTCATGAGAATAAGTAATATGAATGAAGACTACTCATGCGGTGACGAATAACTGACATTGTTTTGATGCAGCTAAGATGAGCTGTTGTTGCCTGTCGACCCTATTTTCTTGGATTGAAGGAGATTGCTCTGTCAACAGAAGAGTTACATTGCTAGCTTCCCAGCTCCTGTGGGAATTAAAGAACGGATTAGTAGTAACAAGCATAACATGAAGGGACGATCTAATTATCATATGTGGAAAGCAGAAGACATATTGCATGGACACACACTGTACAGTTTTCAACAAACCAACCAGCTCGAACACCCTTTAGAGTTCCTAAGCAATGTCAAAAAGTAATTATGAGCTAAAAAAGGATTTATATCCTAAGCCCTTCAAGAATGAACTACTTCTAAATAATTGCTTAAATCAGTAGTAACTCAAGCGAGTACATTCGGCCTTTGAGGAGGGACCAATTTTGGGTCTTCTCGAGCCACAAAGTCTAAGCTGTTGGAGAAAACTCCTTTACTGTTTTAAAGTTGACAAAACTTATCCAAAGTCTAATATGATGACTTTCAGACTTTAGTGTCAAAGTCTAAGGAGCGCAAGACTTTAGGTTCAAAGTTTGCTCACACTAATAGTTTCCAGACTGAAGAATGAAGACTTATCCAGGTGTGAGATTATTTTTATTTCTTCAAGGAATTGATCCATATGGCTGGATACAGCACCCGCATGATTGATTATCTTTATTGGATTCAATCTCGATAATCAAATCTTTTGAAAAGAAAGTAAACTTGGAAAGTTCTATTTATGGAAACTAATATTCTGATTGTATGGGCGAACATGATTGATGGGCTTTCGTCTCAATCATCAAACAACTCGAGATCTCCTTAATTGATTTTGTCCAATGGATAGATTGGAAGAATTCATTTAGAAAGTGCCAACGGTCATTTTGGCGTGAAAGAGTATTTAAGGCGGACTCGCTAGTTGTTCGAGAGTGTGTATGTGAAAGAAGAATTTTAAAGTCTAAAGTTTCTCAGTTCCTTACTATTTCATTTGCTGAGCTAAATTTGTACTTAAAGAGAGAGAGAGAGAGAGAGAGAGAGAGAGAGCAAACATTTATGAGACTTTGGAAGAGTGTAGTAGAATTTCTAAACTGTGAAGTTGAGATCGTGAGACTGTAAAATCTCTTTTGATTCATAATGAAATCCAGCCAATAGTCTATCGGCGTGGGAGAGTGGATGTAGGCTTGATCTAAGTCGAACCACTATAAGTCTTGTGTTTTTATTTTCTTCCTTGAACTCTTTTAATTACTTGTAGTTCTATTTAAATTGCTAAGTCTGAACTCACTTTAGTATGCTAAGACTCAATTCCGCAAAGCAATCGTTTTACACTATCCCACGAAAAATTATTTTCACACCTATTCACCCCCTCTAGGTGTTTGTACTAGCCCTTTCAATTGATATCAGAGTTTGTGTGCTTATTTTATTGAAGTGTTTTTTTTTTTTTTTTTTTTACTTCTAAAGCTAAAGATCTATGGATAGTATTTTGGCTCCAGGATTAGTTGAAGGCCAAATCAACATTAGACCTCCATAGTTTGATGGAAATGAATACAATGTATGAAAGAACAAGATGAAGGCATTCTTGAGATTAAAAGATCCTCTAGAATGGGATGTGGTTGAAAAAGGGATTGTTCCCAAAGCTTCATGAATTTCAGAAAGGGGAAATGAAGTTGTAGATGTTAGCAGTTTACCAGAAGCAAAATTAACCAAGAGACGGGCTCTTGATGCTAAAGCCATCTACTCCTTATACTGTGCCTTATCTCCTACTAAGTATAATCGAATTTCTTCTTGTGAAACATCTAAAGAAGTTTGGGACAAGTTGCACGTTACATATGAAGGAACTGATCGAGTAAAAGAAACGAAAATCAACATTTTACTCGGACAGTACGAAGCCTTCAAAATGAAGCCTGGTGAATCCATCACTGATATGTTTAGTTGTTTTACAGAAATTGTAAAAGGCTTGGCATACCAAGGGCAGCTAATCTCAGGACCGATGAAGGTCAACAAGCTGTTGCGTGGATTATCCAAAGACTGGAATCACGTGAAGACATCTATTAGAGAAACACAAAGGATCATGCCTCTCTCAGTGGATGAACTTGTAGGCACACTTCAGTCATATGAAGTAGAATAAAACAATGAGAATGAAGATCCTAAAGGTAAAAAGTCAATTGCTTTAAAATCTAACAATGATTTTGATGATACAGACTCTGAAGACGACATGAAAGATGAAGAACTAACACTCATTATTAGAAAGTTCAGAAAGTTGAATAAGAAGGGAAGAAAATTCAACTGGAAAAAGCAGAGCATGCATAAATTCCAGAAAAGACAAACTGAGGACAATGAAACGAGTCAAGATGTGATATGCTTCGAATGTAGGAAAAAGGGGCATATCAGATCAAACTGTCCTCTGCTAAAGAAGAAGAAATGAAGAACTGAGAAACACAAAAAGACTCTCAAAGCAAAGACATGGAGCGATACTGGATGCGAGGAAAGTGATGAAAAATATGCCAATATTTGTCTAATGGCAAATTCATAATCAAATTCAGACTTTGAAACAGATTCGGATTCAGACTCAGACAAATAAATTGATGTAAGTAATTTAAAAATTCATGTTAAAGTCTTGAAGTATATAGATTAACTCTGTCTTAGTCTCAAAACTTCTCTTAAGAGTTCTGAACTGAAAAAGGAAAATTCTAAACTCAAGCAATAGGAAAATCATTGAAAGAAAAAATTGGAAATTTAGATAAAAATTTTGTTAATTTGAAAACAAATTCTGATTCTCTTACAAAAGAGAAAGCTCTTTTAAAAGAAGACATTTCAAACATTACAAAAAAAATTCAATAGGATCTGAGAAGTTGGAGAAAATCATTTCAATACAAAGACTTTATTTTAACAAGTCTAGTTTGGGAATGACTTTAGAAATTATTCATTTAATTGATTTTCTCAAAGTTAAAGAAAGGATCAAACAAAGACCTACAAAGGCATTTTACAAAAATCATTTTCAAAAAGTTTTTGTAAAACTTGTTGGTAGAAGTGCTCTCAAATGTTCAAAGTGTAATAACTCAGAACATTTCGAGAAAGAATGTCCCAAGGTTTGGAGAATTGTTAAGAGGAATTGGGCAAAGATAGTTTTTAATACTAACTCCCTAGACCGAAGAAAATATGGGTACCAAAGAAAACTTGAGTTTTTTTTTTTTTTTAATCACAAGTCACTATCAAGAAAAAGATTAAATGATATTTGGATAGTTGCTGTTCGAGATATTAGAGAAAATTTCTTTATTATTTTGAAGCTGACAAAACATTTCCAAAAGTATAGTTTGACGACTTGTAGACTCAAGTGTTATAGTCCGAAGACCACCGGACTCAAGTTTCAAAGTCCGCCCTCACTAACAATTTCCAGATCGAAGAATGAAGACTTATCCAGATGATGGATTATCTTCAAAGATTTGATTCGTATGGTTTTTGGAAGACCTTATGACTGATATAACATCTATTTGTTTGATTATTCTTATTGGAATCTACTCCGATATGAAGATCTTTTGAAGGGCGAGCAAACTTGGAAGGTTCTACTTATGAAAACTAAAGATCCGATTGTATGAGCGAACATGACTGACGAGCTTTCACCACCAATCATTCAACGATTCAAGATCATCCTAATTGATTCTGTCCAATGGGTAGATTTAAAGAATTCATTTGAAAAGTGCCAACGGTTGTGAAGGCATGAAGGAATATTTAAGGATGACTCTCCAGTTGTTCGATGTAGTGTGAAAGAAGAATTTCAAAGTCTGAATCTCTATAGTTCCTTGTTCTTTCATTCATCGAGCTCAAAGTTGTATACAAAAAAAGAGAAACAAATAGTGAGACTTTGTGAGAGACCAGTAGAGACTCTTCACTGTGAAAGTTGAAGATCACAAGTTGTAAAATCTCTATTGATTCGTAGTGAAATCCAGCTAGTGGGCTGTCGGTGCGGGAGAGTAGACGAAGGCTTGATCTAGACGAACCACTATAAATTTTGTGTTCCAATTTTCTTTCCTTAACTCCTTATCTTTATTCGTTGCTTTATATAATTGTTTAAAGTTGTTTACATCCTTTGTCAATTATTTTCAAAAGGCTTTACTACTATTAAGTCTTGTGAGTAAATTTTATTTACACCTATTCACCCCTCCTAAGGGTTTGCACTAGCCCTTTCAATTGGTATCAGAGCCCGCGTGCTTAATTATTGAAGTGTTTTACTTCTAAGCTAAACATCCTTCATGGCTCAGCAATTTTATCCATAATGTATTTCATGGCCTAAGTATACATGAGTGTGTGAATGTAAATGTCACTTAGGGGATTGGGCTTTCTACCTTGTGGTGCTAAAGGATATTTTATTTCTTAAAAAAGACATTGACTAGTATCCAATTTTCAGGTTTTCCTCAAATCTGTTGCTCTTACAGAGCTTCTTCTTAAACGTTGGGGAGAGGTTTCTTCTTATACGTTGAGGAGCGAGGACAATGGTGGATGAATATAATGCTGCAATCGATATGATTTCTTTTTCTTATTTTCTGTAATTGGTGATAGATAAAACGCACTTCAGACTTCTGTGATATTGCATTAGACTGGACATTAATACTTCCATTCTCTTAGTTTTACGAGATCCACGTCTTTTAAACTATGATGAATCCATTCTAGGTACCGTAGAGACAAGTCTGCAAAGGACCCATACATTTTGACTGTTACCCCAATTTTTCTGTATCTCTCAAAGATAAGAACATTCTTAGAGCCCTAACACTCCAAATCAAAACCCATAATTACAAAGTGGCAGATGGTTCTATTCCTTTAGCCCTTGTTTATAGAATTCATTATAAAGCTATGTCCTCCGCCTTTGGAGAAAATGCTTTCAAACATAGTCCTCGAGGAGAAACACTTCTCCTCCAAACAGACATTTCTAGAGCTAATACAACAATTCCTAGGTCTATTAATTGGAACCAAGTTACTTTACCAGAACAATGGGAATTAGAAAACCAAATTCCCCAACAAGTTGTTCAAAATACAGATCCGACTAATGTCATTCAACATCCGAAAGGAAGAGTGACCATTAGATTTCCTTAAGATCTTTCGATTCAAGATCTAGTCTTTCTTTTCATAATTCTTATACGAGGTCCATAGATCTTAATCCTAATCTTCCTCCTATAATCACCATTCCTCCTTGTATGCACAGAAACACTCCTCCTCCTAGTATACATAGAGATACTCCCACACACGATACAACACCTTTACCCCCTTCCATAAGTAGAAGTAATCACGAGACACCTCCTGAACCAGAAATTAGTGGTTTAGATAATAGATTAGGGATTTCCAGGCCAGTTTATCAACAAAACCAGTCTGAACCAGTCCTAGAAAATACAGATTCCCCTCATCATTCTCCTACTTATTCTCAAATGATAGATGCTGAGCTTAATGTTTTAGAAAACATTTTGAACCAAACAAAGCTTTTCTTAATGAAGAATTTAATTCTAAAGACAACAAACAAATCAGAGAATGGTTCTTCAAAACCTTTGCCGACAAAGCAAAAGACATCAAACAAAAATATTACGACTACATATACGAATATGAAGTCCATATATTCTTCTTTGATTGGTTAGAAGAACAATTCCTTGAACCAAAAGAAATACTTGTTTTAGATCATCATTATAAGTGGAAACTTGATAATGGTGAAACCATAGAATCCAATCATCCACCCCTTAGAAGAATAAAAATACAACATGGAGAAAGTGAGGTTACAGCTACTCCTTTTAGGCTTCCAGATCAAGGAGACTCTCTTTATACTCACAAAGTCATTGAACAAAACAATTACACTAATCAACATTTGGCGACCATAGGGAAACAATTGAATAGGATAGAATCCACCATTCAGAATCCTACTCAACTCATCACACCACAAGTTGACACTTTCAAAAAACCCATTTTCAAAGCCTTTGAATTCCCAAAAAACCTTAGCCCGGAGTTTGCCAAAGCCATAGAACAAAAGAAAAAACTCCTAGGAAAAGCAAAGCTAGAACCTATTCCTATTATAGACACCCCTAAATTCCAGGATCTTATCATTAAAGACACCCCTGACCAACCCACTATCAGTACATTGACCAAACAATCTGGTGACTCTGATAATGAACCGGTCGCTGAGATTAACAGACTCAATTGGAGACAACCTTAGAAGCTTTATTATAGTAGGGCTACTCCACCTGACATTGCCCAAGAAGAATCATCACAGAAAATACAGAATAAATACTCTCCTGATGCCATTTATGAATGGAATATAGATGGTGTTGCCGAAAGCAATATCATGAATATTCTTAATAACATGGTCATGCTTTCCAATGCCTACAAAACCCAGCAAGATGTTTCTGATCATGCTGTTGCTAATCTTTTAGTAGCCGGTTTTACTGGACAACTAAAAGGCTGGTGGGATAATTATTTGACTGATGAACAAAGAATACAAATTTTAACTGCCTATAAAATAGACGATTTTGGCCAACGCATGGATGATGATCAAGGACATCTCATCCAAGATGCGGTGAATACTCTTATCAATTCCATTTCACAACACTTCGTAGGAGACCCTTCACATATTAGAGATAGGAATCAAGACCTCTTATCCAATATGCGTTGCAAATCCTTAGGAAGGTTTAGAGAATACAAAGAACTTTTCCTTCAAAGGGTTCTCATCAGACCTGATTGCAATCAACCCTTTTGGAAAGAAAAATTCTTAGCAGGTTTACCCCAAATTATAGGTGATCAAGTTAGGGATAAAATTAGAGAAGAATACAATGGCCAAATACCTTATGATCTTCTTTCTTATGGTGAAATAATCTCTTATGTTTACCGTCAAGGAACACAAATGTGTAATACTATCAAATTACAAAGATAGCTCAAGGAAGAACAATCTCTCACCAATAGAAGTCTACGAGATTTCTATGCTCAATACGACCCCTCTTATAATGAAAAAACAAAAACAAAATGTAGGGGAACTTGTCTTCTTGAGAAAGAAACAAAGAAACATCGCAACAAACCCCTTTATGGTATCAAAGCCAGTGGGAAGGTATAGATAGTCTTTGTAAAAACATATACTCAGATTGAGAGCCATTCGTTGGCATCCTTCTTGTTTCTACAGAGTGGTCCAGGCCGTAAGTCCCTGAGAGGCTGTTAGACCGTTGGTTTAGCTCGTAACAGAATTCAAGAAGGAATAGTTCCGATCTTAAGTATGAGTTTACATAGAAGATCTACATCTTCCTCTAGTTCTCTATCACAAATGGACTCGGATCCCACCCTATACATAGAGAAGAAGTAAGGATAGAAGATTTCAACAAATCTATAGAAAATTGGGAAATTCCTAAAATACAGCTTAAGGAAATATACAAGCAATCAAAATTGAAGTTTTTTAAAAAATCAGACTGTGTCATAACTACAAGAAGAAAGAGATGTTCCTCTTTCTAATTCCTATGAAAAAATACATCATTTTTAATTCTCGCGATTTTATTTAAGACATTTACTTTCTTGTTCTTATACATCATTTCCTTTTAGATACATCCTTCCCTGCTTTCATATAGATATGTTAATCTCTATACTTCCTTGTTCTCTCATATAGTACTCCGATCCAAACCCCTTTATGATACCAAGGATGGACCTAGACTTAGAACCAGGGAAGGAGAGTAAATTTCCTGCATTCAAAGTAGTTTGAACAGTATCAATGCAAGCATGCTGGTATTGTTAAAACCTGGTGTCTAGCAATGCTATTCTTGCCACAACGGGCAAACCTTTTCGACCGTGGAAAGTTAGAGCAAGACGAACAGCTCCATAATGGACATGAGTGTATCCCTGTTGAGCCCATTGTCTGGGAAATTCTAGAGGGATCTGGAGAGTAATAAAGTATTCCTTTCAAAGAGGTGTGAATAGGATGCTGGTCGAATTTGGAGGACTGGATGTACTCCTTTACTTGCTTTGGGGTTTGGTGAATAAGTTGGCGAATGGAGCGGATGGGTGAAAAAGAAGAGGTTGGTTTTGCGAAAGCAGCATAAGGGTTAATGAGGGGGAGTTGGGTTTCAGAAATCTTGGTTTCATCACTAAGAGAGACTTCATAAAGATAGTCTATCTTAGAAGCATTTGAGACACGGAACTCGGGAGGTGTTGAAGATGAAGATGAGGGAGCAAGAGAAACTGGTGCTTCGAGGATTTCTGGTTCTGTAGACATAATGAGGAGGGATCTTCTCAGCTCTGGATTCACCTGTCAAGCGCATGGAATGGATAACATCAAAAACAAAACCATGGCTCTGATACCAAGGATGGACCTAGACTTAGAACCAGGGAAGGAGAGTAAATTTCCTGCAGGTATGCATCCCACAGTGGGCGAACAACCCAGTTCAAGCCCTTCAGGGACAGCCTTTTAGCAGGAAACCACTCGGCCCTTTAGTTTAGAGCCTAGAGACACTCAAAGATGTCAGGATGGAAACGTTTCTAACTTATCCAAGCTGCATTTCTTGAAGGATTCTACCAGGCTGGAGAAGAAGAGGGATTTAGAAAGTCATAGAGAGATTTTCACAAAGCACATACTTTACTTCAGGGGACTCTACCCAAAACAATACACCCTCCTTGCCTTATATAGGCAATAAGAGGTCACAAGGACACACATAGGGACCTAGCTCACGGGTCCGGATACAAACAGGGGCACCGAAAGGGAATTATTCGCACACTATGAACAAGAATCGATCGTGAATGTACATTCCCAGCCTAGTGCTACAGTAAAAGTGAACAGTGATTTGCTACAGTGAAATTGTACGGACTTCAACGGTCCCGTCCGTCATGAGCATTGTAGCTACAAACTGAGTCATCCGAGCTGTCTTCTAGGAGATGTGCCTCGTATTTCTGTTCAAGGGCTTCAAGGTCTTCTGGTGAGAGGATTTGATTCAGCCTTCGTGATGAGGATACTTGTTCATGAGCCCAATGTGATGCTTCTTCTTCAGCCCAGTTTGTGTTTTCGTCTTGTTGGGGTTCGGGAATTCTTGGCTGAGGCCAGTTGGATGGCTCTGCATAGAAGGATGTGTCCATGCTTTGAAATTGTTCGTAGGGGTCCTGGGACAGAGGTCCTCCAAAGCGTGCATAGGGGTCCTGGGTGGATTGGACAATGTCATCTTCGCTTGTCATTTCAGGCTCTTGGGACGATGAGGCTTGTCTGCATTGTCCGAGTGCTTCCTTAGCTTCGGTGCTAGGTCATAATGATCCCACGTAGTGGGTGCATTATTCCAAATATCTTCGGGAATGGTCTTGTTTTCCTGACACAGGATTCTCTGGAGTTCTCGATATTCATGTTCACAAAGTCGAACAGATCTAGGATAAGATTTGTAAATCCGGGCTTCTCGGCTGTTCAAGTTAGGTTTATAGGATGTGGTTCCTATTTCCAGTGGTGCATCAAGAATACTACCATTATTTCTGCAAAAATTCCAAGGACGTCGGAAAAACAAGATGGTATGAACCTCAGGATTTGGCGTCATGGATCTCAATTCTTTTTCCAAGTCTTGTTTCCAACATGTAGGATGATAAAACTAATTTAGAAATTCTAAAAGATTTCTATCACACTCCTTTTCAATGTTTATTCTGAGCAAGAATATCCTTGTGAGATTAGCAATGAATCTTCTGGTTGGGATTTCAAAAGCTATTAGATACTTATTGGTTAAGTACCATAATAACGTTTTGAGCTGTTCAGGAAAATCATCTTCCTTCTAGATAAGAGGATGAATGAATGGATAATTCATATTTAACCCAAAAGGATAAAGAATCGAACCTCCATTGAATCTGAATAGGTTTGTGTGGCTTTGCCACATGAGGTTCTCCAAGTTCTCGCAAGGCCGCCGTTCGGGATTTGCCGAATAATGTCCCGGGGGTATTTCCAGCTTTGTGAATCTTTGATGTTCTTGATTTTGTATTTCACTCCATGGTTGAGCATATGGAAAGCAGGCCTTTTGATATACATGTTGATCTCGGCTGATGCTTTTGGCCTTGATAAGAAGTCAGTAAGTACATTCTTCTTTCCAGGAATATGCTTAGTTTCAAAGGAGTATTTTGAAAACCATTCAGCCCATCGAAGCAGTTGGGAATTTGGAATCTGTTTATGTTTAAACTTGGTCATCTGAGGGAAAGATGCCATGTCTAATTCTACCAAAAAGTGGTGGCCAATGAGATGAAACTCAAACTTTTTGATTCCATTTTTAACTGCTAAGATTTCTTTGAAAGTGGAATGGTAATGCATTTCGGCTTGGGAAAATTTTCCATTTTTATGAGCACAGAGGAGTCTCTTACCATCAATTTCTTCAAAAAGAACAGCTGCCCAAAGATTCATCAAGCGCGTCGGTTGGAGAATTCTTTTGCTCGTTGATGGTATTTGTAATGGTGGGAGATTATGCATAATCTCCTTAAGTTCAACAACTGCTTTGGTATGAGTTTTTCCCCAAGGTGGGGAATTCTTCTTCAGCATGGATTGCAAAGGGATCATAAGCTTTGCAATATTTGGGACAAAAACCCTGAGATAATTAATTATCCCAAGAAATTGCTGGACTTGCTTTGTTGTGAAGTTATCCTGAGGAAACTTCAGTAATTCTTGAGCGATATGTGGCCCTGGGTAGTATGTTCCTTTGTTAAGGTGCATACCAAGAAATTCGATTTCTGTTTGGACAATATTCATCTTTCTTTGGGAAAGCATAATGCCATGCTTTTTCACGATTTCTACAAACTGCTCAAGGAATTGATAGTGTGACTGCTCATCAGGACTGTAGAGAAGAATATCGTCAATGTATACAGCTGCACTTGATAGAATTGGTTGGAAGATGCGACACATGGCCTTTTGGAAAAGGGATGGTGCTACCTTTAAGCCAAAAGGAAGGACTTTCCATTGGAAGTGCTGGCTCGGAATACATAATCCTGTTTTCGATCTGTCTTCAGGATGGATGCCCAATTGCCAAAATCCGGCTTTAAGGTCGAATTTGGAATAGATGTGGGCCTTGGTTAGACCACTAAAGAGAGAATCCCTAGATGGTAAAGGGAATTTATCATCTTGGAGGAAAAGATTGAGAGGTTGGTAGTTGATCACCAATCTCATTTTTCCTCTTTTGCTCTAAGACGCTTATTGACATAAAAGGCTTCATAAGCCCACTGTGAGTCAGAAACTTCAATAAGGCCTTGTTGCAAAAGTTCCGAGCATTCTCTTTGAGCTAGAACCAAATGTTCTGGCTTCATTCCCATGTGGCTCACCTTGGTTGGGTTTATGTCTTCATTTTTCTTGAAAGGAAGGCGAACAAAGAACTCTGGGTTTTCCCACAAAGGATGAGAGCACTTTTGAGCGAATTCTGCATGGGATTCTGAACAAGATTCTAATAACTTCTGCATAATCGGATCTAGTAGACTCATTTGGATGGAAAAGAGTCTCTGGATATTGACAAACTCAGAGAATTGATCTTTATACCTAAGACCTTTTCCAGGAATGATGCGAAGCTGAGAGATTTGAGTCATTATGTCCCAACCAACTATCAAGTCTTTATTGGGAAGGTTAGATCCAAAAATATTTGCAGTTATAGAACACTGCGGGAAGAACTGGACAGTTACAGGAGTGGTTTCCGACATTTGTGGAGAAAGTATCTCCTGATGCAGAATTGAAGTATCTGGTGTAAGGAGTCCAGAATTCTTCAGGAAGAATTTTGGTGTCTAGAATTGAACAACTTGCTCCTGTGTCAATGAGAGCAATGGGTGCTGATAGGTTTGGCAAACTTTGATGTGAGGATTTTAACGGGGAAGTGTGGACAATGAGTTTGACTTGAAAATATGTCAAGGTTCGGTTAAGGGATGATGGTGATATATGGAAAATTTCTTCGACTCGAGTCCGACTTCGCCCTCACTCGGAAGTTTGGTAAGAGGGAATGGCACAAAGAGTTTGTTCGATGGTTCTTCATCGCCAGAGAATAAGGATTCAATATCATCAATTTCGAGAGAAATACCTATTTCGTTCTCAATATGATGGATTAGATGATTCTGACCTTTTCTCGCTTGAGGACAATTTTTGGCAAAATGTCCTTTCTGATTGCAAATGTAGCAACGATTTGATTTTTTGTGGCTTGTGGGATCCTTTCTTTTGCGTAAGTATCGCCATTTCTTCTTTTTCCGGAAATGCTTGGAACCATGTTTGGATTTCTTTATCCAAAACTTCTTGTAGTGTTTCTTCTTCCGAGAATGCTTGCCACATGTACCATCACAGTCTTTCTTGGAGCATTTAATTTTCAGCTCCCGACGGAGCAGGACGGAGGTCCAGCATTTATCATCGTGATGTAT
>JABKBK010000030.1:0-95623 GCA_014182545.1 Eucalyptus globulus
GTCAATTCCCAGACATCATTAATGCTGAATTGCCTGAGTTCTTCTTTCAATCCAGCTTTCATCAGATAAAGCTTCTTCTATGCTCTTGGGTTCTATTTCAGAAATAAGAGCCAAAGCACTAGACTCTTCGCGCCTTTTGGATCTTGTGTGAATTCCTTCATTAATATCACCAATAATGAGATCTTTGGGATGACTGGACTTATGCTTCCAGTTGCTGATTGATTTGTCAGACTGTTGATCTTTTTCCTCATTTGAATCTTCAACGATCATTTGTTGCTGGTCTTCTGAAGTCTGAGTTGCTTCTGGAGATTTAGACTTTGTAGAGTCTGGAGCAGGTTCAAATTCTTCAAGTTGAGTCGATTCATTTTGCATAGAGTCTTGAAATTTAACATTCATTGATTCCTCCACAGATTGAGTCTTTTTGTTGTATACTTTGTAAGCTTTGCTTGTGATAGAATATCCAAGGAAAATACCTTCATCCAATTTTCCTTCAAACTTACCAACTCGATCATTTGCATTTTTCAATATAAAACATTTACATCCAAACACATGAAAATATGAAACAATGGGCTTCTTTCCTTTGAATAACTCATAGGGAGTTTTATCCAGAATAGGCCTTAGAAAAACTCTATTAATGATATAGCATGCTGTAGAAACTGCTTCAGCCCAAAAACGTGAAGATATGTTACTTTCAATTAAAAGAGTTCTAGCCATTTCTTGAAGCGACCTATTCTTTCTTTCCACGACTCCATTTTGCTCTAGAGTATATGGTGAAGAGAACACATGCTGAAAACCAGATTCATCACATAATTTTGTAAAGTCTTTATTTTCAAACTCACCTCCATGATCTGTCCGTATTCTTGAAATAACATACCCTTTCTCATTTTGGACCTTTTTAGCAAACTTTGTAATATAAGAGAGAGTTTCGGACTTACTTGCTAGGAAATATACCCAAGTGAATTGTGAGTAATCATCCACAATCACTAAATAGTATTTCTTACCTCCAATGCTTTGAGTTCTGGTTAGTCTAAAGAGATCCATATACAGAAGCTGCAATACACGATTAGTGGAAACTTGATTTATTGGTTTGAATGAGTTTCTTACCTGTTTTCCCAACACGCATGGTGTGCATAGATCAGCCTTTTGGTATGATAGATTAGGTAGACCACGAACAAGCTTCTTTGTTGAAATTTTGGCTATTTGCTTCATGTTGATGTGCCCAAGTTTTCTGTGCCATAAGTTTGCTTATTCTTGAATTGAGATTAGACATTGGGTTTCATCTGGTTTGACATCCAAGAGGTAGATATTTCCATGTCTTCGACCTATGAAAGACTAAGAGGAGTCTTTACTGGTTCTTAAACATATTCTCTCTTGAAAATTGATTTTGAAACTGGTGTCGCACAACTGACTGATACTTAGCAAGTTGTAGTTGAGTCCTTCCACTAAAGAAACATTACTAATCGTGAGGCTTCCCATCTTTACAGTTCCGAATCCCACAATTCTTCATTTGCTGTTTCCTCCAAATGAAACTTTTCCACCATTAACTTGAACAAGCTTTATGAAGCAATTTGAATCTCTTGTCATATGCCTTGAGCATCCACTATCCAGGTGCCATTTAACCTTTTTCTTGATAGTGACCTGCATTTAGAAAAGAGACTCAAACTTTCTTTGGTACTCATATCTTCTTGGGTCCATTGGTGTTAGTATTATATACGGTCTTTGCCCATACCTTCTTAACAGGTTTCCAAACCATAGGACATTCTTTCTCAAAATGATCTGAGCTATTACATTTAAAACATCTAAGAGCACCTTGCGACCTGGGGTTTTACAAAAGCTTTTTGGAAATGATTTTTGTAAGCATCTCTTGTAGGTCTTTGCTTAATTCTATCCTTTACTTTAGGAAAATCAATTAGAGGAATGGTTTTAGCAAGTCATTCCTAAACCTGATTTGTTGAAGTAAGGCATTTGTGCTGAATTTTTTTTTTTTTTTCAAGTTTCTCAAATCTTAAGAAAATCTTTTAGAAATATTTGAGATGTCATTTTTTCAAGAATGCATTTTCTTTTGAGAGATTGTCTTCATTTTCTTTCAAAGTAGAAACACTTTTGTCTAAACTTTTGACCTTTTCTTTCAAAACATTTTTCTGTTGTTTTAGTGTAGAATTTTCTCTTTTAATTTCGGAAATCTTTTTAAGATAAGTTTTGAGACTAAGACATAATTCATCAATGTATTTAGAAACTTTAGTAGGGATTTTCAAATTACTTACCTCAAATTCATTGTCTAAATCAGTCTGCTCGAAGTTTGAATCGAATCCGATTGTGCCATGAGACAAATATTGGCATAATCATCATCACTTTCTTCACATTCGTATCACTCCAAGTTTCTGCTTTGAGTGCCTTCGATATTTCTTAGCTTTTCCTTTCTTTTTCCTCGAATGGGATAGTTGGGCCCGATGTGTCCCTTTTTCTTACATTCAAAGCGAGACTACATCTCTATTGGATTCATCATCCTCAACAGACTTAGTCTGTTGCTTTTGAAAACTTTGTTTCGTTGGATTGAATCTTCTCTCCTTTCTGTTTAGCTTTCTGAATCTTTTTATCATGAGAGTAAGCTCTTCATCATCCATATCATCTTCAGAAACTGTGACATCAAAATCATCATTAGATTTTAATGCAATGGATTTCTTACCTTTAGGATTTTCATCTTCATTGATTCGCTCCACTTCATAAGATTGAAGAGTCCTAACCAATTCATCAACAGAAAGTGGCATAATTCTTTGTCTCCCTTATTGAGGTCTTTATGTGATTCCAATCCTTGGAGAGTCCATGCAGTAGCTTGTTTACTTTCATGGGATCAGAAATTTGTTGACCTTGATTTTCAAGACCATTCACGATTTCTGTAAAACGACTAAACATGTCAGTGATAGATTCTCCTGATTTCATTTTGAAAGCTTCGTATTGACCGAGCAGAATGTTGATTCTAGTTTCTTTCACTCGATCAGTTCCTTCATAAGTGATGTGTAATCTATCCCAAACTTCTTTGGCTGTAACACAAGAAGATATTATGTTATACTCAGTAGGCGATAATGCACAATATAAAGAATAAATTGCTTTTGCATCAGGAGCTTGTCTCTTGGTTATTTCTTCTTGAGTCATTTCGCTAGACTCAACGGCTTCTTTTCCTCATCCTGAGACAGGTACAACTTTAGGAATGATTCCTTTGTCTACCACATCCCATTCCAGAGGATCCTTTGATCTTAGGAATGCCTTCATCTTATTTTTCCATATGCTGTATTCCTTTCCATCAAAATAAGGCGGTCTGGTATTGCTTTGCCCTTCAACCAGTCCTAGAGCCAACATACTAGCCATGGATCTTTAACTCTGAAGTAAAACACTTCAACTTAAGTGAGTACACAAGCTCTGATACCAATTGTGAAAGCTATTATGAGCACCTAGAGGGGGGGTGAATAGGTACAAAAATAATTTCTTGAGATAAGTGTGCAGCACTAATTGACAATAGAAAGGAAATTCGTCTCTTGTAAACAAAACGAATTACGATCAAAGTAAAAGAGCGTAGGGAAGAGAATATGAACACGGAGATTATAGTGGTTTGGCTTAATCCAAGCCTACGTCCACTCTTCCGCATTGATAGCCCACCGGCTGGATTCCAATATGAAAAAAAGAGTTGTTATAGTAAAGCTCTTCCTTGATTCCACAGTGTAGAGACTCTACTACACTTTTTTAAGGTCTCTCAAAGATATAGACTCTCTTTTGTGTACAAGATTTCGCTCAACAATTTAATTGACTAAGAACAAGGAGCTTCAGACTTTGAAATTATTCTATCGCGCACACACTTGAACAACTGGAACATCTTCCTTATATACTCATTTATGCCATCATACCCGTTGGCACTTACCAAAGGAATTCTTCCAATCTACTCGTTGGACAGAATCAATTATGAAGATCTTCGAGTTATTTAAGGAACATGATGATAGCCCATCAATCATGCTCTCCCATAAAATCAGGATCTAGGTTTCCATAAGTAGAACCTTCCAAGTATACTTCGTCAATCAATGGATCCAAAATCCTTGAATCAATCTTGATTTGAATAATGGATTCCGACATGCTACATCCAGCCATGAGATCTTCTCCAGTCGATAAAGTCAAATCCTTAACGAAACATCCAGTTCTGGATAAGCCTTCTTCAACAGTCTAGTAAACTGTTAAAGAGGATAGACTTTGAGTCTTGAGTCTGGCAGTCCGGAGGTCTTCAGACTTTGATGAAAGAGTCTACACGTCTTTAGACTAGACTGATGGAAACATTTTGTCAGCTTCAAAACACTTAAGGAATTTTTCTCCAACAGAGTGTACTGAGCATGTCTGTGTCAGTGCTCCTGGTTTAGTTTTTGTTCGAGTCCATGTGTTGGTGATGTACGACGTGGGTCGAGCTGATGGCCCGATTATCCAGGAGTTTTTATCTGTCCATGTCCAACACGATGGAGCGATGTTAGGGATGTTACCGCCGCCGCCACCCGATGCACCAAATTGGGTATGATGGCGTGTATAGCTGTTAGGAGCTGACACTTTTTGGAGATAGCCGACGCTCGTTGATGGAGGGTGGTACATGTTCGATGTAGAATCGAGTCCTTTTTGGGGTGGTAGCCAAGTATAGTTAAAATCTTGGCCTTTTTGTTGTATCGACCTTGATGTCCATCATGAAAAATATAAATAAGAGTGAATCGGCATTATCTTTTCTTATGGTGTGTAGTTGGTGTGCATTGCATCATGGTTATTGGAGGGAGAGATGATGAGGCTTGTTTATGCTTCCACTAATAAGTTGCGTTGGGACCACTTTCAAAAAAAAAAAAGTTTATCCCTAGTCAAAGAGTATTGGTCTGTGAAGTTATATAAGATTGAGTGGTAAAAGAGATCCCTGTGGCGATCTCAGGCGAATCGGGGGTGCCACATCTATTTTTAATGGTATCAGAGCAATGGTTATAGATTGAAGTGATAAGGAGCCTCATTTGGGAATTGAGGAACATGATGACAATGCACACCATAGGATATTAAATGCAATAATTGGTTAACCTTGAATAACGGGTGATGAGTATTCACTCGTAGATCCTTAGTAGTTTATTATGAGTTGCTTTTAGGTACCGGTAACATGTTTATGTTACTTATGTAGTAGTAGTTGCTTTGAATGGAGACAGTGAGTCTCAGATTATTCCTGAGGCAATGCTTGGAAATTGCAGGAAAGTCATGGTGCAAGCTAGAAGTGCTCATCCATCAAGGGCTGAAGCCTCTACTGCAAGGGCTTAACCCTGAATGGAAGACATTCGACAGGCATTGGCCAATATTGGAAATCTGATGGATAGGCAAGCACAGCAACAACCTTGAGTGGAACGTCGCCCTCAAGGACTGGTGGAACTATTTCTGAAGTTGAAGCCACTTAAGTTTAGTGGAATGGGAAGTCCTGAGGAGGTGGAGCATTGGATTGATGGAATGGAGCAAATTTTCCGGTTGTTGGACTGCAGTGATGCTGAGAAAATAGTTTTGGCAGAGTACCAGCTAGAGGAAAATGCAAAGTTTTGGTGGAGAGCTTCGAAGGATACAATCTTTCCACCAGTGTACGATGTGAACTAGGAAGAGTTTGTGAGAGCTTTCAATAGGAAGCATTTCTCTAATTGTGCTAAGGATAAGAAAATCACTGAATTTGTCCAGTTGGAACAAAAGGAGCTGACAGTGGATCAGTATGAGGCAAAATATTTTGAATTATCTAAGTATGCTCCCAGATTGATTGAGGATCGTGACGAGAAAGCTAAGAGATTTCTGAAGGATTGAGGACTGATATTAGGAAACAACTGGTGCCTTTGAATATAAGGGATTATCATGAGATTTATGAAATGGCATAATTAGTGGAGCAAGAGCTGGTGAGAGAGCGATCAAAGTTTAAGAGACAGCTGAACTTTAGTGATGTGAGAAGGGGTAAGAGACCCTATCCTGGTCAAGGTCAGACTTGGAATGCGAAGAAAAAGAACAATTTTGAAAATTTTATGAGAGCTAAAGATGGCTTGAATATAGGGAAAGCACCCTATCAGCCTGATGTTTGTCGAAGGTGTGATGGGAGGCATGGCCAAGGACCTTGCAATGGACGATTGAGATGTTATGGTTGTGGACAAGTGGGTCACCTTAGGAGGAATTGCCCATAAGAAAGGTCGCAAATGAGTGTTAGCTCAGTGTGATAGGCACAACAGAGTGCTATTAGACCAAACCTACCAAGGAATCCTCAAAGGCCACCAGCACAAGGAAGGGTGTATGTGGTCACCCAAGAGGAAGCGGAAGCTTCCAAAAATGTTATATCAAGTACGATTTTCATAAATGGCAAAAAGGCATATGCATTGTTTGATACGAGTGCTACGCATTCATTTATATCTGAAAGATATAGGCAATTGAGTGAAATAGAAGTTACACCTCTTGAGACGTCTCTTTGTGTTTCCACGTCTTTAAAGAATATGGTATTGTCTACGATGATGTGTGCAAAATGTAAGATAACTATTGAAGAGCGAGATGTGGAAATAGACTTAGTCGTAATGGCTATGTATGACTTCGATGTTATCATAGGAATGGACTAAATCCATAAGCATAGGGCTAAGGTGGATTGCTATAGGAAAGTGGTCCAGTTCATGTTGTCTTATCAGTCTAGTTTCGAATTTTTTTTCAGAGGTAAGATAGACCCCTCTATAGCCATTATTTCGATGGTAGAAGCTTGTGAACTACTTGACGAAGGATGTCAAGGATACCTAGCGGTGGTAAGAGACCTTACTAAGAAAGAGGTTGAAATCAGTGAGATTCAAGTAGTCAGGGAATTTCAGGATGTGTTTCCTGAGGAGTTGCCCGGATTACCACCAGAGCGAGAAATTGAGTTTGAAATTGAACTAATGCCTGGAACAGGACCTATATCGAAAGCCTTGTATAGGATGGCCTTAGTCGAGTTGAAGGAATTGAAGGTGCAACTACAAGAGTTGCTTGACAAAGGATTCATTAGGCCAAGTGCTTCACCTTGGGGTGCACCAGTCTTGTTTGTGAAAAAGAAGGATGGGTCGATGCGTTTATGTATTGATTATAGATAGCTAAATCAAGTAACTATAAAGAATAAGTATCCTTTGCCTAGAATTGATGATTTATTTGATCAATTGCAAGGAAGTTCAGTCTTTTCTAAGATTGACTTGAGATCAGGATACCATCAGTTAAGGATTAAGAAAGAAGACATTCCTAAGACTGCATTTAGGACTCGTTATGGACATTATGAGTTCTTAGTTATGCCTTTTGGATTGACAAATGCACCAACTGCGTTCATGGATTTAATGAATAGGATATTTAATGTGGCACCCCGAACCACCTTAGGTCACCACAGGCACCTAATGCTACACCTAATGGAACACTAGTTACATCTCTTAGTAGAAGCGTCATAGATCATAGACATTTTTTTTTTGAAAACAGTCCCAGCGCGACTCATTAGCGGAAGCAAAATATAATATTACCATCTCTCCCTCCAACAACCATGATACAATTGCACACCACTAAACATCATGAGAAAAGATAAAGCCACGACACTTTTATTTACATATTTCCATGATGGGTTTCCTTGGGTCGGTACATCAAAAGAAAGGCCAAGACTTGTAGCCACACTCGGCCATAACCCCAAAAAGAGACACTCGACCCATTATGTCTATCATGCAAGATCCCCCATCAACTAGTGTCGGCTATCATCCTAAAAAGTTGCAACTCCTACTTCTCACGCACGGACCCTCACACCCATCCCGGTGCCTCAGGCGGTGGCGGCGGCAACATCCCACACATCACTCCGTTTCGACGAACATGAACGGATATGAACTCCCGAATGACAGGGCCCTTAGCCAGGCCCACGTCATACATCCCTAAGGTGCGAACTCAAATAAATGTCAGACCAGGAATGGTGGGACAGTCGATCTCCACACACTCAACCTCTACATCCAAAGGAAGGCCGTAAAAGACGCCCCGCGTGACAGCAGGGAGCGGCATCCTGCTAATCTGAAATATTGGTCCCCGAAGGAGTGAGTACAACCACTCAGCAGGTAAAGGACCAATAAACCACTCAATGCATCATGCCACACAATCATCACAATCATAGCATCACATGTCATTAAAGCATCCATGCACAATTTACCTTGATATCATGCACATATCATCATACCTCATGTACATACATCATCATATAGTCATCACCATTATGACATACACTTACCATCATCATGTCACATGTACCATCACCATCATATCACATGTACCATCATCATTACTATGCATCCATGCACTCATCATCATCATATCACATGTACCATCATCATTACCATGCATCCATGCACATATCATCATCATATCACATGTACCATCATCATTACCATGCATCCATGCACTCATCATCATCATATCATGCATATACCATCATGCATAATTCAATTTCAATTTCTCAATTTCATCCTTTCATTTTGGACCGCCACATTTCTCTTTCCCGGGACCAATGTTTGCATCCCACATTCAACACTTGCACCCAATCCTGGCATCGCGAGAACCCTCCGGCACAATACCCGCCGGGCATCCGGCACCCCTACGCTCCGGGCATCTCGTACCCCAACTGGCATCACGAGGACCCTCTGGCACAATACCTGCTGGGCAACCGGCCGTACCCTTCTAGCCAGGCATCTCGCACCCCAACTGGCATCGCGAGGCATCCCTCGGCACAATACTTGCCGAGCTTCCGGCTCCCTCACTCTTCGGGCATCTCGAAACTCCTGAGGACCCTCCGGCACAATACCTGCCGGGTAACCGGCCGTACCCTTCTAGCCAAGCATCCCGACACTCCCGGGGCATCGTCGGCTCACATCCCCGATGGCCTTCTCACTTATCTCAATTCACATCTTCAATTATAGTTCAATTTTAACATGGCATGTGATGTGATGGCAATCAAGATCATTTTCATCCTTTGATTCATATATGCATTTCCAATCATCATCGTACATGCAGCAAGACACAATCATTCATAATAATACAATTCATGGAGTCCATATAATTTAAAATGGTCCATTTATCATGCCTTTTTGAAGTTTACTAAATTCCAGCTTGTACCATTTTAGAAAACATTTAAATTAAATATCCATATTATTCTCAAAAATCATGAAATCAAGACATGTGATAGACAAGTCAATAAGATAATTATTTCATGAAAAATACATGCCCAAAAGAGTTCCACACAAGAAGATATAACTCACACAAATACAGCATGCAATTTCGGATAGAAACAGATTGCGCAGTTTTTGAAATAATTCAATTAAAATACCCGAATGACGTCCGAAAATTATGAAATTTTACCATGTTATAGATAAGACACTAAAGTATATTTTTCATGAAGACATCTAGGCCATATTCGTTCTAGATAATTTCATATAGTCGTCCGAAGCTCCTGATTATAGCACCGAAACGTCCAGTATAGCTATCTCCGAAATATCGAGTTTTCACCCACTTATTCTTCTTCGTTTCCTCTGAAATTTGGATATGTTTTGCTTCAAGAGGTTTCCTACAACTTCCATCAAGGTATCTAAGTGAAATTGCCAAATCATAGCCACCATATGGGTCCAAGAAGTCTCGGGTGTCCGGTACCGTGTTTCCAGATTTACCGTCTTCAAGAGTAAGTCGATTCACTAGGCTACACTTGCTCATTTTACCTAAATTTTGAGTATCTTAGTTTTCAGGATGTTCTATACAAGTTTCATGAAGAAGTCGAAGGGAAATTCTCGGTAAAAAGCAACATGCAACCCACAAAACTACCAAAAGGTCAGTAAAGCAGTTTCAGATCTAGTGTCTTCGTAGGAAGAGGGTTTTGCCCCATAAATCTTAACCATTTTGTCCCAAATTCTATTATGTTGTAGTTCAAGATGTGTTCTACAACTTTCATGAAGGAATAAAAGTCAAAATCCAACTCAAAACATGCATGCAAGCCTCCACAAGTTTCTGGGTCGGGCGGTATACACGAAATCAGCAAGCATCTTTCAAGAACAAGCCACACTAGCTTCGGTTCCTTACCTCTAAACATCCACGAATTCAACCACACATGCAAGACACACATGCAAGAGTAGAAATCGATCCTAACTTGCCTCTAAGATCAAGTGGACGGCGGCACACGGATGGCACACCGGCGACAGACGGACGGACGGCGTGCGGGCTCCTTCCTCCCTCTCGGCGAGCTCCTTCCTCTCCTCCCTCTCGGTTCCTCTCTCTCGCAACTCTCTCTCTCTCTCTCTCTCTCACTTGGACGGTAGCCCTCAACTGGCCACTCTCTCTCCCCCTTTTATTTCCCCTAAGCCACAATCATTAGCAATGATGATGTGCCTCTCCACAAGCCAATGCATGATCTACACTTGGAAATTTGGGAGGGACACATGGCCCTCTTCATGCAAAAATGGGCCTTATTCTCGGCTGGGCTTTGGGCTAGCAAATGGGCCGGTCGACAGCCCCTCCTTGGCTCCAATGGGCCGGCCATTTGGCCCCCCAAAATCCATACTCTTGGGCCTAAGGCCCAACCTAATTAAACCCACAATATCACTTTCAATTATTCATCTTTAATTCTTTCTTTTATAGATCTCAAGTTTAAATTTCACATGGCCAAAAATCTTGTAACATTTTATCTATGGGAAATTTAGTTTATGAGGTGCATGGCCATGAATAAATCATTCTCATTAATTTATCCTATAATACTAATTTCAAAATTTCATGAACACAAGCACATATCACTTAGTCTTAAGAGGAGACTAATGGCTAAAGCATAAACCATAGGTAATTTTATTACCTAATTATGGGCTTTAATACACCTTAGAGCTTGTCTTGAATTTTTGGGATTCCACATTTAAGCCTTATTTGGATCAATTTGAGATTGTTTTCATTGATGATATCCTGGTATATTCTAGAGGACCTAAAGAGCATGAACATCACTTGAATATAGTTTTACAAGCTCTAAGAGATCATAAGTTGTATGCCAAATTCAGCAAGTGTGCATTTTGGCTGGATCGGATAATATTTTTGGGACACGTGGTGTCAGGAGGAGGAATTTCCAGTGGACCCGGCGAAAGTTGAGATGGTAATAAATTGGCCAAGACCAACGACACCCACTGAGATACGGAGTTTCTTAGGATTGACTGGTTATTATAGGAGATTTATTGAAGGGTTTTCACGACTAGCAGGCCCCTTAACAAAATTGACCCGAAATAATGTAAGATTTGAATGGAATGGAGAATGTGAAAGGAGCTTTCAGGAACTTAAAAGAAAATTGACTTCGGCTCCAATCCTGACTATATTGTCTGGGTCTGATGGTTTTACGGTATATAGTAATGCATCTCACAAAGGACTGGGATGTGTTTTGATGCAACATGGCAAGGTCATAGCCTATGCATCGAGGCAATTGAAACCTCATGAGATGAATTACCCAACGCATGATTTAGAATTGGCAGCTATAGTGTTTGCTTTGAAGATATGGAGACACTATCTGTATAGAGAATTTGAAATCTATACAGACCATAAGAGCTTAAAGTACGTATTTTCACAAAAGGAATTGAACATGAGACAAAGGAGGTGGATGGAGTTATTGAAAGATTATGACTATGAGATATGATACCATCCAGGAAAGGCAAATAAAGTGGCAGATGCCCTTAGTTGAAAGTTGGCTATGGACATGGCTGGTCTAAGAATAATAGGGTGGAATATGTTAAAGTCTATTGTGGATTCAAACTTCAAATTGGAGATGGATTGCCTTACTGGTATGCTTACTGCATTAAGGATTGAACCCAAAATTATTTAGAAAGTTAAGATTCTACAAGAATCTGACCCAGAGATTATGAAAGTGAAAGATGTAGTGTCTTTAGGGAAAAGACCATAATTTCAAGTCTCTGAAGATGGTGTGATAAGATGCCAAGGACGACTTTGTGTTCCCGACAATGAAGAAGTGAAGAAGGAAATTTTGTCGGAGGCACATAGGAGTAATTATAGTATTCATCCCAGAAGTACAAAGATGTATAGGAATTTGCGTCAGCAATTTTGGTGGAATGGCATGAAGAAGGATATAGCTAATCATGTTTCTCAATGTTTAACGTGCCAGCAAGTGAAGGCGGAACACCGCAAACCTGCAGGACTATTGAGACCATTGGATATACCAGAGTGGAAGTGGGAACATGTAACGATGGACTTTGTGCAAGGACTGCCAAGGACATCAAATGGTCATGACTCTATTTGGGTAATAATGGATTGTTTGACAAAGTCTGCTCATTTCCTAACTGTCCGCGTAAACTACTCGATGAGTAAACTTGCTGAGATGTATATAGGCCAGGTAATACGCTTGCATGGTATTCCTGTAACGATCACCTCTGATCAAGACTCTAGGTTTACTTCAAAATTTTGGCGAAGTCTTCAAGATGCCTTAGGGACAAAGCTTCAATTTAGTACTGCTTTTCATCCCCAAACAGATGGACAAACAGAAAGAGTGATTCAAACTCTAGAAGATATGCTGAGAGCATGTGTCATTGACTTTAAAGGAAATTGGGATGAGAATTTACACCTGATAGAGTTCGCCTATAACAATAGTTTTCAGAAAAGTATAGACATGGCTTCGTATGAGGCATTATATGGAAGAAGATGTAGGACCCTTATTTGTTGGAATGAAGTAGGTGAAAGAAAACTGATAGGACCTGAGATAGTACAAGTTACTATAGAAGCGGTCGAGATAATCAGGAAAAGACTTAAGACAGCCCATAATACACAAAGAGACTATGTGGATTGGCGTAGAAGGCCTTTAGAGTTTAATGTAGGAGATCATGTACTCCTTAAAGTATCCCCAATGAAAGGAATATCTCGATTTTGAATGAAGGGTAAGTTAAGCCCTAGATTTGTTGGACCTTTTGAGATACTTGAAAGAATAGCAGATGTAGCGTATCGTTTGGCGCTGCCTACTAAATTGGGAAATTTACATGATGTGTTTCATGTGTCGATGCTGAGAAAGTACCGGCCGGATCCTGGTCACATACTCGATCATGAAGCCATCAAAGTAGAAGAGAAAGTGAAGTACATCGAAGAGCCTATGCAAGTACTAGATCGAAAGGAACAAATTCTTAGGACTAAGAAGATTCCTTTGGTTAACATGTTATGGCGACATCATGATGTGGAGGAAGCCACATGGGAGAGTGAAAACGAGATGAGGGAAAGGTACCCTCACTTGTTTGAGGAGACATAGGTAATGTCTAATTTCGAGGACAAAATTTTCTAAGGAGGGGAGAATTGTGGCATCCTAAAATGTCGTGACAACCTCTGGAGTACCATGAACCATGATTAGGTAATGGAAGTGCCGTTAGATTTTGCATTAGCCATTGAATTAATGAATTAAAATTAATTTAAGGCCGAGCATTGTACCAGATGATTGTTTGGATGGAGATGCATCTACAAGTGACCCAAGGATTTTATTAAGGTGCAAATGGACATAGAAATCTTATTCTTGGTGGGGCACTTTATAGGTAGAATTTTATTGATTTAAATTACAAAGTTTTTTGGGTTTATAAGTTGAAATTAGGTGTTAATTTAAATGAGGGTTAAATGGAATAGGAATAGGAGAGGGTGGGCTGATTTTTAGGCCCAAAGACCATCCAACCAGCCCACGCCAATCCCTTGGTCGACCGGCCCATGAAGGCCCAAGACCGGCCCAACATTGAAGCCCATAATCCTTTGCATGTGAGCTTCCAAGTGACATGAAGGAGAAGCCAAGTGTGACTACCCCCATTGGCTTCCTTTGGCGGCTTCATGCAATCAAATGATTGCAAATGATTGTGAGGGAAGAAAGCAAAAGAGTGGGGGGCGAATTGAAGGGGAACCGACCGAGAGAGAGAGAGAGAGAGAGAGAGAAAGGGAAACCGAGAGAGAATAAGAGGGAAAGAGAGGAAGCAGGCGTACGAGAGGAAGGAGGAGGATCGTCTGCCTAGCTCGCCGCCGTCCGTTAGCCACTTTGCCGCCGTTCTTGTTGCTGTTTGTACTTGAGTTTAAGGCAAGTGAAGTCCTAAACCTACCCCTTGCATTGCCATGTTGTGTGTATAGTAGATGGTAACTCTTGGTTATGATAGATGGGATGAGATTTCGGAGCCTTGAAGAGAGATTCGTTGGCCATGCATGCTGATTTCGGAAAGACCAGTCCGACCGTCCATGAGATTGTGTATTGCATGTGACTTTTTAGTTGGAATATTGTTTCTATCTCTTCATGAAAGTTGTCTAGAACACCTTGAGGAACAACATACTAAAATTTGAAGCAAAACGAACAAGTATTGGTTAGGGAAATGATTTTTCTTTGGAGGAGTTAGATCTGGAATTCGCTGTACTGACCTTTAGAGATTTCGTGGTCCGTAAAGTAACTTTCTTGTGAAAATATCACTTTGATCTATTAATTAAAGTTGCATTATACTTCCTGAGGTAGAACATATAAAAATTTTAGAGGAAATGAACAAAAATAAGTCAGTGAAATCGTTGTTCTTTGAAGAAACTGAATATGGGGAAAACGCTACCTCGACCTGGTATGATTTCGTGATTTTCATAAACTCATACAGTTCAAATTCGACCATGTGTCCTTAATGAAAGTTGTGGGTAACATTCTGAGGAATAACATACTGAAAATTTAGAAGAAATGAACATATGTAGGTCGGTGAAATGAGTTTCTTTTGAAAGATGATAATCTGGAAAAGATGACAACGAGAACAGGGGGAAATAATCGTCTATATCTATCAATCTAGAACGATTTTCGTTTCGATTTATTCATGAGATATTTACCTCTAGGACTTGTATATAACATGTCAAAATTTAATAATTTTTGGAGTTCATTTGGGTATTTAATTTAAATTTCTTCGGAAACTGTGCAAGCTGAAATATTGAAGTTTGAAAAACTGTGATGCATGGACCTTACTGTTTTTCTGTGAAATTCTTTTGTTATGGAGTTATTCATGAGATATTTTCCTTTAGGTCTCATCTATAATGTGTCAAGTTTTCAGAATATTGATGTCATTTACTAATTTTTCTGGAGTTTTAACTAGAGGAATGTATTCTGATTTATCCGAAACATTGATATGTTTTGAAAAATAAATGAAATTATCCTTGTGATGTAATACTTTGAGTGGTTGATTTTGCTACGTATGTGATGACGTATGGCATGTTATATGGCATGAAAAGTGGGTTGAGACCCTTGATATTATTGCATCAAATGCCATGTTGAAATTGAGATACATGTGTGGATATAACTTGAGAAAATGATGAGACTGTGGGAGGTGTGAGCCGACGATGCCCGGAGTGTGTGTGCCGGATGCCCCGAGAGTGTCGGGATGCCCGGAATGTGGGGGTGCTGGATGCCCAGAGTGTGTGTGCCGGATGTCCTTGGGAGTTTCGAGATGCCCGGAATGTGGCACCCCTCGAACGGCCCCCAAACCGTTAGGGTCGCCACAGGTCGATTACCATTCGCTTGACCTGATAACATGTCACTCTGATACCATTTCAAGTGCAGCAAGTCCATGCAACCATGGGGGTTTACATCTTTTAGATCGGTCCCTTGCGCAGTTCATATACGGAAGCACATCCAACAACTCCCTTCCCTATATTCAAAAAACGATGCACACCTACTAAAACATTTATAGGTAAAACCCGTAAACTTTTATTTACTTAAACCAGATGGACATCATTCTTCGATACATCAAAATGCCGTAGTCTTATATACTTGGCTATACTTCAAAAGATGACCGACATCTTCTCCAACAGTTGTATACTTAAAGTCCATCGATCAGTGTCGGCGTCCAAAAGTTCATTCCTTTGCTATCCTCCTCCTCGTGGTCATATCCAACCACTTGATCCATCTACTGGTTGCAGTGGCAGCAGAGGTATCTTATCTAATCTGAAATGTTATTCCCCAAAAGGGGTGAGTACAACCACTCAGTAGTAAAGATCCACCAAATTACTCATTGCGTCAAACAGAACAATCAAGGCATCATAACAAAGCACGTATCATTCATGCATATCAAGCATACCTCACCTCGCAACCATACATATATCATCATGTCATCATCATCAAGCATTCATGCATACCCATACCATATGTGCATATACCACCATGCACTCATCATCAAGCATTCATGCATAAATCACCATGCAACGTGCATATACCACCATCTACTCATATCATCATTGCTATCAAGCACACATCACCATGCAGTCATGCATATATTGCCATGTAGTCATGCATATCTTGTCATGCCATCGTGTATATATCACCATGATTTGTATCATCCATGCTATCCAGCACACATCACCATGCGATCATGCATATATTGCCATGCAGTCATGCATATCTTGCCATTCCATCGTGCATATATCACCATGATTCGTATCATCCATGCTATCAAGCATGCATCACCATGAGATCCAATTCAAGCCTTCATGATCACATTCTCAATGTCAAATAGCATCAATTTATTTTCATAAGCAGATCATGCATCATGCCATATGCATACACCCATGCACATGATTCACTTTCAATTCTTATCTTTCACAAGGATCTCATCAGTTTTTCTTTCCAGGACCAATGTTTGCATCCCACAATTTATCGCTCGCACCCAATCCTGGCATCGCGAGGAACCTCCAGCACACACCTCCGGGCATCTCGCATCCCAACTAGCATCACGAGGAATCCCCCCGGCACACACCTCCGGGGCTTCCGGAATTACGTACCGACATACCACCAGGATTCCCCCCCCTCTAGAATTACGTACCGTATACCACCGGGCATCTCAAAACTCCCGAGGACCCTCCGAAATTACGCCACTAGGCCACCGGGCATCCGGCACCCCCACATTCCAGGCATCCCGACACTCCCAGGGCATCGTCGGCTCACACCTCCGACAGCCTTCTCATCACCACAATGCATATTCCCATACATCTCATTTTCAATTTCACATTTGATGCAACAATGCCAATGATTTGACAGTAGCCTTTTTTAAAATCATATAATATGCCTTGGGAAAAGTATCATTTGATGCAATGGTTTTGAAAACTTCATTGAGTTCATGAAAATACATCAATCATTTGATGTCATATGAAATGTATGAATGTCATCATGTCATTGCACGAATAATAATCTAGGATATCATGATTTACATAATAAATCCAATAAACAGTAAATAAAACAATTTCCAGCTTAAACAGAATGCGTGCTATTCATGAAAAAATCTAGAAAATTAGCAAACGATGGAAATAAATTCTGAAAATTTACCACAATGTAGATAAGATCTAAGAAAACATATTTTGTGAAGAACACCATATCAAACAAGACTTCGCCGAATACATACAGGTCCATACATCACCGAAAAAGGATTTTAACATCATCCATGCACAGTTTTGAAACAAATTTCGATTAAACCCATAAATAAACTCAGAAAATTATGAAATTTGGACACGCTGTACTTAATACCTAGAGGTGCAAGTTTCATGAAGAAATCGTAGTTCAATTCGTTCTGGATTAAAAGATAAGATCGATTTACTTTTCCTATTCTCGGTATCGTTTTCCAGATCTACCCGTGTTGAAGAAAAATCGTTTCTTTGGTCATTACTAGTCCATTTACTCTGACATTTCAGTATGTTGTTCCTCAGAATATTACCTACAACTTTAATTAAGGACATAGGATCAAGTTTTAACTGTACGAGTTTATAAAAATCCCGAAAGCATACTAGGTCGAAGCAGCGTTTTTCCCAGATCCAGTTTCTTCAAAAGACAACGGTTTCACCAACCTAATTTCGTTAATTTCCTCTAAATTTTTGATATGTTATACCTCAAGAAGTATAATACAATTTTTATTAAGAGATAAAAGTTATATTTTCACAAGAAAGTTACTTTACAGACCACGAAACCACTGAAGATCAGCACAATGAGTTCCAGATCTAGTCTCTCCAAAGAAAATCGTTTCACTGATCATTTCTTGTTCGGTTTTCCTCAACTTTTAGTATGCTATTCTTCAAGATGTTCTATACAACTCTCATGAAGAGGGCGAAGTGAAATTTCAAGTAAAAAGTGACATGAAACACAGGAAATCACCAAGAGGTCAACAAAACAGTTTCCAGATCTAATGTTTTCGTAGAAAAAGGGTTTTACCCCTCAATAATTGTTCATTTTGTCTCAAATTTTAGTATGTTATACTTCAAAATGTTCTCTACAACTTTTATGAAGAGGTTGAAGTGAAATTCCAAATAAAAAGTCGCATGCAACCCCCAAACTCGTGAACAGTCAAGCTGATTTTCCAGAAACAGCATGCAAGACCAACAAACCTTTCCCCAAAGCTCCGAAATTGCACCACTTACCACAACCACGATTTATCATCTTCTACACACACTTTACAGCAAGCAAAGGGTAGGTTTTAGGACTCTACTTGCCTTAGATTCAAGCACATAAACAGCAACAAACGATGACAAAGCAGCAACGAACGGCGGACGAACGGGCGGACGAATCCTCCTCCTTCTTCTTCGCACGACCTCCCTCTTCTCTCTCTCGGTTTCCCTCTCTCACTCTCTCGACAGCTCTCTCTCACCCCCTCAAAACCGGTCACTTCCTTCTCTTTCTTTCTTTTTGGTTGTTTATATACTTGCATGCATTCTCATTTTGCATGGGGGACACTTGTCCCCAAGAAGGAGACAAGTGTCTCCTTTGCCGAAGACACTTGGAGGAGGCCATGTGGCTCCTCCTCCCCCCTCCATGCGTCGACCACCTCTTGCTCTATGGACCGGGCCTCTTGGCCCACTTTAGGCCCATCTCACTTGGGCCTAAAGTCCAAACTTAAATGGCCCAATTTTATTTTTAATAATACATCTTAATCCTCATTTAAATAAATACCGAATTGCATAATAAACTGGCCAAAAGACTTTGCAACATAGTTTAATAAAATCTAACTTATAAAATTCATGGCCAAAAACATAATTTCCTCATCAAATAAAATCCTTGGTCTCACATGGGCATATGATGCGTTTCCAACAACAATAATTATCCATCTATATAAATACCAGATCATTCTTATTCACTTGGCCATAAATCTTGAAATCATAAATCAATAAACTCCTACTTATAAAACACATGGCCATGAGTTATTTTTGGGATGCCACATGGAATGTGGGGGTGCTGGAAGCCTCGGAGGTGTGTGCCGGGGGGATACCTCGTGATGCCAGTTGGGATACGAGATGCCCGGAGTGTGTGTGTCGAATGCCCGGAGGTGTGTGCTGGAGGTTCCTCGCGATGTCAGGTGGGATGCGAGCGATAAATTGTGGGATGCAAACACTGGTCCCTAGAAAGAAAGATGATGAGATCCTTGTGAAAGATAAAAAGAATTGAATCATGCGCATGGATATGCACACATGGCATGGTGATATATGCATGAATGCTTGATGATAAGCGCATGGTGGTATATGCACACTTGGCATGGTGGTATATGCATGAATGCTTGATGGTAAGTGCATAGTGGTATGTGCACATATGGCATGGTGATATATGCATGAATGCTTGATGGTAAGTGCATGGTGGTATGTCCACACATGGCATGGTGATATATGCATGAATGCTTGATGGTAAGTGCATGGTGGTATGTGCACACATGGCATGGGGATATATGCATGAATACTTGATGATAAGTGCATGGCGATTTATGCACATATGGCATGGTGGTATATGTACGGTTGCAATGTAAGGTATGCTTGATATGCATGAATGATATGTGTTTTATTCTTGATTGTTCTGTTTAACGCATTGAGTAGTGTGGTGGATCTTTACAGCTGAGTGGTTGTACTCACCCCTTTTGGGGAATAACATTTCATATTAGAAAGATGCCTTTGCTACCGGTTGCATGCGGTACTTACTATGGATACATATTGATGTGGATGCAGAGTGTACTGAGCATGTCTATGTCGGTGCTCCTGGTTTAGTTTTGTTCGAGTCCGTGTCCTGGTGATGTACGACGTGGGTTGAGCTGATGGCCCGGTTATCCAGCAGTTTTTATCTGTCCATGTCTGACACGATGGAGCGATGTTAGGGATGTTATTGCCGCCGCCACCCGATGCACCATATTGGGTATGATGGCGCATATAGTTGTTGGGAGTTGACACTTTTTGGAGATAGCTGACACTCGTTGATGAAGGGTGGTACATGTTCGATGTAGAATCGAGTCCTTTTTGGGGTGGTAGCCTAGTATAGTTAAAATCTTGGCCTTTTTGTTGTATGACCTTGATGTCCATCATGAAAAATATAAATAAGAGTGAATCGGCATTATCTTTTCTTATGGTGTGTAGTTGGTGTGCATTGCATTATAGTTATTGGAGGGAGAGATGGTGAGACTTGTTTATGCTTCCGCTAATAAGTTGCGCTAGGACCGCTTTCAAAAAAAAAAAAAATTATCCCTAGTCAAAGAGTATCGGTCTGTGAAGTTATATAAGATCGAGTGGTAAGAGAGATCACCTGTGGTGACCTCAGGCAAATCAGGGGTGCCACATGACGGCTGGTGGTTTGTTGCTGTCCTGCATTTGTCTGAATTATTGGAGGATGATTGTAGGTTGCATTGACATCTACTAGGGGTTCTTTATCTTTCTTCATGCTGAACCTGCCCGTGGGTGCAGGTTCAGTGAACCAACCATCCCTCAACCCTATCACGATTTTCTCCCCTACTGGAATGAGTTGATTAAATGATTCGGCAATCGTGGTTACCATTCAATTGCGGTACACGTAGGGGAGGGTTTTGATAAACATCCTTCTTAGCTTGAAATCGGTTGGTTCATGATTGATTTTGGCAACCAAATTCCTCCATCTAATAGTATATTCTTTGAACGATTCGTGCTTTTTCTTTTTGATACGTTCAAGATCCTCACAAGAAGGGGTAATGTCCATTATGAACTTACACTACTTGAGGAATGCCTCACTCACTTCGCTCCATGTTTCGAGGAGGTTCATGTTCTTCGTGATGTACCACCTCAGGGCCAGGCCTACTGGACTTGATTGGAACAGCTGGATCATTAATGGTGCATTATTAACGTATTCGGTCATTCGAACCAAGTACATTTGCAAATGAGGCCTTGGGCAAGTCGTGCCATCGTACTTCTCAAACTCAGGCATTTTGAATTTTTTCGGCATTTTGACCTTGGAATAAATGGAGAGGTCCGTCAAAGTAGGGTCTTGGAGGCCTTGCAGTTGTTTCAGCCTCTCCTCAAGCTTTTTGAGGCGTTTGTCATGCTCGGTTTTAGACAAATTGTTTGGCTTAGCTTTCTCATTTGTGGTTTTATGCGAATCATCCTCCAATTCAAGCATGCCATCATTGGTATCTCCACCTTAATCACCCTTGATGGAGGATTGTGATAACAATACCTCGATCGTGGTTGGGGAGAGAGCAAGCTTGCTCTGGATGGAGTCTATCTGCTTCGAGAGTTGTTGAAGCACATTGAAGACTTGCTTCATTTCGCTTTCCATGACCACAACATGGCTTGGTACATTCTCTTCAGCCATTCTTGCTCTTGCTTTTGAGCGAGTTTGGATCGGTGAACATTGACGTTCCATGATTACCTATCCATGAATAAACAAGCATGTGTGAAGACAAGGCATAGATAGGGAGTCAGTCCATGATGACAACCTAATCCTACTCTTTTTGTTTATTCATGAAAAGGTAGAGGATTTCCTAAGCATGGATTGAAAAAGGGCGTGTGACATGCTAGCATGGGCTAAACAGATATTCAATTTGAAGAAAGCATGAATTGCAACATATTTTGAAAATGACTTTTATCCCTTATCTGAGGCAAATGAAAATTCTTGCGGAAAAGAATTTTGTAACATGCTTGAGGAAAAAGATAAAAATACTGATCGAAAGTAATTTCCTTTACCAAAGTTTTTTGTGTGTGTTTTTTTTTTAAAACTTTGTGACAATTACTTCCAAATTTAAATGACTGTGGGATTAAATCCTAGACTAATCATGGACTACTCAATATATACAGGAAGATAACTAAATCACAAAGTGCACGAATAAAAACTTACTTCATTCGAGAAAATTGATGACAATCACACAGATATGCGCATGATATATGTGGCTCGATTTCTAACTAAGAGGGCTTGTTGAAATTAAAAGGGTGTCTGCCCATCACAGTCTTGCGCTGGCAAAGTACCCTCTTAACCTCAGCTAGAGAAATTCGGGGAAAAGAAAGGCAACTTCTACAACGCAGTCTCGTGTTTGAAGCCGTATCTTTCTTAACACCATCCAAAATATCCTATGGCGGCCCAGGTCCAGTGGCCGGGTTGTGTGTGCCATGTGTAGTGCTAAAATAGTAAAGTATGCACAGTAGTTTATAATCACAAACATTTTATTTTAATAAAAAAAACTCTAAGCTATTAACCTACACAAAAGAAAAAAAAAACCCAAGTTAGCAAAGCATTTAAACAAAGATAAAATGGCCTAAGTCCTCAAAAATTTCCCCAGTGGAGTCGCCAAGCTGTTGCAACCTCTTTTTTCGGCGCTCAATCGGGGCAGGCGTCTTGCGGAGGCTAAAGGTTTGGCTATGCCTATGAAGTTTAACTTGGACTCTCCCAAGTCCACAATTTCACGACATAATGATTTGATGTTTGTAAGTTGATTTTAAAACGGAGTCGCCACTAATCGATTTGGGGCGGGTTGATTAGAAACCCAAGCGAAGTATTAGAAGAAATACTTGCTCCTGCACAACCAGAGAAATTAGGATCAGGGACTTAATTATATTAGTTAATCACTAATGCCCTTTCGGTACCTAATGTTGTTTAAACCCTAAGGCTTTTTGGATTTTTTAAGGATTTTCCATGCATTTAAGGAGGAAAAACATTTTTTGTTGTATTTTTCTCATTTTTTGCATATAAAAAGCATTTTTGAGATTTTTTTTTTATCTTTTTTGAAAATATAGATCATTTTTGGCTTTTCTGGGAAAGTATAGATATTTTTTATTTTTTTATTTTCTAGAAAATAAATTATTATTTATTTATTTTATTAAAATGCGACCTGGGTCGGATCCCAAGGTAGGGTTCGAACCACACCGCGAGCCCAAGAACCGGATCGGGCCCGGCCTGGGATTTTTCTTTTTAACCCTAAAAGCCCAAACCCATTTTTGGCCCATTTATATAAAAATCTCCAGCCTAAAGGCTACTCGGCCCACGTGCACAACCAGGCCCACGCGAACAAAATCCAACCACAGCGGAAACCTTACTCGGCCGCCGACGGTGTCCGACTCGGGTTGTGACCCGACGTGACGTTTCCTCCCCTCTTCACCTAGACGTGGCGCTGATGGAGGGGTTGGGATGGCGAATAGATGTCGATGATGGTAGCAACACAGAGGACATCAACAGTTGGAGGATGCGGCACATCAATATGGTGGCGATGACCGGTGTAGATGCAGAGGGGAACGACAGATAGAGCGCGACCGGTGGGACTAGATCTCGCTATAGCTCGAGGCAGTGAGGTTGGATGGAAAGCGTCGGTTGATACCTAGATGTAGCGACAATGAACGGTGGCGATGACGATGATAGGGCAGCGACGACGGCCCTTTAGCTCTCAAATCTGGCATGGTGTTGGCGTCTGGCACGGCTCGAGGCAGCTTTCTCTAAATTCTCTTCTCCAGCCCCTCTTCGCAAATCTGGAACTCCCTTGCATCTCACCTCCTCTGCTCATAACTCCCGTCCTCCGACAAAATCTGGATCCGGGTGTGGCATCCCAAAATTCAATGTCAAGCCATAAGGTGTGTTAAAGTCTTTAATTAGCCATTAGTTTTTTTTTTTTTAGAATAGATGATGTGTGCATATGTTTGTGAGAATTTAAATTTGATAGATTATGATAATAATCTATGCTTGGCCATGCACTTTAGCCATGTGAAATTAAAAAAATTAAATTCCATAAAAAGAAAAGAATTGAAAGTGTTTAAAGGTGAAATTTAGGATTTGAAATTTAATTGGGCCTTAAGCCCAAGAGTGGATTTTAATGGGCCAAGCTAGTCGCCCAATAGGAACCCATGGAAGGGGCTGTCGCCAGCCCATTTAGGCCCAAGGAGATGTGGCCGTCGGCCACAAAAGAAGGCCCAAGAAGAGGAGGCCCAAGCCCATCATGCAAGTATTATAACAAGTGGCAAGAAGAAGGCCATGAATTGGCCATTCGTGAGGCAATCTCATGATTGCTAATGATGGGATTTAAGGGAAATAAAAGGGAAGAGAGAGAGGAGAGTGGCCGGTTAATTGCTCGCCCAAAGAGAGAGAGAGGGAGAGAGTTGTGCGAGAGAGAGGGAGAGAGCGGTCGAGAGAGGAGAAGCCGAGAGGAGGAACCGCCGTCCGTCCGCCGTGTGCCGCCGTGCTCGCCGCCTTACGCCGTCGACCGACCGGTCTAGAGGCAAGTGGGATTCCTCTAGCTGCTCTTGCATGTGTGTATGTTACTTGCATGTTGAATTTTTGGGTGTTTAGGTGAGAAAAACCGAAGTATGGATGGTTTGTGTTTGAATGGTTTGGCTGTTTTCGCTCGAACAGTGTGAGTCAGGATGTTGTGTGAGCTTTCATGCATGTTTAGAGTCCGATTTTGGCTTGGATTTATTCATGAAAGATGTAGCTAACATCTTGAAATATAACATACTAAAATTTAGTGGAAAATGATGGAGATTTGAGGGGTTAAAGTCTCATCCTACGGAGACCTCAGATCTGGAAAGATTTTACTGACCTTTTGTTGGATTTGTGGTTGCATATTGGTTTGTGTTAAGAATAAATCTTCTATTTCTTCATGAAAGTTGTAGGGGACATCTTAAACTACAACATACTCAAATTTGAAGTGAAATGAACAAGTATAGCCTAGTAAATCGACTAGATCTTGAAGACGGTGATTCTGGAGATGTATTTTGGGACACCCGAGACTTCATGGACCTAAATGACGAACCATAGTCTGGTTATTTGACTTAGATCTCTTCATGAAACTTGTAGAGGATATCTTGATGTATAACATATCCAAATTTCAGTGGAAACGAAAGAGAATAGGTAGGTTAAAACTCAATATTTCGGAGAAGCTTGCACTGGACGATGCGGTAACGGATCCAGAAGCTTCGTGAGACTGTATAAAATAGTATAAAAATAATCTGGCTTGGAAGTCTTCATGAGAGTTGTACGAAAATATCTTGGCTATCACTCGGTAAAATTTCGTAATTTTTGGAGGCCGTATGGATATTTTAATCGAATTTCTTCGGAAACCGTGCATTCTGGTTTCATCCGAAAATCATATGATGTTTTGTGAAAATTGTGAGATTGTGTAAAATTCTATTTGGCCATGTATTTTGCATGTAATTATCATCCTATTGGCTTGTTTGATAATTGCTTTAATTTTAAAAAATTTGGGAATTTATAGATATTAAATTTAATATTTATGAAAGTGGCAAAAGTTGAAATTTAAAAAAATAATAAATAAATAAAATAAAATGGATTATTTTATTGGCCATAAATTCCATTAAATTTATTAATAAATAATTATGCATTGTTGCATGTATGATAAGTTGGTGTGTGCATGACATTTAATTGAGATGCATGTGTGAATTCTATGCCAAGTATGACTTGTTTGATGTCACGTCATATGCCATGCTAAATTAAGACTGAAATTGGTAAACATGGATAATGGTAAATGAGGAGGTGGTTGTGGTGGAGGATGATACCCGGAATGTATAGAGATGCATTGCCGGATGGCCCGGGAGATTCAGGATGCCGAATGTGGGGGGCCGGAAGCCCGTCGGAGGTCTTTGCCCGAAGGGAATGCCTCGCGATGCGGGGATTGGGTGCGGGATGCCCGGCCAGGGAGTGTAAATGCCGGAAGCCCCGTTGGAGGTTTCTGCCCGAAGGGAATGCCTCGTGATGCCAATTGGGATGCGAGATGCCGGAATGTGGGGGCCGGATGCCCGTGGCCTGGAATGGCTTAATGTCGAAGGTTTTTTCGCATGGGATGCGAGTGTATAATGTGAGATGAAATTGATGATCCGAGGAAGGATGATGTGGTGATCAAATTAAAAATGAAAAGTGGAAAATTGAACCATGCATGATGTGATATGGCATGATGATATGCATGATAATGATGATGATGATATATGATATGGCATGATGATATGCATGATGATATGCATGACGATGATGATGATGATATATGATATGGCATGATGATATGCACGATGATATGTATGACGATGATGATGACGACATGTATGATATGATGATGCCATGATGATGATGACATGTGTGATGTGGTGATGTCATAATGATGATGACATGTATGATATGATGATGATACACATGTATGTGTTATAATTTGTGATGATGATGCATGATAGTATGCGCATGGCTTCAAGGTGGTATGCCTGCAATGCATGTATGACTTGTATGATGCATTGAGTGGTTGTTGGATTCCTTATCTGCTGAGTGGTTGTACTCACCCCTTTTGGAGATCAACATTTCAGATTAGCAGTATGTCGCTTCCTACCGTCGCGCGGGGTGCATTTTACGGGTTACCGTCCGACGTCGAGGTAGAGCGTGAGGAGTACAGCTGTCCTTCTATGCCTGGACTGACACACATACGTGTGCATTGTTTTGTCTCATACGACATAGGCCTGGCTGGGAGCCCGATTGTCCAGGAGTTTGTCACCGTCCACGTTCACCGCGATGGGGTGATGAGAGGGATGCTGCCACCGCCGCCGCTTGACGCACCGGACTGGGTGTGAGGCCCGTGCGTGATGAGTAGGAGCTGGATCTTTTTGGGATAGTTAGCCGACACTTATGATGGGGGTTGTGCACATGTGATGTAGAGGGTCGAGGGTTCTTTTTGAGGTTTTAGGCTAGACATGGCTGAGTCTTAGCTTTTCCTTTTTGATGTACCAACCCAAAAGAAGTCCTATCTTGAAAATATATGTAAATAAAGTGTCGTGGCATGTCTATAAAAATTATGGTGATTAGTGGTGTGTATTGGTATCATGGTTGGTAGGGGGAGAGATGGTGATGCTTTATTTTGCTTCTGCTAGTGAGTCGTGATGGGACCCCTTTAAAAAAAAATGCCTGTGAATAACGACACTTCTTCTAAGTGTAGATTCAGAAGGGTAATAAGATGTAACATCGGTGCTTGTGGCGACCTTCGAAGGGTTCGGGGTGCTACAACGCCCCTTTTTGGTATCAGAGCGAATGGTTATAGGTGGAGTGATAAGGAGCCTCATTTGGAAATTGAGGAACATGATGACAATGCACACCATAGGATATAAAATGAAATAATTGAATAACGGGTGATGAGGACTCACTCGTAGATCCCTAGTAGTTTACTTTGAATTGTCTTTAGGTACCAGTAACATGTATATGTTACTTATGTAGTAGTAGTAGTTGCTTTGAATAGAGGCAGTGAGTCTCAGATTATTCCTGAGGCAATGCTTGGAAATTGCAGGAAAGTCATGGTGCGAGCTGGAAGTGCTCATCCATCGAGGGCTGAAGCCTCTGCTGCAAGAGTTGAACCTCGAATGGAAAACATCCTGCAGGCATTAGCCAATATTGGAAATCTGATGGAAAGGCAGGCGCAGCAACAGCCCGGAGTAGAACGCCGTACTCAAGGACTAGTGGAGCAGTTTTTGAAGCTGAAGCCACTTAAATTCAATGGAATAGGAAGTCCTGAGGAGGCGGAGCAATGGATTGATGGGATGGAACGAATTTTCCGGCTGTTGGACTGCGCTGATGTTGAGAAAATAGTTTTAGCAGCATACCAGTTGGAGGAAAATGCGAAGTTTTGGTGGAGAGCTTCGAAGGACATAATCTTTCCACCAGGTACTGATGTTAACTGGGAGGAGTTTGTTAGAGCTTTCAATAGGAAGCATTTTTCTGATTGTGCTAAGGATAGGAAGATCACAGAATTTGTTCAGCTAGAACAAAAGGAGTTGACGATAGATCAGTATGAGGCTAGATTTTCTGAATTGTCTAGATATGCTCCTAGATTGATTGAGGATCAGGAAGAGAAGGCTAAGAGATTCTTGAAAGGGCTGAGGACTGACATTAGGAAACAACTGGTGCCTTTGAACATAAGAGATTATAATGAGATTTATGAAAGGGCGCAGTTAGTGGAGCAGGAGTTGTTGAGAGAACGGTCGGAGTTTAAGAAACCGTTGAATTTTAATGATGTGAGAAGGGGTAAGAGACCTTATTCTGGTCAAGGTCAGACTTGGAATGTGAAGAAGAAGAGTAATTTTGGAAATTTTGGAGGAGCAAGAAGTGGTCTGAATATAGGGAAAGCACCCTATCAGCCTGGTGTTTGTCAAAAGTGTAATGGACGCCCTGGCCCAGGACCTTGTAATGGACGACCAAAATGTTTTGGTTGTGGACAAGTGGGTCATCTTAGGAGAAATTGCCCACAAGAGAGATCGCAAGTGAGTGTTGGCTCGGTGCGACGGGGATAAGTGCTGTTAAGTCAAACCCACAAGGAAATCCTCAGAGACCACCTGCTCAAGGAAGGGTGTATGCGATCACCCAGGAGGAAGCGGAAGCTTCCAAAAATGTTATCTCAAGTACGATCCTTATTAATGATGAAAAGGCATATGCATTGTTTGATACGGGTGCAACGCATTCGTTTGTGTCTGAAAGATATAGATGTTTGAATAAGATAGAAGTTATGCCTCTTGAGACGCCTCTTTGTGTTTCCATGCCTTTAAAGGATATGGTATTGTCTACCTTGGTGTGTGGGAATTGTAAGATATCAATGGGAGGAAAGGATATGGAAATAGACTTGGTTGTAATGGCTATGTATGACTTTGACGTTATTATAGGAATGGACTGGCTTCGTAAGTATCGGGCTAGAATGGATTGTTATAGAAGAGTGGTTCAATTCGTTTTACCTGATTAGTCTAGTTGTGAATTTTTAGGAGGTCAGACCCATCTTCCTATAGCACTTATTTCGGCAGTAGAAGCCTGTAAGCTACTTGACAAAGGATGTCAAGGGTACCTAGCCATAGTTAAAGATTATGCAAGGGAGGAGCCTAAACTTGAGGAAGTCCGTGTAGTTAACGAATTTCAAGATGTATTTCCTGAGGAATTACCTGGATTGCCGCCAGAGCGGGAGATTGAATTTGAAATTGAATTAATGCCTGGAACAGGACCAATATCAAAAGCCCCATATAGGATGGCCTTAGTTGAATTGAAGGAGTTGAAAGTACAATTGCAGGAGTTGCTTGACAAAGGATTCATTAGACCAAGTGCTTCACCTTGGGGTGCACCGGTCTTGTTTGTGAAAAAGAAAGATGGATCGATGCGCTTGTATTGACTATAGGCAGTTGAATCAGGTGACCATTAAGAATAAGTATCCTTTGCCTAGAATTGATGACTTGTTTGACCAACTCCAGGGAAGTTCGATCTTCTCTAAGATTGACTTGAGGTCGGGATACCATCAATTGAGAATTAAGAAGGAGGACATTCCTAAGACTGCATTTAGGACTCGTTATGGACACTACGAGTTCCTTGTTATGCCATTTGGATTGACTAACGCGTCGGCTGCATTTATGGATTTGATGAATAGAATGTTTCAGCCTTATTTAGACCAGTTTGTGATTGTTTTTATTGATGATATTCTGGTATATTCAAAAGGGCCTAAAGAGCATGAGCAACATTTGAGGATAGTTTTGCAGACTCTGAGAGAGCATAAGTTGTATGCTAAGTTTAGTAAGTGTGAGTTCTGGTTGGACCAGATAATATTTCTAGGACATGTGGTGTCAGGAGAAGGAATTGCAGTAGACCCAGCAAAAGTTGAAATGGTAGTAAATTGGCCGAGACCAACGACACCTACTGAAATACGAAGTTTCTTAGGGCTGGCTAGTTACTATAGGAGGTTCATTGAAGGATTTTCAAGACTGGCAGGACCTTTAACTAAATTGACCCGAAAGAATGTGAAATTTGAGTGGAATGGGTAATGTGAAAGGAGTTTCTAGGAGCTCAAAAGGAAATTGACTTCAGCTCCAATTCTGACTATACCTAATGGACCTGATGGTTTCACAGTGTATAGTGATGCATCTCACAAAGGACTATGATGTGTTTTGATGCAACATGGCAAAGTTGTAGCCTATGCATCCAGACAATTGAAACCCCATGAGCTGAATTACCCTACGCATGATTTAGAACTAGCAGCTATAGTGTTTGCCTTGAAGATATGGAGACACTATTTGTATGGGGAAAAGTTTGAGATTTATACAGATCATAAAAGTTTGAAGTATCTGTTCTCACAAAAGGAGTTAAACATGAGACAAAGGAGATGGATGGAGTTGTTGAAGGATTATGATTGTGAGATAAGATATCATCCAGGGAAAGCGAATAGAGTAGCGGATGCTCTTAGTCGTAAGTCGGCTATGGAAATGGCTAGTTTGAGGATGGCAGAATGGGAATTATTAAAGTCTGTAGCAGAATCAAAATTTAAATTGGAAATGGATTGTCTTACTGGCATGCTTAGTGCATTAAGGATAGAGCCTGAAATTATCCAGAAAATCAAAATCCTGCAAGAATCTAACCCAGAGATTTTGAAAGTGAAAGATGCTGTATCTTTAGGAAAAAGATCGGAATTTCAAGTCTCTGATGATGGAATAGTAAGATGTCAAGGACGACTTTGTGTTCCCGACAATGAGGAATTAAAGAAGGAAATTCTGTCGGAGGCACATAAGAGTAATTATAGTATCCACCCAGGTAGTACAAAGATGTACAGGAATTTGCATTAGCAATTTTGGTGGAATGGCATGAAGGCAGACACAACTAAGCACGTATCTCAATGTTTGACGTGCCAGCAAGTAAAAGCGGAACATCGAAAACCCGCAGGACTCTTGAGACCATTAGACATTCCCGAATGGAAATGGGAACATATAACGATGGACTTTATGCAAGGATTGCCAAGGACATCAAGTAGTCATGACTCAATTTGGGTTATAGTGGATCGTTTGACTAAATCGGCTCATTTCTTAGCGATTCGCATGGACTACCAATGGATAAGTATGCGAACATGTATGTAAGTCAAGTGGTACGCTTACATGGTGTTCCAATGACCATTACTTCAGATCGAGATTCGAGGTTTACTTCGAACTTTTGGCGAAGTCTTCAAGTTGCATTAGGGACTAAGCTTCAGTTTAGTACTGCTTTTCATCCCCAGACAGATGGACAAACAGAAAGAGTAATCCAGATAGTGGAGGATATGTTAAGGGCTTGTGTAATTGATTTCAAAGGAAATTGGGATGAAAGATTGCATTTGGTAGAGTTTGCCTATAATAATAGCTTTCAGAAAAGTATAGGCATGGCTCCCTATGAAGCATTATATGGAAGGAGATGTAGGACTCCTGTCTGTTGGAGTGAAGTAGGTGAAAGAAAGTTGACAGGACCTGAACTGGTACAAGTTACCACTGAAGCTGTTGAAAATATCAGAAAAAGACTTAAAACAGCTCAGAGTAGACAGAAAGGCTACGCAGATAGACGTAGAAGGCCTTTGGAATTTAGTGTAGGAGACCATGTATTCCTTAATGTATCTCCAATGAAAGGAATATCTCGATTCGGGATGAAGGGTAAGTTAAGCCCTAGATTTGTTGGACCTTTTGAAATACTCGAGAGGATAGGGGATGTAGCTTATCGTTTAGCGTTACCTCATAAGTTAGAAAATCTGCACGATGTGTTCCATGTGTCGATGTTGAGGAAGTACTAGCCGGATCCTGGTCACATACTCGATCATGAAGCCATCAAAGTGGATGAGAGAGTAAGGTACATTGAAGAGCCTGTGCAGATATTGGACCGAAAGGAGCAAATTCTTAGGACTAAGAAGATCCCATTGGTTAAGGTATTATGGCGACATCATGATATGGAGGAAGCCACATGGGAAAGTGAGGATCAGATGAAGGAAAAGTATCCCTATTTGTTTCAAGAAGGCACAAGTGGTGTTTAAATTTCGAGGATGAAATTCTCTAAGGAGGGGAGAATTGTGGCATCCCAAAATTCAATGTCAAGCCATAAGGTGTGTTAAAGTCTTTAATTAGGTGATAAAATTTCCTAAGGTTTATGCTTTAGCCATTAGTTTTTTTTTTTAGAATAGATGATGTGTGCATATGTTTGTGAGAATTTAAATTTGATAGATTATGATAATAATCTATGCTTGGCCATGCACTTTATAAATTAAATTTCAATAAACAAAATGTCACAAGACTTTGGCCATGTGAAATTAAAAAAATTAAATTCCATAAAAAGAAAAGAATTGAAAGTGTTTAAAGGTGAAATTTAGGATTTGAAATTTAATTGGGCCTTAAGCCCAAGAGTGGATTTTAATGGGCCAAGCTAGTCGGCCCAATAGGAACCCATGGAAGGGGGCTGTCGCCGGCCCATTGAGGCCCAAGGAAATGTGGCCGTCGGCCACAAAAGAAGGCCCAAGAAGAGGAGGCCCAAGCCCATCATGCAAGTATTATAACAAGTGGCAAGAAGAAGGACATGCATTGGCCATTGGTGAGGCAATCTCATGATTGCTAATGATGGGATTTAAGGGAAATAAAAGGGAAGAGAGAGAGGAGAGTGGCCACTTAATTGCTCGCCCAAAGAGAGAGAGAGAGAGGGAGAGAGTTGTGCGAGAGAGAGGGAGAGAGCGGTCGAGAGAGGAGAAGCCGAGAGGAGGAACTGCCGTCCGTCCGCCGTGTGCCGCCGTGCTCGCCGCCTTACGCCGTCGACCGACCGGTCTAGAGGCAAGTGGGATTCCTCTAGCTGCTCTTGCATGTGTGTATGTTACTTGCATGTTGAATTTTTGGGTGTTTAGGGGAGAAAAACCGAAGTATGGATGGTTTGTGTTTGAATGGTTTGGCTGTTTTCGCTCGAACAGTGTGAGTCAGGATGTTGTGTGAGCTTGCATACATGTTTAGAGTCCGATTTTGGCTTCGATTGCTTCATGAAAGTTGTAGCTAACATCTTGAAATATAACATACTAAAATTTCGTGGAAAGTTATGGAGATTTGAGGGGTTAAACTCTCATCCTACGGAGACCTCAGATCTGGAAAGATTTTACTGACCTTTTGTTAGATTTGTGGTTGCATGTTGGTTTGTGTTAAGCATATATCTTCGATTTCTTCATGAAAGTTGTAGGGGACATCTTAAACTACAACATAATCAAATTTGAAGTGAAATGAACAATTATAGCCTAGTAAATCGACTAGATCTTGAAGACGGTGATTCTGGAGATGTATTTTGGGACACCCGAGACTTCATGGACCTAAATGACGAACCATAGTCTGGTTATTTGACTTAGATCTCTGCATGAAACTTGTATAGGATATCTTGATGTATAACATATCCAAATTTCAGTGGAAACGAAAGAGAATAGGTAGGTTAAAACTCAATATTTCGGAGAAGCTTGCACTGGACGATGCGGTAACGGATCCAGAAGCTTCGTGAGACTGTATAAAATAGTCTAAAAAGAATCTGGCTTGGAAGTCTTCATGAAAGTTGTACGAAAATGTCTTGGCTATCACTCGGTAAAATTTCGTAATTTTTGGAGGCCGTATGGATATTTTAATCGAATTTCTTCGAAACCGTGAATTCTGGTTTCATCCGAAAATCATATGATGTTTTGTGAAAATTGTGAGATTGTGTAAAATTCTATTTGGCCATGTATTTTGCATGTAATTATCATCCTATTGGCTTGTTTGATAATTGCTTTAATTTTAATAATTTTGGGAATTTATAGATATTAAATTTAATATTTATGAAAGTGGCAAAAGTTGAAATTAAAAAAAATAATAAATAAATAAAATAAAATGGATTATTTTATTGGCCATAAATTCCATTAAATTTATTAATAAATAATTATGCATTGTTGCATGTATGATAAGTTGGTGTGTGCATGACATTTAATTGAGATGCATGTGTGAATTCTATGCCAAGTATGACTTGTTTGATGTCACGTCATATGCCATGCTAAATTAAGACTGAAATTGGTAAACATGGATAATGGTAAATGAGGAGGTGGTTGTGGTGGAGGATGATGCCCGGAATGTATAGAGATGCATTGCTGGATGGCCCTGGGAGATTCAGGATGCCCGGAATGTGGGGGGCCGGAAGCCCTGTCGGAGGTCTTTGCCCGAAGGGAATGCCTCGCGATGCCAGGATTGGGGTGCGGGATGCCCGGCCAGGGAGTGTAAATGCCGGAAGCCCTGTCGGAGGTTTCTGCCCGAAGGGAATGCCTCGTGATGCCAATTGGGATGCGAGATGCCCGGAATGTGGGGGGCCGGATGCCCGGTGGCCTGGAATGGCTGAATGCCGAAGGTTTTTCTCGCATGGGATGCGAGTGTATAATGTGAGATGAAATTGATGATCCGAGGAAGGATGATGTGGTGATCAAATTAAAAATGAAAAGTGGAAAATTGAACCATGCATGATGTGATATGGCATGATGATATGCATGATAATGATGATGATGATATATGATATGGCATGATGATATGCATGATAATGATGATGATGATATATGATATGGCATGATGATATGCATGACGATGATGATGATGATATATGATATGGCATGATGATATGCACGATGATATGTATGACGATGATGATGATGACATGTATGATATGATGATGCCATGATGATGATGACATGTGTGATGTGGTGATGTCATAATGATGATGACATGTATGACATGATGATGATACACATGTATGTGTTATAATTTGTGATGATGATGCATGATAGTATGCACATGGCTTCAAGGTAAGTAACGCCTGCAATGCATGCATGACTTATATGATGGATTGAGCGGTTGTTGGATTCTTTATCTGCTGAGTGGTTGTACTCACCCCTTTTGGGGACCAACATTTCAGATTAGCAGTATGCCGCTTCCTGCCGTCGCGCGAGGTGCATTTTACGGGTTACCGTCCGACGTCGAGGTAGAGCGTGAGGAGTACAGCTGTCCTTCTATGCCTGGACTGACATACATACGTGTGCACTGTTTTGTCTCGTACGACATAGGCCTGGCTGGGGGCCCAATTGTCCAGTAGTTTGTCTCCGTCCACGTTTGCCGCGATGGGGTGATGAGAGGGATGCTGCCACCGCCGCTGCCTGACGCACTGGACTGGGTGTGAAGCCCGTTCGTGATGAGTAGGAGCTGGATCTTTTTGGGATAATTAGCCGACACTTATGATGGGGGTTGTGCACATGTGATGTAGAGGGTCGAGCGTTCTTTTTGAGGTTTTAGGCTAGACATGGCTGAGTCCGAGCTTTTCCTTTTTGATGTACCGACCCAAAAGAAGTCCCATCTTGAAAATATATGTAAATAAAGTGTCGTGGCTTGTCTATAAAAATTATGGTGATTAGTGGTGTGTATTGGTATCATGGTTGGTAGGGAGAGATGGTGATGCTTTATTTTGCTTCCGCTAGTGAGTCACGCAGGACCGCTTTTAAAAAAAAAAAAAAAAATGCCTGTGAATAACGACGCTTCTTCTAAGTGTAGATTCAAAAGGGTAATAAGATGTAACATCGGTGCTTGTGGTGACCTTCGAAGGGTTCGGGGTGCTACACCGGGTTGGCCGGCTCTTGAACCTCCTTCGATGTCTCTTGGGGGAAGCGACCGGAGCTGGCTACCTTGGATCCTCCCTTGGCAGCGCTCGTTGTTCCTCGTTTGGCCTTCATCGGGGGCCTATTTATAGGCGAAGGGGGTGCCAGTCGACGGAGGTTCGGCCGCCAGTCGACATGTGCCGACCGACCCTGGGTGCGGCTAAACCGGCGTCCCTTCCACCCACTTGCACGTCTCGTCATTGTGTGTGGTTGTCAATGCGCGTGACTTGCAGAGGCGGAGGAGGAAGGAGGAAGAAGGAAGGAAGAAGGGGGAAGGAGGGGCCAAGTTGCGTGGGCCGAGCCATGGGGCCCGCGCGAGAGAGAAGGAGGGGTTGGGCTCGTAGGCCCGGCCTTGATGGGCTACTTTTTTTCTGTTTTTATTTTTATTTTTTATTTTTTTGTTTTATTGTTATTTATTATCCGAAAAAAGAGGACAAAATAAAAGAAATTACAACCTATTTAAAACCTAATCAAAATTATAGGTGTCAACACTTTTGTTGCTAAATCGAGTTCGAGCAAAACTTCGAGCTTCAAACGCAAAAGAAATCATTATTCAACAACAAATGGAAGAAGATTGATTAAGCACCTAAGAGGGCTAAGACCTTCCAACGCAAGAAGCATGATGGGAAGAAAAACAAGGCCAAGATGAAGTGTTACAATTATGGCAAGATAGGTTACTTTGCTCGTGAATACATTAAGTTGAAAGAGGTACCCCGTCACTCAATTACTTTAAGTAATACTTTTATTCATAGCACTGTAATGCTTGCTAAATCTCATTCAATATGGACTGTAAACTCAGGAACAACAGACCACATAGCTAGATACCGAGAAGCATTTGTGAAGTATCGTTAGATACAGCCTGAAAGAAGATTGATATATATTGGGAATAACTCAAGAGTTGAAGTGAAGGGTATTAACACATGTAAAATAATTTTACATGGTGGTCAAAGCTTATTTCTACAATATGTCCTCTATGCTCCAAATATTCAATGGAACTTTGTCTCCATGTATTGAATCTCTATGGTGATTGTATTGACATTTTGTTTTGAATAGTTTATTATGCTTCAGGTCATGTATTGAGTGGTTTTATGGTGTTAGACATTGACTATGATCAGTACAATGTTAATGTTGATAGTTATTTTTTTTTAATTGCATCTTCTAGTAGTGTTCAGATTGATACAAGTACTTGGCATACTAGATTAGGTCATATTGGGTTACAAAGAATGCAAAGGTTAGCTAGAGAAAGGCTTTTATGATCACTCGCTAATGTTGATCTACTCGTATGTGAACTTTGTATAGTAGGAAAAGCAACTACAAAACCATTTGATAAAGAAATTAGAGCCGAATTTCCATTGCAACTCATACATTTTGACATTTGTGGTCCATTAAACGTGAAGGCGAGGAATAAAGCCTCATATTTCATCACTTTCATAAATGACTTCACGCATTTCAGTTATGTCTTTCTGATCTCCTATAAGTCAGAAGCATTAGACTACTTTAGACGATATATAGCAATGATAGAGAATCAGTTGAGCAAAACAATAAAGGTATTGAGAACCGATCGTGGACGTGAGTATCTATTTGAGCAATTCAAGGCTTTTTGTGATGAAAAGAGAATTGTATGACAATTGATTATTCCTTGTACTCCGCAACAAAATGGGGTTGCTAAGAGAATAAATAGAACATTATTAGAAATTGTTAGGTCTATAATAGTGCAAGCAAATTTACCTATCTCGTATTGAGGAGATGTGTTATTGACTGTTGCCTATGTACTTAACCAAGTCCCATCAAAATCAGTCACTTCTACCCGTTATTAATTGTGGACTGGTAGGAAATCAGAATTAAGTAATTTACGTTTATGGGGGTGTGCAACTTATGTTTATGATTCTTCCCATAAATATGGCAAATTAGGTCATAAATGGAAGAAATGTATATGTGTACGATATTATGAACACTCCAAAGGGTACGTGTTGTGGCATCCTGGAATTTCATAAAAGTCCCTAAATATGCCATGAGCTATGAATAGGCGATAGAAGTACCGCTATTGTATTTTGTAGCCTCCTAGTCTATGAGTTGCAATGAGATGTATGGCCAAGTCTTTAATGGATGAATTTTGGGAAAGGAAGTTTTATCTTTGGCCATGTGTGTGTGATAAATTGGAACTTATGGAATCATAATTTCAAGTGTATAGTTATCTTAATTTGTAATTTAGTACTTCAATTTAATAGGGATTTAAGTAATTTTAAAAAGGGTTGATTTTAGGGTAATTAAGCTTGGGTCTTAGGCCCAAGAGGGATGGGCCTAAGATGGGCCAAGCTGGCCGGCCCAATAGAAGCCCACGGAGGGGCTGTCGCCGGCCCAAGTGAGACCCAAAAGGGGGTGGCCGGCCCATTGCATGGGCCTTGCCAAGTGGCAAGGAGGACTTGCATGCATTGGCCATTGGAAGTGGCAAGTAATCATTGCCAATGATGGAGATTTGGGGGAATAAAAGGAAGAGGAGGAGAGAGAGTGGCCGGTTGGTTCCATCCAAGCCAAAGAGAGAGACAGAGAGAGAGGGTTGCGAGAGAAGGGCGCCGAGAGGAGAGGAACCGAGGAGGAGGAGGAGCCGTCACCGCCCATTTGCCGCCCGTTCGCCGCCGTGTTCTCGTTGCTAGCTCGGTTTACAGGCAAGTTAGGATCCTCTTACTACTCTTGCATGTGTGTGTTGCATGCATGTTTGAAGTAGTGTCGAATTTTGGGTGATTTAGGAGGGAGAAACCGAAGCTAGAATGACTTGTTCTTGAGTGATGTTGCTATTTTCGCATGAACCACCTGAACCAGAATCTTGTGAGAGCTTGCATGCATGTTTTGAGTTCGATTTTGACTTTTATTTCTTCGTGAAAGTTGTAGCCAACATCTTAAAATACAACATACTAAAATTTGGTACAAAATGGTGGAGATTTAAAGGGTAAAACTCTCATCCTACGGAGACACTATATCTGGAACTGTTTTGCTGACCTTTTGGTAGATTTGTGGTTGCATGTTGATTTTTATCATGAATATCTCTTCTACTTCTTCATGAAACTTGTAGAGAAAATATTAAAGACTAACATACTCAAATTTGAATTGAAATTAACAAGTGTAGCCTAGTGAATCGACTTACTCTTGAAGACGGTAAATCTGGAGACGCGGTACTGGACACCCGAGACTTCATGGACCCATATGGTGACTTTTCTTTGGCAATTTGACTTAGATACCTTAATGAAAGTTGTAGGGGACCTCTTGAAGTAAAACCTATCCAAATTTCAGAGGAAACGAAGAAGAATAAGTGGGTAAAAACTCGGTATTTCGGAGATGACTACACTGGACGTTTCGGTGTGAGAACCAGAAGCTTCGGACGACTATAGGAAATTTTATAAAACGAATATGGCATATAATTCTTCATGAAAAATATACTTTAGTGTCTTAAATATAACCTGGTAAAATTTCATAATTTTGGGAGGTCATTCGGGTATTTTAATCGAATTATTTCAAAAACTGCACATTCTGTTTTTATCCGAAATTGCATGCTGTATTTGTGTGAATTATAATTTTTTTGTGGAACTCTATTGGCCATGTGTTTTTCATGAAATCATTATCCTATTGTCTTGTCTATCACATACCTTAATTTCATGATTTTTGAGAACCATATGGATATTTAATTTAAAGATTTTAAAAAATGGTACAAGCTGGAATTTAAATAAATTTCAAAAAGGCATGATAAATGGACTATTTTAAATTGTACGAATTCCATAAATTTTATTTTTATGAATGATTGCGTCTTGCTACATGTATGATGATGACTGATGATGCATGTATAGATCGAAGGATGAAAGTGATTTTGTTTGCCATTACATCATGTGCCATACTGAGTTGAGACCTAAATTGGTAAACATGAACAATGATAAATGAGGAAACTGTTTGTGGCAGATGATAATGCCCTGGGAGTATTAGGATGCCCGGGATGGGGGGTGCCGGATGCCCGGAATGTATAGAGATACATGGCCGGATGGCCTTGGGAGTTTCGAGATGCCCGGAATGGTTGGGTGCCGGAAGCCTTGGAGGTTTTTGCCCGAGGGGATGCCTCGTGATGCCAGTTGGGATGCGAGATGCCCGGAATGTGGGGGTTCCGAATGCCTTGTGGCCTTAAATGGCTGAATGCCGGAGGTTTTTCTCGCGATGCCAGGATGAGGTGCGAGTGTAAAGTATGAGATGGAATTGATGATCCCGAGAAAGAGTGATGTGGTGATCGAATTGAAAGTTAAAAGTGGAAATTGAATCATGCATATATGATATGATATGATGATGATCACCTATGACATGATGATATGCATATATGATATGATATGATGATGATCACCTATGGCATGATGATATATATATATATATATATATGATATGATATGATGATGATCACCTATGGCATGATGATAGACATATATGATATGATATGATGATGATCACCTATGGCATGATGAATTGCATATATGATATGATGATGATCACCTATGGCATGATGAATTGCATATATGATATGATATGATGATAATCACCTATGGCATGATGACTTGCATATATGATATGAGGATGATCACCCGTGGCATGATGACATGTATGTGTTCTGATTGTGATGAAGATGTATGATGGTGTATGTATGGCTTCAAGGTAAGTATGCTTGGATGCATGAGTGACATGTATGATGTTGTGATTGTATTGTATGATGCATTGAGTGGTTGTACTCACCCCTTTGGGGACCAACATTTCATATTAGAAAGATGCTGCTTCCTACCGTCACGCGAGATACCTTCTATGGCCTCCCCTCGGATGTAGAAGTAGAATGTACGGAGATCGACTGCGTCACCATTCTTGGATTGACTTTTGTGCAAGTGTGAGTGCTGGTTATGTACAATGTGGGCCTGGTTGGGGGCCCAATCCTCCAGGAGTTCCTATTAGTTCATGTTCGCCGAGAGGGAGTGTTTAGGGGGATGTTGTCGCCACCACCACCCGACGCGCCAGGATGGGTGTGATGGTTGCGTGAGAGGTAGAGAGCTGGAGTTTCTTTTTGGGAATAGCCGCCACTGTTAGATGGATGACGTCATGTGATTACTTTAGGGGTCATAGTATCTTTTTGGGATGTGGCTAAGTGTAGCTGGGAGTCTTGGCTTTCTTTTGTTGTATCAACCCGCGAAAAAAATCCATCATGGAAATATGTAAATAAAAGTGGCATGGCTTTATCTTTTCTATGGTACTTAGTGGTGTGCAATTGTATCATGGTTGTTAGGAGGGAGAGATGGCGATGTTATATTTTGCTTCCGCTAATGAGTCGCACTGGGACCGTTTTAAAAAAAAAATGTGTCTATGATTTACGATGCTTCTTAAGAAAATATGTGTCTAGTGTTCCATTAGGTGTAACGTCAGGTGCTTGTGGCGACCCTAGGTGGTTCGGGGTGTCACACGTGTTCATAGGTGAACAAGTTGATAGAAGTGTGACCGAAATGGAGTAATGAGATGTCACGTTCTTGGAGAACAATTTTCCTAGTAGAGGTGTGTCGCGACCAATTTTTTTCCGGTGTGAACCACCTAGAGTTTGGCTAATGGATTGTTAAGCCTAGACTTAACTCGGGCTCTCCCAAGCCCATACCAATTCGCAACTTAGATTCAAGTTCTTAACATGCAATAGATTTTCAATTAGGAGTCGCCACTAATCTATTTTTGGTGGGTCGATTAGAAACCCAAGTAAAGTAACGGGAGATTTACTTTACTCCTATGAACCAGAGATTTATGAGTTTGGGGACTTGGTTACACTAGATTTCTCTAACGCCCTTTCGGTACCTTTTCTTTTATTTTTGAAAAAAATGTTTGGCAAGCAGCTTGAATTGATTTTAAATCTATTTTCCTAACATGTGATGTGATCATGCGGGTGCACAAACCACCAATTTAACACCCAAGAAAAGCAATGAATAAATTGCAGGACTTACCTCATAGCAACGAAAGCATCTGTGTTGTTAGATCAGAATTCACATCATCAACCCTAGATATGATTTCTAATTAACATGCAATTTCTTTTTTTGGTTTTCACTTTATTTAATGTGAATCATGCTTTATGCAATGCATGCTACTAATGAAATGATATGACATGGCAATATGACTTAAACTATATGACATAAATAAAATATAAGCATGCAATCTATCCTAAAGAATGAAATTGATTTATTCAAAAAAATAATTTTTTGTATTTTCCATGAGATTCGAAATAAAAGAAATACAACACTTAAATATACAATCTAAATTAATCTAATGACATAATTCTAATGACGGGCAATTTCTAATTAAATGCATCTAACAAAAATCACTAAATGACGTGCATTGTATGAAACTAATTCTATATGACGTGCACATGATTTTTATTTTCCTAATAAGCATGCAATCTATCATAATATAAAACTAACATCTTAAATGAATGCATCTTTTTTGGATTTTTATTTAAGGAATTCGAAATAAATAAATTTCCTATTCTAAACATGCGAAATAATCCTGAAATAAGTAATTCTAACATGAACCTAATCTAACTCAATTTTTTTTTCCTTTTACAGGAGCAAACAAATAAAGGCATCAAAAACAGCACGGCACCAAATCAAGCAAGATATCATCCATGTCCATTTAATTTTGAGAAATAAATTGACGTATCGTATCTCGTGCATGAGATCGGATTGGCCAATTTTTAAATAAAATCACGAATCATATCTCGAGCGTGAGATCGGATTGGCGATTTTTCCGTACGATTGCGGGTCGTATTTCGAGCGCGAAATCGGACCGTCAATCACATGTACTTTGCGAAATTAGGAAAATTTCCCAATTTATAAGGCTACTCAAGATTACGGACATGATAACATATCGAGAATTCCAATCATGAGCATAGACGAATATTTTCAAATAAGGAAACAGAATTTTCGCAAATCAAAATAGATAAGATTTTCACCTGATTCGAATATCGGCTTCCGAATTCCAATCCTCAAACGGCTACTCGCGACGCAACATGGTGGTGCTCAGCAAGGCTCGCGGGATGGATACCCGCCAGGGGCTTTGCGTGCAGCTCCCGAGAAACCTAGAGAACCACAATTGGGAGATGCTCCAAATTTCTATAAAATAAGTGTACGAAATCCTCTCTCCTTTCAATGCATACGCCCTCCTTTACTCAAAGGACTTGTGCCCTTCTCTTGTGCAAATGTTAGTGACTCGGATGCTTGCCGAATGCCTCCACTGAAGAGTTTGACCGAGCAACCCTCTCAGGCCACTTATACTCATTAAAAGAAATAAGAAAGTGGCATCTTATACGTGTAATGGGTATGAAACCGTGCCAAAAAAAATCTGCAGTAAAAATAAAGAATAGAACTTTGCAGGATCGATCTCGATTGTATGGAACCAGACATGTTGCTGCAGCTTGATGTGGCCCAACCAAGGTTACTCATCGTGGGAAACTCGCTGGAAAGACTTGCAGAAGACACGCTGGGCCGAGATCTCGCTTGGAATCGTTGGGACTTAGAGCGTTGAAATATGTTCAGCGGTGGCTCGAACTCGGACCTTCGCGATTGTCACAACCAAACGTGGGGCGGTGGAAGAATTTGGCTTGACCTGGGGTGCCCCTTGGCTTCAGCTTGGATTAGTGATCGAGGACAAGCTTCTGAGGACCTGCGAAACAGAACACAGCGATGCTTGGCTAGGTTTCTTGGTGCTGTTCGTGGGTCATGGTGCTGCAGGGGAGGTGATTGGATTCAGTCAAGGAAGACCTGCAATAATAAAAATTCAAACGAGAGCAAAATAAGTGGATCGGTGGAGGTTTCGGGCACGTCGAGGACGCTTGGAAAATTTTCTCTCATTCCATGTTGATCTCCAAGCATCGCCAAGTGGAGCTTTGTTAGAGCCGCCAAAATCTGAACGTCGTGAGCTTTCGACCTTCGTCATCGGAGGCTCCTTGGCGTGTGATCATCGTCGAAGGTCGCACCTCGGCTGGACAGCAAATCGTCATGGATTCTCGGTGGTGAAGGCTTCTCGACAGGGAAGCATTGACTATTTATTTTCTCTGGACAACACCCAGAAGAAGACAAATCCACCACTTAGGCTTATTTCACCAAAATCTTGGTACTTGTTTTGCCTAAGGACTTCGGGGCAACGAGAGATGCAGCTCGGACTTCAGGCTCGCGAGTGGTGGTCACAAATATCTGGCGTGACTTTCACGTATGTGGAGAGATATTGGCCTTGCTGGACATCGGCGAATCCATCGGGCATAGATGGAACTCCACAGGAGTCTCGGTGGCTCTAAAATATGATGAAAGTGACTCAGACGATCCTGAGTTGTGTTGGAGAGGAGCTTGCCGAGACCGCTGGACACTCCTGGGACCTCGACCTGAGGTGCGTCGCTGGTGGCAGGACTCTTGATGGATCAGCAATAGCGACGTGAGGGTAGGCGTAGTGGTGAGGCTACGTGAGGATTGCAGAGATAACAAGGTCACAGCCACGGAAGGGACTTGGCCGTGACTTCTCGTCTTTCTCTTTTTTCTCAGTGTGTGCGCGAAGCCTCCCCCTACATACGGCCGTGTGTATCAATATATGTGGCCTCCCTCAAAAACCCTACGCGAACAACGCTTTTATAGGCCAAGGATTAGGGTTTCAATTTCCTTTTCAAATCAACATCCGTGAAGATTTCTTTCTTATTCTTGCAACTTTTCTTTCTGCCCACATCGATGGATACGTGAAGACTACACCCCACTTTCCCTTTTTTGTTGATTTCCTTTGTACGAAGCTGATCCTCCTCCTTGCATTACGGTCAACAGAATTGTCTAAGGATTTTGAGAATATTGACTCAATTTCATGGGTGCTCAAGATGGTCTCTCTTGTGGCCAAATCTTTGTCCGCACGCTTTCATCTTTTTTTCTTGGAAGATATTATTTTCTGTCCTTACGCAGATTGAATATTCTCCGACCAAATAATTGCCCGCAAAATTGGTCGAACATTAGGCTATTGTAATAGAATCCTCTCAAATTCTGAGTCTTGCAAAGATGAGCTCGCAGTCCACCGTGATATCGTTGAATATTGGAATAATGATACAAATCTTTTCCGAAATGTACCCATCTCCCAACTTGTCAAATTAAAGCTTATCTGTCACCGGTCCATGCAAATGCGATAAAATAAATAAATAAAAACACCCTTAAAACTATATGCTGTGATTTAATATTTTTGTTTAGGGGTAAAATTAACCCCTAATTTTTAATATGATAAATGTCTAAATGGGTCGCCAAAATTTAGGTGTCAACAAGGTGGAATTAATAAGGATTTCCAATTATATGAGATAGAAGATCCTAATAACACACCCACTAATATTCTAGAGGGAAATGAAGATTTACCTCAACATACAAAACCTAGTGGGAGTGTTGTATCACTTGGTGAACTGAATTCAAGAGAAGTTCAGTTACGTAAAAGTAAGTGTAAAAGTATTCCTCGTCATCATTTTGAAATTGAAGGGTAAGCATTTATGATTGCTTAGCAAGACGATAAGCAAGACGATAGCAATCCTAAGATTGTTCAAGAGGCTCTCTCATCCTTTAATAAGGAGAATGGAGAAAAGTTTTGAAAGATGTCTAGAACTTGGTTAATCTATCACCCAATCACAAGGATATTGGAAACAAATGGGTTTTTAAGATTAAACGAAAGGTGGATTGATCCATTGAAAAGTAGAAAGTTTGTCTTGTGGCAAAATGTTATACTCAACAAGAGGGTATAGACTATGTGGAAACATTTTCACCAGTTGTATGGTTTGCCTTCATACGCCTTATCCTAGCTATCGTTGTACATTTGAACATTGAATTACATCAAATGGATGTAATGATGTTATTTCTCAATAGAGAACTAGATGAAGAAATCTATATGAAGTAGCGAATAGGTTTCGTAGCTAAAGGTCAAGAGTATAAAGTTTGTAAACTTCATCGCTCAATATATAGTCTTAAGCAATCATCTAGATAGTGGTATCTTCATTTTCATCGAGCCATAACGACTTTTAAATTCACGATGATCGAAGAATATCATTGTGTATATGTCATGTCATGCCCCGATCCTTGAGTGTGCGCACATCCCTCTTTGGTCGATAAAAAATTTGCGATTTCCTAGGATGAGTCGCCGACCCTTTCTTTTAATTGCACATGCGGAAGCGGATAATAAATCCCTTGACAATAATCATCTGAGGATAGAAAAGTAGAACAGATTTTCAAACAAACATGCTTTTAAATACACACCGAGTCATATACAAAAGTCTATAGCCACAAGACTTCAAATGATTGACTCTTAAAAAGAAATTGTCCTATCTGACCTACACTTCAGATCTCCACAACTCGACTCCAGGTCGTCCACCCTACGGTCTTGAAAAATGAAGCCCACGACAGGGTGAGATATAAATCTCAGCGAGTTCATGCTCTAAATCGTGATTAGGAGGGTAATACGCCTAAGATGTCTTAATCACAATATCATACAATCATAGAGGCTTACATTGGCCTCAGTTCCTTCTTGTAGGTCAGCATAGTTTATATCACAACCATGTGTATGTAGCAAATTCACACACCAATTTGGAACATCAAAACCAATCATTACTCACACGAGCAAAAACTACTAATACAAATCAAAGCAAGAATTATTGATACACATCGGTCTATCAATTCAACTCAACATGCATTCCAATTAATTAACTATTACTACTTACATGAGCAGTTTTATGCAACACACATCATGGAAGTATAATAACTACTGACATATGCCAGAGAAGAATAATAATTACCGACACACGCCAAGGTTAAATAATAATTACCGACACACGCCGGGATTAAATGATAATTACCAACACACGTTGGGGTTAAATAATAAATACTAACGTCCACCAACACACACAGGGGACGGGTTCTCTTAACTATTAACGTCCACCAACGCACACTGGGGACGAATTCTCCTAACTATCACACGATCATCAAGCATAAACTCTAAGCATATCACAAACCAACCATATATCATCAAATGTGCAATTTCCAGCAATCAAAGCCTCAAGAACCATCACAAACTCATAATCAGCCCTAACCGGCAGAATAGGCCCACTCGCACATCTTCGAGTTTAAATCCAAAAACCAAATCAAACGAATTCGGAAAATTCCCAAATTTGAAGACACATAAATGAACATTTTTCATGAAAACCCCTTAACCCAGATCCTTTTAGATTCCGCCTAGTAAATCACTTAATCCAATACTAAAAACTGGGTCTGTTTCCAAAAAGTCTATTTTCCAAAATCAGTTTGGTTTGAGATCCAAAATATGTCTATTTGATCTGAAATTTTAGTATGTTAAACTAGAAGATGTGACAAACAAATTTTGTGAAGAAAACATTTTGAAATTGGAACCCTAAGAGTTGATAAAAATCCCTAGAATCCTAAAAGGTCATCAGTTTCAGCAAAAACTGAGGTTCTGTTTGCAAATGACGGAGCCGATATCTCATTCTTTTAATTCTTTAAAAATCTTGGGAAAAATATATGTTGTAGCTGAGGATGTCTAAAACATTTCTCAAGCAGACATCAACATCAAATTTATAACCCATTTTGATCTACAGAAATGGCAAATGGTGAGTGTCCAAAAATTCGAACTGCAGTAATTCTACTGGATTCAATTAATCCATCATCAATTGTGCAAATCTCACAAATTAGCTTAACACTAATCTATTCTAAGCCTAATCTAACCATTATATCTGATCATTAATCCATACTTAAGCTAATCTAAACAACTCTTAAGCATAATTAACCTATTAAGTAAAATTTAGTGAGCAAATTCATTTGTTCGATGAACCGCTTGGTTCAAATTGACAAGGGCGTGGAGGAGCTTGACAAACTCCAAAGAGGGACTGCCTTTTGAGGTTTGGATGGCCTGGAAATTGGGCCAACAGTTGCTGGAAAAACCCACTCGTTTCTGTCTCTATTCGAGGCCGAGAAAGGGAGAATCGATGGCTGTTTTGGGCTAAAACAGGAAGAGAAGACCGGCGGAGGCTTGGACAAATGGAGGCGAACTTCCAAGCGGCTGAACAAGCTTCAGCTGAGCTTCACGTGGGCTGAGGGCGCTGGATGACCAGGGACAGCAATGGACAAGGCTTGGGATGCGGTAGAGGCGGAGGGGAGCGCGCCGACGAGCGACGGTGGTGGAACGGCTCTGGTGGCCTTGGCGGGCATCAACAGGCTAGGGGGAAGGGAGCTATGGTTTCTTTGGAATTTTTAGAGCTTCAAAAGGCTAACAATGGAGAAACCATGGTTGAGGGAGAAAGATCGGAGACAACAAAGCTTGTGGAGGGTCCCTCTTGCTCTATCCTCACCCCTTTGTCCCCTTGACCATGCCCCACCACTTGGCTGGCTTCCTTAGCAATTTTCCAGCCCCTTAGCTTACTTAGGAAGTCTTGGAGATGGTCCAATGGTTAAGGGCATGGGGGGCTACGAACTTTTGAAGGCATTTCCCGCAAATTCTCTTCAATTCTCTCTTCAATCTCATCTTGTTGGTTCCCTTGACTAGTCCACAGCCTGTTTCCAGCCAAAAATGCCCTCTTCCAAAAGCTTGAAGTGGTCCAATTATTGGGCCTAAGGGGGTGCTACGAATTTTGGTGGAGGTTGGTTCAATTGAACTTCAATTTCCTCTTGAATCAACACAAATAGGTCTCTAAAAATCCAACCAGCATAACAACAATCAAATTGGCATTTTTCATCATTAATGGATCCCACTTGCATCCCAATTTCACGATCGAAAACAGTCCATGGATTTTTCCAGACAAAAATGACCCTACCTCGACTTTTTCCGAAAAAGTTTCGGTTTGTAGAAAAATCTTCGGGGATTGAGTTGATATTCCTAAAATGACTTGTGCCATGACAGGACTTTAAATTTCTTAAATCGGATTCAAATTCACGGTTAATTTCAATCTGGCATGATTTTAGCGTGACCTAGGCTACCGAGAAGTTTTTAGAACTTTTTAGTGCAAATGACCCGTTGTCAATTTTCTTCGAGCCACAATGAACCTCTTCACCACATTGGCGACCCTCGATGGTCGTGAAAATCTCGAGGTTTCAAATATAGATACAAGGTATCAAAACGATAGAAAAATGAATCTAGTGCCGATTGACAAGAATTTTGCAATTTAGTGGGATCACCCACGTTTAACCACATATCTCAATCGAACTTATTGTGCCGAAATGATCTCTACAGATGAGCACGGTCGAATCGCCGATTCCTGGTCGAATCCTCAAGTCTATTGCAATAAAATCTCTTGATGACTTCTCCAGATAGTCTACTTATCTTATGAGTGGCCATATCAGAGAAAAGCACTAAAGGCACGTCGATGAAATGCCCAACTTATCCAATTGAAATCAGAACCTGAAAAATCAGGATGTCACATGTCAAGCGTTCTGAAGATAAATTTGTGATTTTATCACTTTATGTGGACGATATTCTATTGGCTAGAAATGACAATGTTTGGTCATCATCACAAAAGAATGATTGTCCTCCAATTTTGAAATGAAGGACATGGGAGATGCTGCTTATATATTAGGAGTTAAGATCGAAAGAGATTGATCAAGGAAACTCTTTATTTTATCATAAGAGTCTTATATAATGAAGATTCTTGAATGTTTCAATATGCAGCATTGTAATCCCATTGATAATCCTATCATGCAAGGTGAAGGTCTAAGTACTAAGATGTGTCCTAAGATTCTAGAAGAAAATAAGGAACTGGAAACTATTCCTAATGCTAGTATGGCCGGAAGTTTGATATATGCTATTATGTGTACTCAACCTGACATATGTTATGCCGTGGGATTGGTGAGCTGATATCAATCAAATCGTAGTCAAGCACGCTAGAAATTAGTGATGACGATCCTTAGATACTTAAAATGCATCATGGACTATCAACTTTGTTACCAAGGGAACGATTTACGCCTATTAGGCTATTTAGATGTTGATTAGGAAGGAGACCTAGATGAGCGTAAATTGACTTTTGCATATGCATTCTTGCTCAATGAAGGTGCAGTTTCCTAGAATAGCAAGAAACAGACATGTAAGGCATTGTCTACAATAAAGGCATAATTTATTGCATGCTCTGCCGCAGTGCAAGAAGTAGTATGGCTAAACGTTTCTTAGAAAATTTAGCCATCGTCACTAAGATTTCAAGACCGGTGACGGTTTATTACAATAGTTAAGCAGCCATTGCCTATGTGAAATATCACAAGTATCAGGGAAAGGCAAAGCACATTGACATAAAGAACAACTTAATCGGAGATATAATAGTGCAGAAAGAAGTGATCCTATAATACATTTCAACTAATAGAATGGTTGTTAATCCATTTACGAAGGTTATTTCTAGAGACGTATTTTTGACCCATAGGATGTCACTAGAGTTACGTAGAATGTGATATGTGATATTGTAGAAAATCATTGATTTATGCATATGTGAACATATGTATTGTACTTATTTGTTTATTAGTGACTTGATGTATTATCAATAAGTACAAATTCATTATGAGACTAACACAAATGCACATATATTATTTAAAAGTATGTCAGTAAGCAATGATTGGCTCACTCACACGAAGAATCACCTCAAGTGCTATAGTTAGTACGTTAAGATGAGACGTTTATGTACAAATAAATGTTAAAGAGCAAGTTTAGTACATAAAATAATATGTCGCCTTGATTGGAGTCGAGATGATATCTATGATTTGTATATGATAAGACCAAACATGATAGTCTGATAATTATGTATGCCTGAAAGATGCTGGATGCGAGTACTTAATTGAGCACTATAAAAAGCAAGCTGATATAGCACTCGAGCTAAACTTGAATACGTGAGAAGCACGTGACTATGTTTAGTTAAAAATCCATATAGTGGATATATTTAATAAATGACATACACTCTTATAGAGAGAAATCCACTATAGCATATAATTTATGCTACATGTGCATTCTACGACTAACAAGGTAAGATGAATGAAATTATCCCTATTTACTCATCGTGTGAGCCCTTGAAATAATTTATAATTTACCTCATTTTGTCCTCCATTTTACTTCTGACTATGTTGTCGAAGTGCAAGATCAATGTTGCCACTTTAGCATATTACCGGTGGTCATAAATAGATATGGCTTTATGAGACATGTCTAGGAAAGTAGTTGTTCTGAAATGGAGAGAGACATGAGTTCGAAGAAAGACTATTGTTGTTTTATATCTATCAAATGTATTTACTAGTCAACCAATTATATCACCTTCTGTAGTTGTGAATATAATTGTAAATACGTGGTGTGATGAGAATAGTCAAGTTTAGTCTTTAAATGATAGGTATAATTGGATTGATGTAGCAAAAAATGTTTTGGGTACTGTGAGACATCAATTGTTTATATCATTTTAGGGTTGTAACCATTTTGTCATCTCTAACCGGTGCATAAGTTGAGCTCCAAGTGAGGTTGTACTTAGTGGTCGCACAGCTTTCTTGCCAATATGAATTGTTTCTAAAGTTAATGAATGTTGAATGCCTTATATTCTTAATAGAGCGCTATCAAGCCCATCATGTCCGAGTGTGAGATGTTGTACTTTATTAGTACGTCCATGATGGGGTGTAATTGAGACACAATGTTTCGTCTTAATATGTTATGATTGAGAGACACCCTTTGAAAGGATATGGGGGAGTCATATAAGAAACTTCTGAAGATAATCGTTGAGAAGGTTGGCAAAAAGAACGTTCATAAAGAAATTGTTCTCTCTTCTTCTCCCCTTTCCATCAAAGAAAAAAAGCATTTTATTACTCATTTACGAAGACAATAGGCATTTACGCTATGCAAATTGAATGTTTTCCTTGTGACTGCATTTAGACCATAGTGAAGTAATATTGTTCATCATTCATCCGCAAGATGTTTGTTCCAAGGTAAATTGTTCATTGCACATAAGAAATAGGTCAGTCGTCTTCTGCCTTCTTCCTACATGAACAATTTGACCTGATCCAATTTAGAGATTAAGGCTTCAATAGCACCCTACACTGACAATGGCATATGCTCTCTTTCTCATTCATGTAACTGTGGTCATCCAAATTGGCGATCAAGAAAATAAAACATCTCCCACTATTTAAGCTTTATTTTTATTATGTTAGAATTTACGGCTTAAGCCCATAAAAGAAGATAGCCTCACCCAATTAATGGCAGGTTTGGATGAAGTCTTGCTCATATATAGAGGAAGAGAAAATGCGCTAGCACGCTATCTATGGCTTATGAAGTTGATCGAATTGGATCAAATAGCCCTTCAAGAAACTAGACCAAACTAAGGGCTGACCTATGGAACTCATCAAGGACCATCGGCGATTTATGCATCTACGTCACACAAGAATTCTTTCAACTAGAAGGGATTGCTGCTATGAGCAATTATCATGCATGAGAGAGAATGATGAATTAATGAATCAATGAGTGATTGAGATGTGATGCTTACTAACTAATCATGCCAAAGTCTCTGAGAATCCTTATTATTCAATAGGAAGAGAAATATGTTTTCAATAATAAAATAAGAACCATTTTACATCGTATATAAGGGACTCCTTGATTTGGGCCAAAGAAGCAATGTTACTCAATCATTATCATACTGATCATTTATGCAAAAATAAAATAAAAAAGAGTGAGCTATTGATTGCTTCAAACTATCTTGCAATTTTATATTTTAGTTCTCCTTTCCTTCCCTAGCCTTCGTCAAGCCAGTAAAGTCATAAATCTGGTGATTATTGTGGCTTTTCGCATTTCACAAAAGTTTATTTTCAGTTAGATACTAAGCCATTGCCAAGTAATACATGGGTTAGAAGCATTAACAAAGCAAAAGTAAATTAATACCAAGGCTAGAACAAAAGCCAAACCACTGATGTTTACTGACTAATAAAATGATTATTACAACCAAAGTTTCTACACATATGTTACCATCCTATGGAATACAATTAGTAGGACAATCTTGTGACAGTGATTGTCATTTTAGCATTTGAAGGAGTGAAGCTTAATCCAATGAATTGGTAAGTGGTTGCACCAACAAGTAGATGAGTCGTTGATATGAGTAGACATGCGACTAAAGCGTTAAATATTGTCAAGCATATGACTCATCATCAATGACGAAGATCGGCATCGACATTAGCACACATTGATGATCGTTACTAATTAGTTGTCGACATATGACAATGTTGTCATGACCCGATCTCACCACCCTCGAATCCCTTATCATCGCAAGGAAAGGAAGGGGAAAGGTTGGGTTTAGGGGTACTTGTGATATTAAAAAAAAAAAAAAACATATTTTGAAATCATTCATCAAAACTTTTGAGACAAAGCGATGTCTTGGTTACGAAAAGCATTCAATTACTAAGGCTAACCTGGGGCTTGCATGAATGCACTCACAAGCGTCATAGACATTTTGAATACAATTCAAACTGTGACTTTCACAATGTCAAGTCATGATTTTAAAAAGGCTTGAAAATATTTAGGATTAAGGAATATTTAGGCTATGGAGCACATTCAATTGCCAAAACTAGTCCAGGGCTTGCATAAATGCACTCACAAGCATCGCGGGTATTTTGAATATGGTACAAACCACAATTTTTCCTTAATGCCAAATCGAGTTTTGGAGAAGAACTTTTTAGAAATTATTTTTGAGAAATATCACATGTACAAAAGTATTTTTTTTATGATGTAATTTTGAAAAGGCCAACTGCTTAACAATAAATATCAAAGCATTTATAACAATTTCTATGAAGATGGCATGGCCTAATTTCATGCACAAACTAACCTAAAAGGTATAACTAAACAATCATAATCATGTTTATATTAGGAAATTTCAGAATAATTATGTAAGGACAGCAAAATTGGGCAATACCTAATGACAATTTGGCAATGAAAGAATTCCCTAACATGAATGACATGATGATAAACAATTTTTGTGAAGAAATTTTTCTTAAAAAATTTATAAATGATTTTACAAAAATCAAGCAACAAGCAACAACACGTCAGAAATTTGTCAAAACAATAGGACATTTAGCTAATGTCACGAGGATTTTTCCAATCAAAACATATCTAAAAATTATTAAATTTACACACAACATAGCCAAAATGATGACAAGAAAGTTTCATTAGAGACTGAGTGCAGATTCCAAATAGAAAAAATGGAACAAAAATATCAAAAGTCTATCCAAACAGGGTTTGGAATAGGGGTCCGAATTTGATCTCATGTCCAGATTCTGATATAATTTTGAAAAAATGGAAAGTGATCCAAACAATGAGAAATATATGTGAAATTAGCGGCATCGGAAACCTCTAAGTGTGTCTTATGTCTTCCTAAAAGAGCTCGAGTCCAAATTAGGTCAAATTGGTATCCTAAGATTGAGATCTCTAAAAGTGTGCGCATCATTAACTAAGGAAACAAAACACAAGCATTCATGCACAAATGGCATGAATAAATCACATGGGACTTAGGATTGGATGTGAAGGAAAGTTTGGATAGTCATCTAATCTTAATTCGGCATGCAAAATGTCATATAATTTAAATGATATTATGAAATGATTTGTGATTCATAATGGTATGCTTGGGAATTCTAAGTGTGATGAACACTTTTGTGAGACAAATTTAATATGCAAGATGATACTCAAAGGATATGACCTAAACATATATGAAGACCTTCCAACATGCGATTTAATTGTTAAGAAGGCATAATCGTGAGATTTGATTTCTAGATGACTCAAACAAGCATGGAGATGTGCCCATATGACAAGGTTTCATTTCAGCATTAAATTTACTAAACAAACCTGATTTCAGCCATCCTCGAGATATGCATAAATCCTATTAAAAATCTCACATATAGAGCATGCGATGATGAAGATTTCTCGTTCAGAGTTCAAAACTCAATTAAGATCATATGAGTCATGGAAAAAATAGCAAAATCGACAAACTATATGCCCAACTCATGTTGCTATAGTACCTTTTACTCTACTGCATGCAATTGACTCACTTTGCCAAAATAAAGATTTTGCAAAGCATACATCAATTGAATATATGTAGCATGTATTTCAACTCTCATGAAGGATTTGAGACCAAATAGATGCATTTGTGGACTCAATTTCAATAAAACAAATTCGGACCAATGCAGGATAGATTATCCTATATTTAGATCTAAGTGATTTTGACATAACTAAACATGTCTAATTTTTTTTATAAAAAAAAATACAGAACATGCACAACACTTATACAAGAAACTTTTATGAAGGAAAGTTATTCTAAAACTCAACACAAAAATCAGTACAAAAATGGCAAAACCAAATATCAATATGGAACAGATTAACCTTGGCTTAGGTCTGAGTTGATCTGACCTAGTTAAGCATATCCAAAAATATGAAAAAATTATAGAAGATGCACAAGACGATTTGGAACAAAACTCATGAAGAAAATCTTGTAAAAAAAAATCATGAAAGTCATCACAGAAATAGCAAAGGCAGAACGTGGAACCGAAATAGAATTAAAAAAAAAACCTAAACTATTATAGAATCGCTCATCTTTAGAAGTGTTTTTTGAGGGTCAAACAACGCTCGATTAGAGGGTGCAACCTACTATATTAGAGCTCCGAATATCTATTATCTAATCCTCAAAGGACTTGAGTTGAAATGAGGTTGTTTCGGACCTTGTTTTGGTCGAAACAGTAACCTAGGTATAGACATACGAAAATCCAAAATAGGCTCAAGAACACAATCATCATTCAAATCAATAACAAATCATTGCAGCATTCATAATCATTAATCTTAAGTAGGTAAAAGTTCCTAATCTTGAACCCAAGCCTCGATCGACTAACTCGATCTCACTTCATCGGAGTCAAGTTTGGAATTGTTACATTCATCGCATTTTTTGCTGATTTTGATCGAAATTGATCAAAATTTTCACTGAAACTTCAATCCAACTTCCATGAACCAGCAAGCACTAGATCTAGATAGCAAGGAGAGATGCTCGCTAATGAAGATGGATTATCGCCGGTGGAGGTTGAACCGGCGACAATCCGGTCGCCAGAAGATGAAACTGACTGGACCAAAAACAGAGAGAGAAACGAGTCTCTTGGCACCCAAAAATAGAGAGGAGAGAGAGAGAGAGAGATCTGGAGAGAGAGAGAGAGAGATCTGGAGAGAGAAGATGAATTTCGTGCAAATGAAAAATCCCTTTAAAAATGGAGGAACATTTCATTTATATACTTCCCACATCAAGTGATTTTGGTCGTTCATTCGATATGACAGTCGAAACTTTGATCCAACGGTCAAAAATCGATTTCGAAGGCTCTATCATGATCTCGAGGTGTCGGGTAATTGATCTAGTGGGTTTTTACAAAAACCCAAGCCAAAATCCGGAATTGCGTTAAAATGTCCAATTAATTGTTAATTTGTAATTTGACAAAATTCAATGATTAATTTGTAAAATGTTGGGAAATTGAAGTTGTAGAAGTAAAATTGACATTGAGAGAATTCTAGTCGGTCTTTAGAGGCCAAGAATCGGCCGACAAGGGCCTAAACAGGCTAGTCCTGCCAATAACCGATCAAAATGATTTGGTTCGATTCAGGGATTTTGACCGGTTTGGTTTGGTTTCGGCTACTTTGTTCACTTGAGACCCCTGTGGCTCTAAAATTTATCCAATTTGGTCCCTAAAAGACCAAATTGAAAAGAAATTTTATCATTTTTAAGAAGAAATTAGCCAATTAAGATACAATTAAGTTAATTAAACCATATGAACATGATCTAGAGGTCATTTATTGACCTAATTGAATGATTATCATGACAAATAATGAGTCGAAACCATGGATGCTTTGAATTGGGCCTAAATGGCTAAAATGGTAAAATTTGCAATTTAATGGGCAAAATTGCAAATTAACTAAAATTGAACTCAATTAGTATCACAATTGCTCTATCTAATGAGCTATCCATATGTAAGATCACTTATCATATTCAAATTGACCTTGAATTGAAGCACTCGAGCTTAGTTACAAAATGGATCTACGCCTAATATTGAAATTGGACTTAGATTCATGAAATTGAACTATAGCGATGAATGGGTCAATTTGAATTTTGTCGATTGAAGCATAATTACTTGATGAGTTCTGGTGTGAATTTCGTAAAATCGATTTCGAATTTGGACTTATCTTATATAAATGAGTGAGAAACAATCATCAGTTTGCTAGTTATGAATGATCAATTTTGATCCTCTAATTAGGACTCAAAACGGCAATTTGTATTTTGACTCGATGACTCGTGAAATTGAATGCTCAAACAAATTTCAGATAGTCCCTAAACCAAATGTCAAAGAATGAACTATACCTAATTATGATTAGAATAAAAGTAATTTTATTTTTGGTCGATTTAGAACCTAAAAATGAAAAATTCAAAAATCAAGGTTCCTAATTAAATTTGTGAAATTTTTTAAACAAAAGTCAAATTGGCATTAAAGGAAATGTATTTGTGCATTTATTATTTTTTTCATTTTTTAGGTCAATGGTTCAACAAAAAATCAATCATTTAGTTGACTTTTCCTAAAAAGGTTGATTTTTTTGTCAAATTTTTGAATTTTCGAGAAATTGATTTGACTAAAGTGAAATTAAAAGTAACTGGAATCTTTTTGGGTGAGAAGTCAACTTTTGACCCGGAATTAACTTTTGACCAAAAGGTTAACCAAAAAGTCAACTCAATGTCAACCATTTAACTTTTCGATTTTTTCTTGAAAATGAGTTAGAAATTAATTAAAAACGACAATGTAATAGAAATAAATGAAAAACGACACTTTTTGGTCGAGAGATAGGATTTTATCATGATCAGAAACCTAAATCTCGATTTTTTACCTTTTAATAATGTGTCGACTAAAAAACAGGTGTCAACTTATGTGCAGTCAACAATGATCAAGGTATCAATTGGCAAGGTCAATAAAATTGTCAAGGTGCTAGAAAAAAGCTGAACGTAGGAAGGGTTGCAAGGTGTTATTGCAAGTTTCAAGCCACTTCGAAAAAAGTAATGAAGGTCATGGAGCAACAACCACAAGTCTTTAAAGGAACGATCATTTGAGGGCAAGATCGTGGAATCATGAGAATATGAGCACAAAGTTTTTAGAGGAAAAGGGGTAGCTATAGTTGCGGGAGAACTGCTCAAAAACAGTAATGGCACAACTACAATGAATACCATCAGTCGTAAACTAAAGTGCCCCATACAAATAAATAAAAAAAAGGGAAAAAGCCACGAAAAACCCTGAACTTTGCCCAAAGTGACACATTTACCCCAAACTTTTTTTTGTGACGTGAAAAACCCCGAACTTTGCCAACCGTGACACATTTACCCCAAACTCTTTTTGTGACGTGAAAAACCCGAACTTTCGTTACGTGACACATTTACCCCAAAATTAGAGGGCATTTTGGTCTTTTCATTTTTAAAAATTTTTTTTTAATTTTTTTTACTTTTAATTTTTTTTTTTCTCTCTCCCCTCCACCGGCTGGCCGACGAAGGGAAGCCGGCATCCGGCGAGGGCTGCCCTCGCCGGCGTCGGGCGAGGGTCACCCTCGCCGGCCTCGGGCTAGGGCGGCCCTCGCCGGCCTCGGGCGAGGGCGGCCCTCGCTGCGTCGGGCGAGGGATGCCCTCGCCGGATCTGGCAGGGCGCCCTCGCCCGACGCCGGCGAGGGCCGCCCGCCTGCGTCGGGCGAGGACGGCCCTGCCCTGCGTCGGGCGAGGTGTCCCCGCCCTCGCCCGTCGCCGGCGAGGGCCGCCCGACCCTGCGTCGGGCGAGGGTGTCTCTACCCTCGCCGGATCCGGCGAGGGCCGTCCTCGCCCATCGCCGGCGAGGGCCGCCTCGCCGGCGTCGGGCGAGGGTGTCACCGCCCTCGCCGGATCTGGCGAGGGCCGTCCTCGCCGTCGCCGGCGAGGGCCGCCCTCGCTGCGTCGGGCGAGGGTGTCCCGCCCTCGCGGATCCGGCGAGGGCCGTCCTCGCCGTCGCGGCGAGGGCGGCCCTCGCTGCGTCGGGCGAGGGTGTCCCGCCCTCGCCCGACGCCGGCGAGGTCGCCGGACGTCGGCTTCCCTCCGCCGGCCATGGCGGAGGGAAGAAGAAGAAAAAAAAAATAAAAAAAAAGAAAAAGGAAAAAACAGAAAAAAGACAAAAATGCCCTTGATGGGGTAAATGTGTCACGGTTTGGAAAGTTTGGGGTTTTTCACGTCACAAAAAAAGTTTGGGGTAAATGTGTCACTTGGGCAAAGTTCAGGGTTTTTCGTGGCTTTTTCCCTAAAAAAAATTACTATCTTTTAGTTATTTTTACTTCCCTACAATGTATTTTTATCTTTCATATTTGTGTAATCGAATTTACTATCTTTCGCTTAATGTTACTTTCCTGCAATGTATTTTTATATTTCATATTCACATTGTTGATTAAATTCCAGCGTATATCTAGGGGGAGTGTCGTGTTATTGATTAAATTCTGATCGACAACTTTGTGTTGCCAAGCTTTATTGTCAATTAAATTTCAGCATAATTTGTTTACGTTGGGTTTCAATGTAGAGTTTGTATTTTCTAGATCCTGTTGTCGATTAAATTTTGGCATGGTTTATGTTTGTTCAATTTTGTTCATAGTGAAGTTGTTGATTTCTTCATTAGCTGTGATATTTCCTATCCAGAGTTGGTGTAGAACCAATCTCCTTCAAATAAAAACCGTACAACAATTTTCGATGAAAGTTTGTTTCGTTAGGGATAAATTCGGGTGAAACAGCAAGTTGTCAATGCATTGAATAGTGACATTTAGCTTGTCAATGTGAATAGTTATTTCAAAAACAAAAATTAACATAATTCATAAGTTTGAAACAAAAGAAAACGTCCTAAAAAAATGTGTTTATCTTTCATTTCTTATTATAGGAGGAAAATATGGCACCGATTTTCTCTTCTAATGAAAATGTAATTAGCTGTACAATAATTTAAATCTGCTTAATTATAGCAATAATTGTGTCATTGTGTTGTTTTGGCAAAGAAAAAAGTTACATTGTAAAAATAAGCATAGTTTCTCTTTAAAATGTTTTCAAAAAACAAATTTACCGCTTATTATTCTATCATCGTTGTCGTCGTTGTCATTATTAGCTCTAAGTTCTGACCCGTCGGTAAATTATTTTAACTGCTTTGAAGAGTACACCAAATAAAATGAAAAACACTGTCAATAACACAAGCACAAAAAGAAATCAGTTCACAAAGATGGTCTCGAAATTCAATCGGTTGTCTTATTGTGGCCCAAAGGAGCAAAAATATATGCTCATCTAAACGTGCACGCCAAGCCCGAAACGTGGAGCCGCAAAATCAGTAGGCGCCGACACCGACCTCCATTACTTTGTTCAGGTGTGAACTTGCTCCCCAAGACGACAACACCCCGATGACATTTTCTCATCGTTCCTAGTTTTTAAGAGCATTGATGCGGATCGCTTGAATTCTTAGGAGCTTAAGAGGCGTGTGAAGAGATGGCCAAAGTTGGACAGGCTGCTACAGTCGAACCACTTCCTTGTGAACATCTATAAATAAGGGCCTCTCTTGCCCTCGTCTCTCACCATCCAGACTAGATAATCCTCGGTCAAGGCGGAAACACAATCGGGAGACTATATACCAAACAAGAGGATGAAGATGAGAATGGCTCACGGGGGAAGACATTATCATGGGATGGGCAACGGAGGCGGACACGGGCATCATATGAGGGGTGTTGTTGGACATGGGGGCCATGGTCATAGACATGGGCATCATCTGATGATGGGTCTGTTGGGTGATGGGCACGGACTTTTCAAACGTGGTCATCATGGTCATCGTCATGGTCATTGCCACGGTCACAAAGGGAAGTGCCGCCATGCGCGTGGTGGATGCCAGAGGCGTCATTTTAGTATTGTTGACACTTAAATTTTTGCATAAAAAATGGATTAATTTTTACCCTAAAAAAATAATAAAAATCGCATGACATATAGTTTCGAAACATTTATCTTATTTTGTTTTATTCTATTTTATTAGACCGACGGTGAGCGCGAGATTTTTAATATTTTCCATGGAGATTTTTCATATATTCAGGTAATATACATTGATGAACATATTTTTGGGCGGAAAGGAAATTTTCGGATGGAATATTTGAAAAATACAAAAGAGAATATCGCTTGAGGTGTAACGATATATTCAAGGGGGATTATGCACAAGCAAAATTGGAAGTGAAATATTTCACCAAAATTTAATTCTTTCCCCTATATAAGGTGTGGTGCGCGTACGACAAAAGGGGTCTTTTCCTTGGAATTGATTGCAATTCAAAATCCAAGGGAAAATAAAAATGTCTTTGGTTAGTGAAAAAGAAAAAAAAAAGCACGGGAGAGAGAGAGAGAGTGAGGGGACGTTCGACGGAAAAAAAAATTGGGGCAGTTGTTCATCTTCTTCGGATGGCCCTCGACCGCGCTAGCCCCTGCTGCGTCGACCACTATGCTAGCACCGTGATGCCGGACACCACCACACCTTGCTGCCTCACTAGTCTGCTCGCCTCCGCCATGCTGCGCCGCCGGTCTCGCCGTGCCGTCTGCACCTCAGCCCCCATCGACCGAGATCTGCCCGCGACTAGCATCCGTCGTCCCCTGATCCAACCGCAACTGGTACCAGCCAAGCCCCGCTCGCCGTCTTCGAGCCGCTCCCCTCTTCGACGACCTCCACTGTCTCGATCTCGCCGCTCGAGTGTCTGACGCCGGCATATTTGAGCTCCCCTATAGCGACTGCGACCCGACGCCCCTACTCCACCTCTGCCATCGACGATCTGCAACACTAGGAGCCTCGAAGTTGCGATGCAACCCCTACAACTTCTTCGCCTCGACACCCTTTCTCCGCCGGTCCCTACTGCCCAGTGCCCCCTGCTCGCCTGAATCGATGTTGCACAAGCAGTAGCTCGCGCCTAGCCTTGTAGCCGAGCCACCATAATGCCGAAGCCCCAACGCCATTGCTCCGCTAGCCCGCTGCAACCCGAGCCTCGTCGGCCTGCTAGTCCCCCTCGTTGGAGCCCCCGACGCTTACCGCCGCCCCCACTAGACCTTCGACAAACCTCCTCGAAGAAGCCAAAGCAAGAAAAGAAAAAAAAAAAAAAAGATTAGGTAGTTTTTATTTCTTTATTTTATTCTTTTTATTGTTTTATTGCATTTTACTTTATTTGTTCTTTTTGGTATAATTATTCCATAATATAAGGATGAGATGTTTGACATGAAATATGCCTCTGAAATTTGTGATTGACAATCCGATTTTTGTGCCTGAGACCGAATCACAATCACTTGAAAAATCGTCAATTTGATCTCATGCTCGAGATTCGATTCGCGATTTATTTAAAATTGGCAATCCAATCTCATGCACAAGATATGGTTCGTCAATTTTTTTGGATATCAATCTTATTTGGCTCTGATTTCGTATGGTTTGAATCAATTTTATTTTTGTAAAAAAAAAAACAATCCAAAAATGTGAGTAAGATTAGGTTTATTTCTTGTTTGAGGGTTTTCATATATTTAGGGTAGGAAATTTACTATTTCGAATAGAAATGCCAAAAACATAAATTTAGGATGTTAGATTTTCGTTTTATTAATTTAAATTGCGTGTTTAATTATTTGACAATTTAGTTTTGAATTTTATAAAAAAAACAAAAAGAAGAAAAATTAGAATTAGGGCATTCTTTGCACGTCATTGCATGTGAGGATAAAATTGCACGTAATTTAATTCTAGGTAATAGTTTTTTTTTTCAATTTCCTATAAGTTTAGATAATTTTTTTTTTAGATAGGTTGCATTTTAGTTTGGGATTTCTAAGTTAGGATAACATCCTAGTTTAAATTAGGTTTTGGCCTAACCTAATTCATAATATAAATTGGATGATGTCACAATCTTGATAGGTAATTTTCACAATTTTATTAATTTCGAATTTCATGTAAAAAATTGCCGTAGAATCAATTGATTTCATTCTTTACTATATACTACATTTTATTTATGTCATATAGTTAGGTCATATTGCCATGTCATATCATTTCATCTTAGATTAGTAGCATACATTGCATGATTCTTATTAAATAAGTGAAACAAAAGATTGCGTGTTAATTAGAAATCATATCTAGGATTATCAATGTGAATTATGATCTAACACTACAAATGCTTTCGTTGCTATGAGGTAAGTCTTGCATTTTTTTATTTGCTTTCTTGAGTGTTAAATTGATGGTTTGCGAACCCGCATAATTACCTCACATGTTAGGGAAGTGAATTTAAATCAATTCAAGCTGCTTGCCAAACATTTTTTTCAAAAACTAAAATAGAAATGTACCGAAAGGGCGTTAGAAAAATCTAGCGTAACCAAATCTCTGAATTCATAAATCTCTAGTTCGTAGGAGTAAAGTAAATCTCCTGTTACTTTACTTGGGTTTCTAATCGACCCACCAAAAATGGATTAGTGGCGACTCCTAATTAAAAATCAATTGCATGTTATGAATTTGAACCTGAGTCGCGAATTTGTATGGACTTGGGAGATCCCAAGCTAAGTTTAGGCTTAGTAATTTATTAGCCAAATCCTAGGTGGTTCACCTGAAATTTTGGTCACAATAGCTTGGCGACTCCGTTGGGGACTCTTAGTGGACTTAGGCCAATTTTTCTTTTCTTTTGAAAAATGTTTTTGTTTGGCAGCGAGGATTCCAGGTACATCCCTAACATTTAATGTGTTAAATGTTCTTGCAGATTGGGAGGCATAAGGGGAGTAGTGATTGTTAACCCTTGCCTTGCAGGTTGGAGTTAGGAATGTAATGTTTATTTTTATGTTGAAGTGTTGCTTGACATAAACTATTGTGCATGTCTTACATTTGCACTACACTATTGCACACACAACCTGCTGCTAGACCTGGGCTGCATAGGATTATCTAGGATGGTATCAAGATGGATACCACTCTAACCACATGCCCGCAGTACGAGTTGCCCATCTCAATCCCGAATTATTATTTTTTGGTGTCAAGAGTACCCACCTCAGTCTGCATGCCCGTAACTTGGGTTGGGTCTTTGACCAAGCCGAAGTCATGAGGACCCAACTTAGTCCGCACGCCCGTAGCTAGTCCGATCATCCTTGTGGCTTCACTTTGTTAAGCCTTCTAGAGTAGAAATCGAGCCACTTACCATGCGCTTGTCTATGTGATTGCCCCTCATTGGTAAAGTAAGTTCTCTAAATTTTCACCTTTGCAATTTACTTACTTGATCATATTATTTTGTCGGTCCATGGCATTAGGATTGTCCTGAGTCTTGGTCAATATACAATGGGGATACCAGACATTCGAATTATTCTCCCTCCAAAGGAAGAGCCTGACACATGGTGAGACAAGTTAGACCAAGGTGGCCATCAATTTGTAGAGTTGCACATTGGCCGACTACTTCCATTATTGCGTATCAACATCCATGGCACCCTCATCCAAGCACTTGACCATTGTTAGTGCCCCGAGACTTCTACTTTTATCTTTGGCGGTAAGCATGAGCTCACGCCCACCTTGGAAGAGTATAACATTGCCATAGGAAAGTCTTTGAAAGCTGAATTAATTAGTGTGCCTATCGGAATAGATCTCGTTGTGGCCTTATCTAATTTTTTGAGAATTAAAGAGGATAATATAAGAAAGATTTAAAAGGCTCATCGCAATACATGTCCTCTATCTTTTCTAAAGGAATGTTTTGAAACTGGCCCTTCATTTAAAATGTGAAGGGTTTTCCTTTTAGCCTTCTTTGGGTTTATAGCTTTTCCTTACGACAAGAATACTATTAACCCTTTGATGGCTCATTTAGTTAAACAAGTGTTGGAAGGAAAAAATTTCGTAAATCCTGTTCTGACTGAAACTTTTCTTTCTCTCACTCAATTCAAAGGAGGTGGTGATAAGACTTTCCATTCCTCTCCTGAACTTTTGCAAATTTGGTTTCTTTCTCATATAAAAGGGTTTGGTGGTCTAATGACTATACATGATGTTAATAACTCTAATCACCCTATTATGAGATTTGAGAACAAGCAAAAACATGCACTGGATTACCATTATTCCAGGTGGCTAGCTTTCATGAAAGAACCAACTTCCAAGGGTTTCCTATGGCATGCTAAGTGGTTCCAAGTTTGTGTGGTGAGACTTTAATGTGGAGGTGTTGGCCCAATCCCTTTACTGGGATTCATTAGAGCATTGGAGTACTATCCGACTAGAGTGACTCGTCAGTATCAAGTCGTGCAAGAGCTTCCCCCGACGTTGCATGCAGATCCCCTCCGAGTTAGCTTCATCGATGGAGACCGAGACCATGAAGATTCCATTCTCACGATCAAATCAATGTGGGACATGTGCCACCCACGAAAGCTCAAATGGCCCGAGGAGGAGCTAAAGGGTAAAGAAAGGAAGTATTATGCCTTAACTAAGTACATTCAACAACACAAGGTTCTAGATGAGCTACTTTCAAAGATACCAGAGGTGCCGCTGAAGGTTACCAACCGCGCTGAGAATAAACACCTCAAAAGTATTGCCAAAAAAGCTCAAGAGGAGAATAAGCAATTGCACCGAGTGGTGTCCCGAGTATATATTGATCAAGCTAAATGAAGTGCTTGAATCAATCTTGTCATTTTCATTTCTAGATTAATGTTTAGGAAGTTGAGTCATTTACTTTCCTAGTTTATTTGTTTAGGGCATTTTGAGTATGTATTTTGTTAAGCTTGTCAAAAAAACTCTATTAATGAATAAAAGTTCTAGACCGTTGTCATGGACCAGCGTATTTCACATGAGATACTTATTTTTATTTCTTCCAATTAGGTGATAACGGGTCCTCCACGCTCGCCCATTATTATGCGATTAAGAGCTAGAATGGCCGAACAAACCGAAATGCGTGATCGTATCTCCACTATGGAAGACTAGCTCCAATAGTTAACCACCTCTATGCAGCTTATAACAGCTCAAATCCAATCCCTCTAAGCGAATTCGACTCCTACACCCATTCTCCCCGAGGTAGTTGTCCCAAAGCAAGCAAACAAGGCCCAAATGGGCGATGATGACATGCCTAACCTGGAAGATGACCCATTCCTGATCAATGTGGAAAAGGCTAAACTTGTCAACATCCCTAAGATGGAGCAGGATGAACGCTTCTCAAAACTAGAAGAGAAAGTGAAACAACTATAGGAGTCACAGAGCTTACTCTCGTTTGACCTCTCGATTTATGAGAAGGTCAAGATGCCGAAGAAGTTTAAAATGCCAAAATTTGAGAAATACGAAGGTACTTCTTGCCTAAAATCTCATTTGCAGATGTACCATGTACACATGGCCCAGTATGTCAAGAATGAGCCCCTCATAATCCAATCATTTTATGCGAGTTTGACTGAGCCCACATTGAACTGGTATGTGATGAAGAATGTGAACCTGCTTGAGACTTGGAATGAGGTGCTTGACGCATTTCTCAAGCAGTACAAGTTCAACATGGACATTGCACCTTCCTAAGAAGATCTTGAGAGGATGGAGAAAAAGAGGAGCGAGTCGTTCATGGAATATGCCATGAGATGGCGAAATCTGGTAGCTCAAATCACTCCTAAGCCTACTAACAAGGAGTTGATGAAGTTGTTTGTCAAGACTCTCCCATCTAAATTCTATAATAGAATGGCCAGCACGTACGTTGAGAACTTCAATCAGCTTATTCCTGTGGGAGAACAAATCGAGATGGGGATAAGGGAAGGATGGTTTATTGAGCCATCGAGTAAAAGATTCTTTGCCAAGAATGAGAAAGAAGCTGCCGTCGATGTGAATGTGGCTTATAGCCAAGAAAGTACCAATCGTGCCTCGGCTATCTAGATGAATCCAAGGCAACAACAAACTGTTAGCCATCAATCATTTGCCTAAGCAAATAATAGAACGCAATTCACTCCTCTCCCTAGATCTCCATCCAAGTGTTGGCAATCCTCCAAAAGAAAGGCTTGCTTACTAGCTAAGCGAAGCACTCTAACCGCAAAAGCATTCGTGGTTACAACTCAACGAAGAACTGTGACTACCATAGTGGTGAATTGGGGCATTCAACTAATGAATGTTTCACCCTTAAGCATCGGATCCAAAACCTCTTGGAGACGAAGGCATTTTCGTTTCAAACTGCTCGACTGAATGTCCAGAAAAATCCGCTACCAGAGCATGAGGGTGGGGTGAACGCCATCCTGGAACTTGAATCGTTCATATCAAGAACTCGAAGGTGCACATGGCAGATGCCTACAATGGACTAGTGAGAGCTGGATATTATCCAAATCATGAAGATTTCCCCTATCATTGATGAGGGAAAGAGTTGCCAAAATGTTGGATGATAGCATCATCATGTATGCTGATCATAATTGCATAGTTTATACTATTTCCCATATCATTATTGATTGGAAGGAAGAGCAAGCTACGCTTGATGCCAACAAGGAAGGAGTAGATCCTTCCCTCATAAATATGCCCCCACTAGAAGATGCATCTGATGAGGAGATATTGATTGAGATGCCTCAGCCATATGAGTATGTCAATAATAAGGCGATGCCTGCGTCCTATGACCTAGATGTTGACCTCGTTACAAGGTCTGGTCAGACTCATGCTCAAGCTAGCGCTCAACCTACAAAGCCTATCACTGATGAAGAGGCTAAGAAATTTCTGGCTATGATTAAAGCAAGTGAGTATAATGTAGTCAACCAGTTGTGAAAGATGCCTGCCCAGATCTCTTTGCTTGAGCTCTTGCTAACATCCCCTGTGTGACATCCCAAATTTCACCAACCTTTATTAGTGTAATCAGATCATTAGGAACTTAGATTAATTTAGATTGGGCCAGAAAGTGAACCTGATGGACCGTGAGGAATGTGTGGGCTTGAGAAGTAAGTGGGCCACACGAATTGGACTTGAAAAGCCAAATGAGAGATTATGAGCTTGGACTTGACTTGGAGTGGGCCAAGGCTTAGATCTGTTAAAATAGTTTAGTGGATCATGATTGTTATAGATTGAGCTTGTTGGGCCAGAGACTGATATTTAGGCCTGAGTGATTTTATTTTCATTTAAGTTTATAGATTATAGTAATGATAATTTGATTAGTGATTGTAATGCTAATATCAATTTCTAACTTTAGCATTCCGTGTGATAAATTCTCTATAGACTAACACTAAATTGTTAATATGTCATATAATTTCATAACTTTATATGATTACAATAGGATTGAAATCTAAAGGAAACGAAAAGGAATTAAATGAAAAACATTAGATACAAATGAACTGACTAACGACATGGATTAGAGATTAATTGATATTGAGTGAAAACTGGAAAAATTGTCGTGCATGGAGGCCACAACTTCTCTCTCATTTCTCTTTGCGTTTTCCTCATCACCCACGGTTTTCTATCCCCACAAAACCGAAACAAGCAAAGGAGACATCATCATTAGATTTGCTAATGATTAGCCTAGCCTAGGGATTAGTCTATAGCTCCATTTCCCCTCTTAAATTTCGAAACTTCTCTCTCTCTCCAAAACCGAAACCCTTCTTCTTCTTCTTCTTCTTCTTCTTCTTCTTCTTGTTTTCTCTTGATCAAATAGCAAGGAAACCAATAGCCAAAAGCAGCGATTTTCTCCTTATTGCATGTGAGTTTTCGTGTTGATTTTTGAAGAATCTTTGAGTTATCTAGTAGTTGAACTAAGGTAAGGAAAGATAAGTTTCTAAACTAGAAGTTATCCATTGTTTGTCAAGGAACTTGTGGATCTAGCTGAATGGTGGAGGATTAGATGTGATGTTGATGTTTTGTGTTGGATTAAGTTCTAGATTGAGGCTATAAGTCATTGCATGTTGCATTTGAGGCTTGCATGTCTCGAAATCTAAGTGTAAGTAAGCTGTGATTGTCGAGTAAGGTAAGGAAATGGTTGCCAAGTGAAGAGATGTGGTGTATGTCACGGTGAGTAAACTTATGGATGAATATATGCTTTGAGCCGAGCTGTGGAAGATTTCTCTGTTAGTAAGAACCTGCTGAAAGTAGTCTTAGATGTTGTGGAAGAGTCTTGAAGTGTTGTATCATAGATTAGTAGAGAAATAAATGGTTTGATTGAGCTAGAAACGAAGGAAACCATATATATAACAATTCTGTTTTAGAGGAATATAGATAGAAAATCTTTTTATTTGTGTTGCCTTGATTTCTAATGATGAAGATAAGGAATAGAACCATTTTACTTAAGAGAACATCCATTATATTAAGTTAAATCTCTAGTTATAGCCAAATAGATGCATAAACATGAAGGTAGAAGTAATTCTTTTGAATCAGTAAACTGTTTTGTAGAAAGCAGCATGACCTTTGAATTGGAACATATCAAAATTTGATTATGTGAATTTTCTGTAATTATCTAGTTAGAATTGGACTTTGAATCCTTAATGAAAGTTGTAGAAAATATCCTTAGGAATATCATATCAAAATTTGAGAGTAAATGGACAAGATTTGGTTAGTAAAACGATTTTCTCCGTAGATATTAAATCCAGATGTCATTACTGGATGTTAGTAAAGATTATAGCAATTACTGCTCTTAATAAAGCGAGATGTAGACTTAGGTTTCTTCACAGAAAATGTCAATCCATGTCTCAAATATAACATACTTAAATTTCGTAGTATTTCAATAAGAATTGATATACTTTCTGTGTCTGAGAACAAAAACTGCTCGTTTAGTTAATAATCTGTTGAAATCCGAGAATATGTAATAGTTGTTGTGTCTTTTACATTAGTTGTGCATGACACACATAGAGTCTAGTGACCTTGTAATGGAAGTTAGTTGTATAAAAGTAAGTCTCATATATCATTTGAGGTATAGGCACAATAGTATCATGCGCGTGCAATGAGTGGGGTAAATATCTGTTCGGCATGGTATGGGACATGTCGTAATGGGTTTTATCTTATAATTCGGACACGAACGTGTGCTAGGTACATGAGAGTTAGATGTATAGTTATATACTTTGAATTCTTTTTCTTTTGCATACGATAAATGCATTAATCAAAGGTATGGTGGTGTGAAATGTGTGCTTAATTGAGTGAATGAACCCATCGGTACGGAGATACCGGTGATGCCCCTCGGAAGTTGAGATGCCCATGCTATGTGGTCTTGGATGCCTCGGTTGTGTGATACCAGGATGCCTCGGAGTGAGATGCCCATAATAGGTTTATTATGGAAGTCCGGATAAGGTAACTTTCGGAAGTGACTCGATCAGGCCGGCAAAGTTCTGGTGGGTAAACTAATCGAGGGTGGACTATATGCACACTAAATATAATTCTACTTGGCGAGTGAGTTCATTCATCATTGCTGCATTTCATCTTGATATAGAGATTGAGAATGTGATAGGTATATTTGGTGTTTATGGATGCATTCAGTATGTCACATATAAAGTGGCTATACATATGATGCATTAATATTCATTGGATTATACTCGTGACAATCCTATCTTAGTATCTTAAGCTGTTTGGTCATGATTCCCTTGTAAACTTGATGGCTGTGGATTGTCTAAGTTAGAATCTTATCATTTCTTTACTGGGCATAGTTTTTGCTCATTCCTTATATTTTTCAGATTGATAGTATGGATGTGCCGCCAATAGCTCGTTATGGAGTGATATCGAGCATTGAGGTTACCTTTACTGATGTGTATGACTCTGATGTTGAGCTGACTTTCTCCAAATATGAGGCTACATTATGGATGGATGATGGTAGAGCTGAGATGACCCCGATGAAGTTTGTCACATGGTTTATCAAGCACGATGGAGTGATGTTTGGCCCTATTCCTTTTAGTGATGATGGAGTAGGAGTTGGGACGAATGGCGCCTAGATGCCTATGATCATGTAGAAACTGATTGTCTTTTGTTTCTTTTGATGAACGTGGGCTTGTGTGGGACTAGCGGAGTAGATACCCCTCACCCTTATCCTTGGATGTTTACTTACCCCTTACTTTTGAAATGTAAATGTGATGTATATAGGCAAGGTACTTGTAAGAAGTCCAGGTTAAATTTTTGTAAGCCCGAACGATCCTAACAAGTTTAGTAATGAAGCTTCTCGTGATCTTTATATATGATCTTAATAGGATTACCTATTATGAATTGATAGAACTATTGTAGGTTAACCATGTAATACAAAGCGTTAAATGTTAATTAATCTGTGTTATACATGCTAACCTTCAAGTGTGAACACAATAGGTTAACAATTGAAAAATTATTTTTAAGTCCTATAAGATAATAATATTATAATTTCCGCTTGCGCTTAGTACGTGACGCTACTGGGACGTCACACCCTGTGCATCAAAAGTCATTGATGAAGGTGCTAAGTGAAATTCGTGTACCGTAAACGATCGCGGCGGACAAGCTGGAGGAGCTTATGGGATCGGTCCTTCTCAAGGACTTGATTGCTTTTTCTGATGAAGAATTCCCTCTTGAAGGTAGGGAGCATAACAAGGTACTCTATATATCCGTCAAGCACAAACCTTCTCATGTGTCCCGAGTGCTCATTGATAATGGGTCCGCCCTAAACATATGTCCGTTGGCCACTCTTCACCGTCTCAAGATAGACCCATCCAGGATACATGCTGCGAAGAATTCTGTGCGAGCTTTTGATGGCACAAAGAAAAAGGTAATTAGGGAGATTCATCTTGATGTGCAAATAGGGCCGGTCGTCTTCAAGATTCCCTTTCAAGTGTTGGACATCCCTACTACATTTAATTTCCCGCTAGGTCGTCCTTAGAAACATATTGCTGGAGTGGTGCCTTCGAGTCTACATCAAGCTGTTGAGTTCGTGATCAAAGGGAAGCTGGTCACTGTCTATGGAGAAGAAGATCACCAGATTTATCATGAGACAGCTATCCCTTATGTAGAGCTAGATTTTGAGTTCAAATCGAGTTATCACTCATTTGAGTTGGTGTCCACCATTCATGCTTCTCGAGACTCGCCGCCACCAACTCCTGAAGTTTCAAATGTTGCCCTCATGGTTGGAAGGGTGATGGTTAGAAATGGTTTTGTTCCTAGTAGTGGTCTTGGAAGAAATGGTTAGGGCATTCAAAACCCCTTTGAAGCCCCTCAGAGGTCCTGTTCTGCTGGATTAGGGTACCATGGAAGAGGTGGAGAAAATTTTGGAGGGCGAAGACAGGAAAGGCAAAACCCGCCACCTAACCAAGGGTGAGGGAGGCAAAACTCACTACCTCCAAATATTCACGAGACATTCCCTAGTCCTCCAATAATGATGCAAGAATAAGCAGAAGTGATAGACACCCTGGGGTAGCCAAGCAGAAAATTCGACTATTTGGTGAAGTATTCGGCACCTCCCAGCTTTTACATTGATCCTCATGATATAATCCTGGATGGATGGGGTGGTATGGACGATCCGATACCCCTAAAGGCAAAGAACCTTGATGATGCATTGGAAGGAGTTACAAGCTTGTTCAAGGACCTCTGCATAGGAGCCATTGATGAAGGACCTCCATAAGAAATGGGCACTAGCCCATAAGAGTAACTTGTTTATTGCTTTTCCACATTCCCCTACGTGGGAATCTTTATTGCTTTCTAGGAATTTTTTTCGATTTCTTCTTTTTCACTTTCTTTTTAGGGTTTGAGAATCGCACTATCCATTCAATAAATGTAATTAATTGATGAATTTCAACAAAATTACAAGTTTTATTTTGAGGGTATGATGAGGTATACCAAACCAGCTTGGTGATGATATCCAACCAATAAAAGAAAAGAAAAAATCCAATGAGAATTATGAGGCCTAGGCTTCATCATGCTTTCTCGTGTCAAAAATGTTTAAAAAATGCTTTTGCAAAATGCTTTCAAAAAATCTCTCAAAAATCTTTCAAAAAAATAAATATGACAAGTTACCATGTTTGTCTTTTTGATTCATCTATTTCCTATTTCAGGGACAATCTTATTATAGCATGCAAAGGTATGGAAATGGTCCAATCCAATGCAGTAAACACTGATAATAATGATCCGAAGACTCTATTGAAGATTCCATTAAGGTGCAACATACCTGGGAACAACATGAAAAAGTCAAGGCTCTTACATTTGAGCAGACCATCACTATTTATTTAAATGACACTGAAGAAGCCAAGGAGGTGAAAATTGGGGCAAATCTCCTCAAAGACGAGGCCGAGCACCTAATTCAGCTACTGAAGGACTATCAAGACGTCTTTGCATGGACCTTTGTTGACATGCTTGGTTTATACTCGTCAATCATGGAGCACTGTTTACCTACTAATCCAGACGTGCCACCTAAGAAGCAGATGTTGTGGAGAACTAAACCCGAGCTCTTGAAGAGGATAGAGGAAGAGGTGATGAAGCTTTTGAAGGTGGGATTCATTGAAGTCTCACAATACCCAGAATGGGTAGCTAACATCGTGCCGATGATGAAGAAGGATAGTTGAGTTTGAGTTTGTGTCGATTATTCGGATATGAACAAGTAGTCTAAAGGATGATTTTCCGCAACCTCACATAGATGTTCTTGTGGATAGTACTGCCAGATTTGAACGATTCTTGTTTATGGATGGTTTTTCCGAATACAATCAAATAAGAATGAAGGAGGAAGACAAGGAGAAGACTGCATTTACCACCCCGTGAGGGACTTTTCATTATAAGGTCATGCCCTTTGGACTCAAGAATGCAAGGGCAACTTACCAGCAAGCCATGGTAGCTCTATTTCATGATATGATGCATCAAGAGATTGAAGTCTATGTTGATGATATGATTGCAAAGACAAGAAGAAGCCATATTGAAATCCTAAAGAAGTTGTTTGATTGACTTCGTGAATTCAAGCTTCAACTAAATCCCGCTAAATGTGTGTTTGGGGCAACATTCGGTAAATTACTTGGATTCATTGTGAGCAGTAAAGGGGTTGAGATCGACACATCCAAGGCTAAGGCCATATGTGAGTTGCAACCTTCATTAACGATGAAAGAAATTCAGAGCCTTTTGGGGAGATCAAATTACATTGCGCGATTCATTTCCCAACTTTCTGAGACTGCCAAGCCATTCTTCAAACTCTTGAAGAAGAATGTACAAATTAATTGGGATGACGAATGCCGAGAAGCATTCGACAAGTTAAAGTAGTACTTGATGAATCCGCCAGCACTTGTCCCACCATCGCCAGGGCATCCGTTGATTCTCTATCTCATATTCATAGTGAGTCATTAGGTGCAATGTTGGCTTAGGAAAGTCCCGATGATAAAAAAGAACGAGCCATTTATTACTTGAGTAAAAAGTTCACTATGTCAGAACTGAAATATTATGATGACTGAAAAGACTTGTACTGCATTAGTGTGGGTATTGCATAGATTACGATAGTATACATTGCATTACCAGACGTTTCTCGTGACTGAGAACAATCCTATCAAGTACTTACTTGATCGGCTAGCTTTGGTGGGTAAGTTGGCTAAATGGCAAGTTTTAATCTCAGAATTTGATGTGCAGTTCATGCCACAAAAGTCGGTTAAGGGTCGAATGATCACTGATATATTAGCTGAGAATCCAGGAGTCTCAAATAACGATGACCGTCCCCTAGACGACCGTGTTTTAAGTATAAATAAAGACCCATGGACAATGTTCTTTGATGGAGCTATGAACTTGTCTGGTTCCAGTATTGGGGTATTTCTGATATCCCCAAACGGACAACACCATCCGGTAGCTGCAAAATTGATATTCTCATGCACTAACAATGTGGCCAAGTATGAAGCTTGCATCCTTAGACTTCAAGCTGTAATCGAGATGGCTATGACTAAGTTGAAAGTGTTCGGAGATTCTTCACTGATCATACTATAGACCGTAGGTGAATGGAAGATTAAAGACGCCAACTTGCTCCTGTACCACGAGTATTTAGAAGATTTGGTAAAATAATTCGAAGAAATTTTGTTTAAATACTTGCCAAGGTCTCACAATCAATTTGCATATGCACTCGCAACTTTGTCGTCTATGTTGCAAGTCACCGACGGGTTAGAAGTCGAGCCGTTGAAAATAGAGATTTTGCCGAAGCCAGCTTATTGTATGATTGTAATTGAAGAACTTGATGGAAGACCATGGTATTACGATATCATGAACAACATTTAAAAGCAGGAATTTCTCATATGAAGCACTTCGGCTGATAGAAGGTACATCATGAAGATGGCCTCGAAATTCTTCGTTAGTGGTGAGATTTTGTACAAGAGATCTTATGATTCAGTCTTATTGCAGTGTGTGGATGCAGCCAAAGCTACTCAAATCATGCAAGAAGTGCACGAAGGAGTATGTGGCCCTCATATGAACGGGCACATGATGGCTAAGAAGATTATGAGATTAGGCTACTACTGACTCACACTAGAAAGTGATTGCATCAAGCACGTTTGAAGTTGTCACCGCTGCCAAATCCATGGTGATAAGATAAACGTTCCTCCACTTGAGCTGCATCAGTTTTCTAAGCCGTGGCCTTTCTCAATGTGGGGCATTGATGTGATTGGCGCAATAAATCCTAAGGCTTCAAATTGGCATCGATTCATTTTGGTGGCAATAGATATTTCTCCAAATGGATCAAAGCTACATCCTTTGCAAGTGTCACTACACATAATGTTGCGAAGTTCATCAAACATGACATAATTGCTCGCTATAGCATTCTCGAAGCAATCATCATTGATAACGGGACAAATTTGAACAACAAACTTGTGGATGAATTGTTCAGCAAGTTCAAAATCAAGCATCTCAATTTGTCCCCTTAACGCCCTCAAATGAATGGGGCTGTTGAAGAGGTCAATAAGAATATTAAGAAGATCTTAGCTTAGATAGCCAAGAATTATCGAGATTGGCATGACAGGTTGCCCTTTGCACTAATGGCGTACCAGACATCGATTCGTACTTCTATTGGGGCAACTCCTTTTGCTCTAGTGTACAGCATAGAGGCAGTTCTACTCGTGGAGATGGAAATTCCTTCTCTGAGAATTTTATCCGAAGTGAAGTTATCTGAGGCGGAATGGTTACAAAAAAGATTGGAGCAGTTAAACTTGATTGATGAGAAGAGACTAAAGGCTCTTTGCCATGGCAAAACTTATCAACAGAGAGTGACCATATCCTTCAACCGAAACGTACGACTAAGATATTTCGAGGTAAGTGATCTTATTCTAAGGAAGCTGTTGTCAATTTTTTTGGATCCTGGTGGCAAGTTTGCTCCAAACTACAGTGGCCCATTATGGTGAAGAGGTACTTCTTGGAGGTGCCTTGATCCTAGTAGAAATGGATGGTCGTGAGTTTTCCGCTCCAGTGAATTCTGATGCTGTCAAGAAATATTACCCATGATGGAATTTGTTGTGTCATGTTTTGAACTGCAAGCATTTTTATGAATGAATAACTTGCCTTAATGAGTTGAACTGTTCAAACTTGTTGCATCAATCTTATATGTTTTCCCCTATGAATTGTGTGAGATTAATTGAATGTGTCAAATGAGGTACTTTGGAATGACGAAAGGTGAGCCTTATTCCCATACATTATTTCATACACTAATCCCCAGTGAGTTGTGTGGAAAAATTCCATGCTCACAAGGAAAATGGTGATCTCGCAAAGGGTATGTCAATTGAGGTGATGAGAGACAGTTTCTTCCTCTACCCAAAACACTATAGGTATACCCATCATTTAGCCCTTTGACCCCACACACGTGAAGAGTCTTCAAATTATCCCTATCAAGGATCATCCCATATTGGGACAAATTTGAAATGAATGGTAGGAATTTTCTTACTCACACTTGGATCAATCTTCGAGAATTGCTTTCGTAGCGTAACTTCTACGAGAATTTAAAGTGCTATAGGATGACGAAGAGCAATTCTTTCTCTATACTACACACTTTCAGACATTGCACAGCCCACTTGAGCCTATGAAAGCATTTCATATTAAACCCAGTTGGTGATCATTCCCCACACTTGGGCAAGACGAAAAACAACCATTCAAGTAGCATGGTCTAAGATGCTAATAAAAGATGGAGGCTGTGTGAGTCCAAAGAAATAAGTGCAAAAGAGGGACATGAAAAAGCAGTATGCCTGGTAAAAGTAAGGCCAATGCCCAAAAAAGAAAAAATCAAACATTGGTTGAAGTCGTATCCCAATAAGGTGGTACTAAAAACTCAAATGCTGAGATGTTACACTCAATGGAGTTTTGATGTGAACAAAATATTTGATGGTGGAGAAAAAAACTGGAGATGTCCAGATGATCACCAACTTTGATTCCCCCCAAACACTTTTTGAGCCTAAACAATCCTTTTGTTTATCACCAATGAACCGAGCTTATGTTACGTCCTTTGCAAAGTCTCTTCAGATTATGGCACTTAAATTAATGTAGAAGTTCATATGTTTGAAAGCATCGATCGAAGAAGTGCGAGTAAGACAATTTCTACCTCATTTCATATGTTTCTTGACTTGTAAACCCAGAGATGTTGGCAGAATATCATTTTTTCGATAGCCTCGACTCAAAGAGTCCCCTTTGATAAGCCGTTGACCAAGCCCTCATTACAGTCCCTATTAAAGACATCTCAGATTGATAAAGTCGTATCACTTGCGAGATTGCTCGGACCCTTGTTTGGCATGACAATGGTAAGATAGAGTGATGGTCAAATCTTGCATCAGAGGTCAGGATGAAATGGTCATTTTAATGAAAGAAAAGTCATTTCAGACCGAGAGGTCCCTCATTTGACACATCCATGACACTCATGTGTTCAGATTGGAATATTCTTTTGAAATCTTTCCTAATGGAAATTAGGTGATGCAAGATTGATAGAATCATCACACATGAACCTCACTTGAATTAAAGCATATCCGTGAATGCATATCGCCTCTCCTACAACTATGTTTTACAATAGACATATCCCCAAGGAATAGAGATGTTACCAAGTAAGTATATCTTTATCCATACTTTAAATACTTGTCATTGCACAAGTATTCCCTTTTGAGTATACCGGCACTCGATTGAGTTGCCCCCCAAAGATTTTTCCCTAGATTCAGTCTGATCAAGGCGACCAAAGAAAGGTTCAGGTCCTGGTCAACTGATCTATGTTGCAACGTTGGGTGATCAAAGAAAGGTTTGGGTCCTAGCTAAGCAAAACCTCAGTTTAGGCGACCGTAGAATGGTATGAGTCCTACACAATATTTGTTGCTTTAGCAGGCGACTGTAGATAGGTATGGGTCCTAGAAAAGTAGTCTCTTTACAAAGCCTCGTTACTATTCTGGGTGACCGTAGAAAAGTACAGGCGACCGTTGAGGTTGCCCACTATCTTGAGTTACTCTATCCTCCTTGAAGGTAAGTTATTCTAGGTAGGTTCATTAATCATTTGCATTAGCATTTCCATGCATCATATAAACTCCATTCAAAAATGGAATTCATTTTCCAACAACAAATCATTCATTGTATGCATATGATCCAAATTTAGGTCTCAATTTATCTTTGAAGGCAATCTCTGTGAGCTCACCTTCAAAGAGAGGTAGCTGTTGACATCTAAATTTTTCCATAAAAAATGGGTTAATTTTTACCCAAAAAAATAATAAAAATTGCACGACATATAGTTTAGAAGCATTTATCTTATTTTGTTTTGTTTTATTTTATTAGAACGACGGTGAGCGCGAGTTTTTTCATATATTCTGTGGAGTTGTTTCACATATTCAGGTAATATACACTGAGGAACATATTTTTGGGCATAAAGGAAACTTTCGGATGGAATATTTGAAAAATATAAAAAATAATATCATCCGAGATGTAACGATATATTCAGGGGGATTATGCACAAGCAAAATTGGAAGTGAAATATTTTACCAAAATTTAATTCCTTCCCCTATATAAGGTGTGGTGCATGTATGACCAAATGGGTCTTTTTCTTGGAATTGATTGGAATTCAAAATCCAAGGCAAAAGAAAAAATTATTTGGTTAGTGAAAAAGAAAAAAAAAAAGGTATAGAGAGAGAGTGAGGGGACGTTCGATGGAAAAAAAAGGGGCGGCTGTTCATCTTCTTCGGAGGGCCCCTTACCGCGCCGGCCCCTACCGCGCCAGCCTCTGCGCTTGTGACATCCTAGAATTTCAGTTCTACTTTCAATTGTATAAATCGGACATTTCATCGACATGCCTATAGTGCTATTTTCAGAGCTGATCACTTATGAGATAACTAGACTATTTGGGGAAGTTGTTAAGAGATTTTAAGGCAAATAGACTTGATGGTTCGACCAAAAATCGATTACTCAACTGTACTCATTTGCAGAGGTCATTATGGCATAGATATAAGGTGATTAGAAATCCAAGATAGGTTGGTTTGATTGAGATATGTTGTTAAACATGGGTGATCCCACTAAATTGCAAAATTCTCATTAATCGTCGCTAGATTGATTTTTCTATCGTTTTGGCACCCTGTGTCCGTATTTGAAACCTCAGGATTTTCACGACCACTGAGAATTGCCAATGTGTTCGAGAGGTTCATTGTGGCTCGAAGAAAATCGACCACACGTCATTTGCACTAAAAAGTTTTAAAAGCTATTAGCCTAGATCACACTCAAATTGCGCCGGAGTGAAATTAACTATGAATTTGAATTGGATTTTAGAAATTGGAAGTTCTATCATGTCACAGGTCATTTTAGGAATGTTGAGTAAGCCTCTGAAGAATTTTCTGCAAACCGAGACTTTTTGGGAAAAGGTCGTCATAGGGCCGTTTTTGTCCAGAAATTGTTGGGGACCGTTTTTAATCATGCAATTGGGGTGCAAGGGTGATCAATTGGTGAGGAAAAATACCAATTGGATCAATGAGGTGTTAATTGAATTTCGAGAGGCCAATTTGTGTTGATTCAAGAAACTTTTGAAGTACAATTGGAAAGAAATCACTTGAAATTCGTAGACCCCCACCTCCTATGGCTTTTGGACCATTTCAAGAGTGCAAAGAGGAGCCTTGGTGGCTGATTTTGGTCCATGGAAGGTAGCTAGTGGTGGACAAGGGTCAAGGCGACAAGAAGATGGAGTTGGACCAAGTGGTGACCCCCTTGTTCCCTCTTCTTATTCCACTCTCCCCTAAGTACTCGACCAACTCCTCCCTTAGCCTCCTTCCAGCCATTTCAGACACCGGTTTCCATCGAATTGAGTATGATTGTATGTGTGATAGCATCTACTATACCAGGAAGAGAGACCGGCCGAAGCCAGCCAGCTGTCCTGGACCGCACACCGCCGTCGCCCGTAGCTATTGCCGCCGCCTCGCACGTGCCACCCCGCCTCGCACGCACCGCCCCATGTTCGTCCATGCATGCTTATGCTTCGTACCACCTGTCCCGACGTCCCAGCTGCTGTCTCGGGCTTTGTTGAGCTCAGCCAGAGCCATCCCGCCTTCGTTCAGCCGCCGTGAGTCCTTGTCATTGGCTTCTAAGCACCTTTGTTGCCTCCACCGCCCTTGCTTGCCCTAACCAGCCCTTCTTTCTCTATATTTCAGCCCAAAACAAAAGCAAAGTTAGTGGGTTGCCAACCAAGGGTTTGGCCCATTTTGGCCCACTTCCTAACCCCAAAAGCCGAGCCCACTTTGGTGAAAATTGTTCCCCATTGCGTCCTCGTCGATTTAAACCGATCAGATCACAAAACGGTGAGTTCAACTCACTAATCCTTGCTTAGTAAGTTAATTATGCTTAGAGGTTATTTAGTTTAGGCTAAGATGGATTAGGTGGTTAATTAGATTATATTAGTAATTTAATTAATTATCAATGCATGTTAGGTGGATAGTTTAATGCAATTAGAGCCTAGACAAGCTTTAGTATTTAACTAGACTGGTTCGAAATTTTCCTAGTCTCGTCTCGGTTTCCAATTAGGCTTTACTGGGCCTAAGTTGTATTTATTGTATTTATTAATTAATTTTTTTAATTATTTATTTATTTATTTATTTTTCGAAAATTAGATCGGGATAGTCGGTGACTAGAATTCATGTTGATTTTAGTGGTCCTTTTTGTTTACTTAATTGAATACCAAATTATGCAATTTGAGTGTAATTGGTGAATATGGAGAATTATCCCAAAAATGGATAATGTTGGTATTTAATTGGAAAGTAACCGTGTGAGATTATGAGCTGAATCTAGGATGCCACCGAAGTATGGCTGTGCCAGTTAGGTCAAGATTCGCCACTGAATTTGGAATCGGTTGTGCCCAATCGGGCTGTGATTTGCCACCTGATAGAGGTTGTGCCTAATCAGGCCGTGATTTGCCACCCGATAGAGGTTGTGCCCAATCGGGCCATGATTTGCCACCTATTAAAGGTTGTGCCCACTGGGCTGTGATTACCACCTAATATAGGTTCTGTCCTTTGGATCGTGATATATAGTTGGGAATTTGGTAGACCATGCTCGTTGAGCCGTGATTAAGTTTGGGATTGAATAATTGAGATGACTGAGGAATGGTCTCGTTGACTTGTAATCGACCGAGTCGATTCATCAATGGTTCGATTTGGTTGATTGGATGGCATGATTGTCGGTATTTATTAATTGAATTGACTTGCAGGAAGGAACTGAGGTCAAGGTAAGCCCTCTGACTCGTGGTTGTGCTTAGGCAACCCTTAAGGCATATTTTCTTCCTAATCAGGTCTTAAAGGGTAGAACTTGCTGAGACGTCGTCTCACCCCGTTGTGGGATAACATTTCAAGCTATAGATGGCAGCCCCGCTAGAACATTTTGGATAACCTAAGAAGTTCACGGAACAGAATTACCACATTCCAATAGATGGGCACCCTGAAGGACTGGAATATGTGCTAGTGAAATCAATACCGGTCATGGTATTGCCATTATCATTATGGCAAGAAGGAGGGCCTTGTACTAGAATGTGAGATACCTCTGTATGTGTTGGAAGTTGCTTTTGTAAAGGGTATAGCAGACCCTAAGGCTGGTTCAGTGGTGGATGCGAAGGACCCGAAGCTCGGTGATCTAGATTCCCCAGCATACTCAGCCGTAGGCTCCAGCTGGAGCGTGGAGGAAGGAGAGATTGAAAAGGACAAGGATGAGTAGCCAGAGTTGCTAGACTCCCCCCTGTTTGCAGACTGTGTTTTCTAACTAGCTTGTATAGGACTTGACTTGAGTATTGTAATATATACATGCTGGTTATGATTTATATAAGTATGGCGGTTGTTATCAGGTTTGAAAAATATGGCCCTGCTTTCCTATCCCATTGTTTTATTGTCTAGGGATTTATATCTACTTCCGCATGCATATTTAAAAGAATAGGTCGGTGATGCGTCCTAGGACATTACTATTATATCGATCAAGTAGGGATGAGCATAGGCTCGAAGGATCGGGACTTGACATCCCGGTTTAGTGGTATCAAAGCGGGGTTGTTAGAAATTGGAGTGATAAGGTGCGATGGTTCATAAGATAGTAAGTAGGAAATGCCTTTAAATTCATGACTGGTGCATGTCTGTGGTAGTTGATTGGTATAGTTGTTTGTTGCGTGAGTCGCTCAGTTCTAATCCAATGTGGATTTGGAAGGCAGGTTTCAGTAGAAAGACTGAACCATGAGCAAGCAGGAGCATAGAACTTAGAGTAAGAGAATAGTTAAGCCTGCAACTCGGGGTAGGATGCCGACCAGGGTTGGTACCCGAGGAGGTAGAGGTAGGGCACCAGCATATGCTAGCACCAGTGGAGTAGCACCACCTCCCATTAGTGCTGAGGTCGCAACCTCGGGTGATCAAGGAACTATCGGGATCAACGAGGCCTTGGATTCAATAAGAGAGTTCATGGGGCAATAGGCCCGGGATCAAGCTGCCGCTTTCACCGCCACTGTTGCAGCCGCCACTCCAAAGCTACTTGCTGTTGCTATTGCTGTTGTTGCCACTGCTGAGGCTGCAACCACTGCTGCACCTGTCGCCAGACCCGCCGTCACTCCTGCTAAGGTTCCACTAGGGAACGTGATTGCTGAAAGACCGATCCACAAGTTGGTGGAGCAATTCTTAAAGTTGAACCCGCCTAGGTTTATGGGTGCTGGAGATCCAGAGACTGCCTCGCTTTGGAGTCAGGACATGAATAAGGTGTTTGCACTCTTGAAGTGCAACGAAGAGGAGAAAGTGGTACTGGCAGTGTACCAACTTCAAGGCAATGCAAACATTTGGTGGAGAGCCACCAAGGATACAATATTCTTGGAAGGTGCGGTCCACATGTGGGACACCTTCCTCAAAGCCTTCAATGATTAGTACTTTTCGGGTATTGCCCGAGAATAAAATATGGAAGAATTTCATCGTCTCTGCCAAGAGATGATGACAGTTGACCAATACGAGGTCAATTCGGGGAGCTTTCTCAGTATGCTCCGAGGTTGATTTAGGACCCAGAAGAAAAAGCCTGAAGATTTAGAAATGGTCTTCGTTCTAAACTAAAGCAACCTCTGCTACCGTTAGATTTGATTGATTATCGAGAAGTTTACCGTGGAGCTCAGATGATAGAGAGAGGTTTGAACGAGCAAGCTGCCTCGTCTGGGATCAAGGTTTAGTTCATACAGAGAATGAATCCGTCAAGGAAAGAAGCCCGTTACTGGAGATAGATTTTAGATCCCGCTCAACAAGAAGGGTGGAATTGGCAAGTCTGGGTCAAACCATATTGAATTATGTCGCGCTTGTGGAATGCGACATGGTGCAAACTAGTGCCTCGAAGGATGGGCGCCTATTTTGAATGTGGCTAGTAGGGCCACATAGCCAAGGACTGTCCCTAGAGATAAGGGAGACCTCAACAATTATCGCTGCCGCCACCGTTGGGTCAAATTAGAGGGTATGCGCCTTTGAATGCACCATAAGGAGGATAGCTTAGACCTCTAATTCAAGGCATGGTGTATGCCATCACTCAAGGTCAGGCAGAGGCTGCGCTTGACGTGATCACATGTATGGTTTCGCTGAACAACCATCTTGCTTATGCTTTATTCGACCCAGGAGCAACTCATTCCTTTATTGCCGAGCAGTATGTTAAGTTGATAAGAATAAATCCTAAATTGTTGGAATTTGTTGTTAGTATATCTACACTATTGAAGGATAAGCTGTTAGCTACTTTGGGTTGTTTTGGTTGCAAGTTAGCGTTTGGTGAGTGAGAGGGGAAAATATACTTGTTAGTCCTAGCCATGTATGACTTTTATTTGATAATTGGCATGGACTAGCTCACAAAGCAACGCGCTAAAATGGATTGTTATCGCAAGTCGATTCAGTTTAACTCATTAAAGGGTGAGAGCTTCGAGCTTGTAGGGAACTGAGGAGGACCCTCAATTTTCCTAATCTTGTCGCAAGAGGCAACCCGTTTGTTAAATAGGGGTTGTCAAGGTTACCTGGCGACTATCGTGGATATGACAGTTAAGGAGCTGAAGATTGAAGATATTTCGGTTGTACAAGAATTTCTAGATGTATTCTTGAAAGAATTGCCAAGATTAACGCCAGAGAGAGAAATTGAGTTCGTGATTGAGTTAACACCCGGGACAGAGCCAATCTCTAAGTCTCCTTATCGGATGGTGCTATCAAAGTTGAAAGAACTGAAAGTGCAGATGCAAAAGTTGTTAGATAAGGGATTCATACGTCCCAATGCATCACCTTGGGGTGCACTAGTTCTATTCGTGAAGAAGAATGATGGTTCATTGCATTTGTGCATCGACTATCGCCAACTCAATCAAGTGACGATAAAAAAAATAAAAAGTATCCACTCTAAAGGATTGATGACTTGTTTGATCAGTTACAAGGAACATCGATATTTTTTAAAATCGACTTGAGGATAGGATATTATTAGCTGAGGATCAGGAAAGAAGACATTCCAAAGTCAGCATTTAGTACTCAGTATGGTCATTAAGAGTTCACTGTGATGCCATTTGGGTTGACGAATGCTCCAACTGCTTTTATTGATTTGATGAACCGAGTATTCAAGGAATATCTAGATCAATTTGTGATCGTGTTCATCGATGATATTCTGATGTTTTCGAGAAGTGCTGAAGAGCACAAGCATCATTTGAGATTAGTGTTCCAGACCATAAGGATTCATCAGTTGTATGCTAAGTTTAGCAAATGCGAGTTTTGGCTGACTCATGATGCGTTCCTAGGTCACATGGTTTCAGGCAAGGGAATCTCCATGGACCCAAGCAAGATTGAAGCAGTGATCAACTGACCAAGACTGGCTACAGTGACAGAGATACAAAGTTTTCTAGGTTTCGTAGGCTACTATAGACAATTCGTAGATGGATTTTCAGCTTTAGCATCACATTTGACAAGAATTCTGAAGAAAGAAGAGAAGTTTGTGTGGACAGACAAGTGCGAGTATAGTGTCCAAGAGTTGGAGCAAAAGTTAACTACTGCACCTATGCTACCGATTCCATTTGGTCTTGGAGGATACGAGATTTATAGTGATGCGTCGTTCAGAGGACTGGGTTACGTGCTGATGTAATATGGCAAGGTTGTTGCATACGCGTCCTGCCAGTTGAGACCTCATGAATTGAACTACCTGATGCATGACTTGGAACTCGCAACAATCATATTTGCGTTGAAGATTTGGAGACATTACTTGTGTGGGGAAAGATTTCAGATCTTCACGGACCATCAAAGTCTCAAGTATCTGTTCTCTCAGAATGAGTTAAATATGAGACAACACCGATGGATGGAATTGCTGAAGGACTATGATTGTGATATTTTATATCACCTAGGAAAGGCGAATAAGGTTGCCGACGCTTTGAGCCGAAAGTCGTAAATTGCTCACTTGTTGGTTAAGTAGTGGAATCTAATCGAGCAAGTTCGAGATTCGGTTTTCAAATTTGAGGTAGGTCACCTTTCTCATCTTATGGCTACCCTCAAGATTGAGCTAGATGTTTAAATCAGAATAAAACTACTTCAGCCGACAGACCCAGATGTTCAAAAAATCTTATAAGAGGATATCGAAGAGAGAAAGGCTGACTTTTAGGTTTCTGATGATGGAACATTGAAGTTTCGAGGACGATTGGTTATACTCGATGATGTGAAGCTTAGAGATGATATTTTATCAAAAGCTCATCATAGCAGTTACAACATTCATCCCGAAAGTACCAAGATATATAAGAATCTACGTCAACACTGTTGATAGTCTAGTATGAAGGCAGATATTGCCAAGCATGTCGCTAAGTGTTTGACGTGTCAGCAGGTCAAAGCTCAACATTGCAAGCCGAGAGGACTTTTACAACCTCTTGAGATCCCAGAGTGGAAATGGGAGCATATCACGATGTACTTCATGACCGGATTACCAATGAGTCCGAGAGGCAATTATTCTATTTGGGTAATAGTCGACAGGCTGACAAGGTCGGCTCACTTCATTGCAATGCGAAAGGATCTTGACTCTGATAGGCACGCTAAGTTATACGTGCACCAAATAGTTCGACTGCATGGAGTGCCGGTTATGATAACTTCAAATCGAGAGCCGAGATTCACCGCCACTTTTTGGAAGAGCCTACATAGTGCTCTAGGTACAAAGCTCTAGTATAGTATGGCATATTATCCTTAGACGGATGGCCAATCTGAGAGGACAATTCAGACCTTTGAAAATATGCTGTGAGCTTGTGTACTGGATTTTAAAGGAAGTTGGGAGGAACAACTTCGTATCGTGGAGTTCGCCTACAACAATAGTTATCAATAGAGCATTCAAATGGCTCATTTTGAAGTGTTGTATGGCCAAGCGTGCATAACACCCGTGTGTTGGGATGAATTTGGAGAGAGAAAGATTACAAGCCCAGAGTTGGTTCAACAATTAGTGGATACCGTAGCAGTAATCGGAAACAGATTGAACATCACTTAGAGTCGCCGGAAAAGTTACGCAGATAAACATCGAAGGCTTTTGGAATTTCAAGTTGGTGATCACGTTTTTCTGAAGGTGTCGCCAACGAGGGGAACTTCGCACTTTGGCAAGAAGAGAAAACTAAGTCCGAGGTATGTAGGTTCGTTTGAGATTCTTGAGAGAATTAGGACTCTGGCATATTGTCTTGCGTTGCCACCAAGATTGGCGCAAGTGCACGACATCTTTCACGTGTCGATGTTGAGGAAGTACGAGCCTAACTCGACCCACATACTTAATTTTGAAAAATTGGACATGGATGATCGAGTGTCATATGTTAAAAGCTTAGTTCAAATTGTGCACAAAAAAGAGCAAGTTCTGCGTACAAAGACCATCCCGATGGTTAAAGTGGTCTAACAACATCACGTCACCGAAGGAGCAACCTGGGAGACGGAAGAGTCAATGAGACATTTGTATCCTCACATTTTTGCTTAAGAATTGTAAATGTTTAAATTTTGAGGATAAAATTTTTATAAGAGAGGAAGAGTTGTGACATCCTAGAATTTCAGTTCTCCTTTCAATTGAATAAATCGGGCATTTCATCAACTCGCCTATAATGTTATTTTAAGAGCTAATCACTCGTGAAAAATAACTAGACTATCTGGGGAAGTTATTAAGAGATTTTAAGGCAAATAGACTTGATGATTCGACCATAAATCGATTACTCGACCGTGCTCATCTATAAAGGTCATTACAGCATAGATATAAGGCGATTAGAAATCGGAGATAGGTTGGTTCGATTGAGATATGTGGTTAAACGTGGGTGATCCCACTAAATTGCAAATTTCTCATCGATCGGTGCTAGATTGATTTTTCTGCCGTTTTGGTACCTTGTGTCCGTATTTGAAACCTCGATATTTTTACGACCACCGAGAGTCGCCAATGTGTTAAAGAGGTTCATTGTGGCACAATGAAAATCGACCACTGGTCATTTGCACTAAAAAGTTCCAAAAGCTATCTAGTAGCCCAGGTTACGCTAAAATCACACTAGAGTGAAATTAACTGCAAATTTCAATCCGATTTCCAAAATTAGAAGTTCTGTCATGTCGCAGGTCATTTTAGGAATGTTGACTCAGCCTTCGAAGATTTTTCTGCAAACCAAGACTTTTTGGGAAAAAGTTGGCATAAGGCCTTTTTGTCCAGAAATTGTCGGGGACCATTTTCAATCATGCAATTGAAGTGCAAGTGGGATCAATTTTGAGGAAAAAATCATTAGATCAATGAGGTGTTGATTGACTTTTGAGAGGCCAATTTTTGTTGATTCAAGAAGCTTTTGAAGTCCAATTGGAGAGAAATCACTTGAAATTCCTAGCCCCCCACCTCTTATGGTTTTTGGACCATTTCAAGAGTGCAAAGTGGAGCTTTGGTGGTTGATTGGTCCACGGAAGGAAACTGGTGGTGGACAAGGGTCAAGGGGACAAGAAGATGGAGTTGGACCAAGTGGTGGCCCCCTTGTTCCCTCTGCTTCTTCCTCTCTCCCCCAAGTACTCGATTAGCTCCTCCCTCAGCCTCCTTACAGCCATTTCTGATGCCAGCAACCAAGAGAGAGACCGGCTAAAGCTAGCTAGTCGTCCCACACTGCATGCCGCCGCCCCCGCTCGTCGTCATAGCCACCCTGCTTCGCGCGCATCGCCCCTGTCCGTCCATGCGTGCCTCCGTTTTGTCCCACCCATCTCGATGTCCCAACTGCTATCTTGGGCTTTGTTGAGCTCAACTGGAGCCATCCCGCCTCTGTTTAGCCGCCGGGAGTCCTCACCGTTGGCCACCGAGCACCCTTGCTACCTCCACCACCCTTACACGCCCTAACCAGCCCTTGTTTCTCTCTTTTTTAGCCCAAAACAAAAGCAAAGTTAGTGGGTTTCCAAAAAAGGGTTTGGCCCGTTTTGGCCTGCTTCCTGACCCCAAAAGTCGAGCCGGCTTTGGTGAAGATTGTTCCCCGTTGTGTCTCCGTCGATTTGAACGGATTGGATCACAAAACAAGTGAGTTTAATTCACTAACCTTACTTAGTAAGTTAATTATACTTAGGGGTTGTTTATTTTAGGCTAAGATGGATTAGGTGGTTAGTTAGATTATATTAGTAATTTAATTAATAATCAATGCATGTTTGTTGGATAGTTTAGTGCAATTAGAGTCTAAACAAGCTCTAGTATTTAACTAGAGTGGTTCGGAAATTTTCCGGGCTCGTCTTGTCTTCCAATTAGGCTTTAATGTGCCTAAGTTGTATTTATTGTATTTATTAATTAATTTTTGTCATTATTTAATTAATTATTTCTTTTCCGAAACTTAGATCGTGATAGTCGATGACCGGAATTTCGTGTTGATTTCAGTGGTGCTTTTTGTTTATTTAAATGAATACCGGGTTGTGCAATTTGAGTGTAATTGGTGAATATGGGGAATTATCCCAAAAATGGATAATGTATGGCTATGTGAGATTGTTCAATTTGAGTGTAATTGGAAAGTCGCCGAAGTATGGTTGTGTCAGTTGGGCCAAGATTCATCACCAATTTTGGAATCGGTTGTGTCCAATCGGGCCATGATTTGTCACTTGATAAAGGTTGTGCCCAATCGGGCTGTGATTTGCCACCTATTAAAGGTTGTGCCCACTGGGCTGTGATTACCACCTAATATAGGTTGTGTCCTTTGGATCGTGATATATAGCTGGGAATTTGGTAGACCATGCTCATTGAGCTGTGATTAAGATTTGGGATTGAATAATTGAGATGACCGAGGAATGGTTCTATTGACGTGTAATCGACTAAGTCGATTGATCGATGGTTCGATCTGATTGATTGGATGGCATGATTATTAGTATTTATAAATTGAACTGACTTGCAACTAAGGCCAAAGTAAGCCCTCTAACTCGTGGTTGTGCTTAAGTAGCCCTTAGAGCGTATTTTCTTCTTAAGTAGCCCTCTAACTCGGGGTAGAACTCGCTGAGACGTTGTCTCACCCCGTTGTGGGATAACATTTCAAGCTCGTAGATGGCAGCCCCACTTGAACATTTTGGACAACCTAAGAAGTTCACGGAACAAAGTTACCACATTCCGATACACGGGCACCTTAAAGTATTGGAATATGTGTTGGCGAAATCTATAATTTGGGTTGATGCAAGTGTACCCAAAAAATGTGCCCCATTAATACCAGTCATGGTATTGCTATTATTGTAATGGCTAGAGGGAGGGCCTTGTACTAGAATGTGAGATACCTCTGTACGTGATGGAGGTTGTTTTTAGAAAAGGTACAACAAACCCTAAGGCTGGTTCAGTGATGGATGTGAAGGACCCGAAGCTTTGGTGATCCAGATTCCCTGGCATACTCAGTCGTAGGCTCCAATTGGAGCATGGAGGAAAGAGAGATTGAAGAGGACGGGGACGAGTAGCCGGAGTTGCTAGACCCCCCCTTTTGTAGACTGTGTTTTCTAACTGGCTTGTGTAAGACCTGACTTGAGGATTGTAATATATACATGCTGGTTGTGATGTATATAAGTATGGTTGTTGTTATCATGTTTGAAAAATATGGCCATGCTTTCCTATCCCATTGTTTTATTATCTTGGGATTTATATCTGCTTCCGCATGCGTATTTAAATGAATAGGTTGGTGATGCATCCTGGGACATTATTATTATATCGACTAAGTAGGGATGGGCACAGGCTCGGAGGATTGGGATGTGACAGCGTCGGCACCGTGACGCTGGACACCACCACACCTCACCGCCTCACTGGTTCGCTTGTCTTTGCCATGCTGTGCCGCCAGGCTCGCTGCGCCGTTTACACCTCAGCCCCCGCCAACTAAGATCTGCCCACAACCCAATGTCCATTGTCCCCTAATCCAACCGCGACTGGCGCCAACCGAGCCCCGCTCGCCATCTCTGAGCCACTCCCCTCTTTGACGACCGCCACTGTCCTAATCTTGCCACTCAGGTGTCCAATGCCGGCAGATCTAAGCTCCCCCGCAGTGACCGCGACCCACACGCCCCTACTCTACCTCTGCCATTGCCGATCTGCAGCACCAAGAGCCTCTAAGTCGCAACGTAGCCCCCCGTCCAGCTTCTTTGCCCGCGACGCCTCGTCTCGCTGGTCCCTACTGCCCAATTCCCCTTGCTCACCTAAATCGATCTTGCACCAGTAGTAGCTCGTGCCCAACCCTACAACCGAGCCACCGCAATGCCAAAAGCCCCGACGCCCTTAGTCCGCCAGCTCGCTATAACCCAAGCCTTTGCTAGCCTATTGGTCCTCCTCGCCGGAGCCTTGATGCCCGCCTTTGCCCCCCACCAGACCTCCAGCGGACCTCCATGAAGAAGCCAAAGCAAGAAAAAAAATTGAAAAAAAATATTAGGTATTTTTTTATTTATTTACTTTTTATTTTATTCTTGTTATTGTTTTATTCTATTTTACTTTATTTGTTCTTTTTTAGTATAATTATTCCATAATGTAAGGATGAGATGTTCGACATGAAATATGCCTCTGAAATTTGTGATTGACGGTCCGATTTTCGCGCCCGAAATCCGACTCGCAATCACTTGAAAAATCGGTAATCTGATCTCACACTCGAGATACGATTTGCGATTTATTTAAAATTGGCCAACCCGATCTCATGCGCGAGATATAATTCGTCAATTTTTTTGGAGATCAATCTTATATGGCTTTGATTTGTCGTCATATAGTTTGAATCAATTTTATTTTCGTAAAAAAAAAAAAAAAATGTGAGTTAGATTAGGTTTATTTCTTGTTTTAGGGTTTTTGTATATTTAGGGTAGGAAATTTACTATTTCAAATAGAAAATGCCAAAAACATAAATTTAGGATGTTAGATTTTCGTTTTATTAATTTAAATTGCATGTTTAATTATTTGACAATTTATTTTTAAATTTTTATAAAAAAACAAAAAGAGGAAAAATTAGAATTAGGGCATTCTTTGCACGTCATTGCATGTTAGGATAAAATTGCACGTAATTTAATTCTAAATAATAGTTTTTTTTAATTTCCTATAAGTTGAGATAATTTTTTTTAGATAGGTTGCATTTTAGTTAGGGATTTCTAAGTTAGGATAACATCCTAGTTTAAATTAGGTTTGGCCTAACCCTATTCCTAATATAAATTGGATGATATCACAATCTTGATAGGTAATTTTCACAATATTATTAATTTCGAATTTCATGCGAAAAATTGTCTTAGAATCAATTGATTTCATTCTTTAGTATATACTGCATTTTATTTATGTCATATAAGTAGGTCATATTGCCATGTCATATCATTTCATTTTAGATTAGTATGATGCATTGCATGATTCTCATTAAATAAGTGAAAAAAAAAATATTGCGTGTTAATTAGAAATCATATCTAGGATTGTCGATGTGAATTCTAATTTAACATTGCATATGCTTTCGTTGCTATGAGGTAAGTCCTGCATTTTTTTTATTTGTGTTCTTGAGTGTTAAATTGATGGTTTGCTTACCCGCATGATTACCTCATATGTTAGGGAAGTGAATTCAAATCAGTTCAAGTTGCTTGCCAAATATTTTTTTCAAAAGCAAAAAGAGAAAGGTACTGAAAGTGCATTTGAAAAATCTAGCGTATCCAAGTCCCGAACTCATAAATCTATGGTTCATAGGAGTAAAGTAAATCTTCCGTTGCTTTACTTGGGTTTCTAATCGACCCACCAAAAATAGATTGGTGGCGATTCCTAATTAAAAATCAATTGCATGTTAAGAATTTTAACCTAAGTCGCGAATTGGTATGGACTTGAGAGAACCCGAGCGAAGTCTAGGCTTAGTATTCCATTAGCCAAATCCTTGGTGGTTCACTTGAAATTTTGGTTGCGACAAGTATGTGGCAATTGGAGTAGGAACAAGAAGTCGCAATTGTGACGTCGACTCCGATAACTGAGCAACTTGGTACTCTTGCTTTGACTGTTGATTAGGGAGGATGCTTGGAGTTGGGCCTTGGACAATAACAACGCCATGTTAGCAATAAATTGTCTTGGGAATTCGTGTTTTGATTTCTACCAGTTTCATCTTTTTGGGCAATTTCGTTGGATGATTTGATTCGGTGGCGAGTATTGTGGAGGTCAGTCAATGAAATCTCCTTTGTACTGTGTGTGTACTTGGTATACTATACGGGACACCAAATCTAGTTTGAGGTGTCGGATCATATATATGATTTCCATGTTTTATGGAGAAGATCTGAAGGTTTTGAACCATAAATCATATATTCATGAGCTCATCGAGAGCACCATTGGCAGCCATGAGCTCATTGACTAGATCCAACCGCCAATTCAAGGGGTTAGACAACACCCTCATCACCGGCAATGGCATATGCTTTCTATCTTTCTCCTCCAAGTGACCACGGCAATCAAAATAAGGGATCAAGATAATCAAACATCTTCCACTAATTTAGCTTTATTCCCATTTTGTAAGGACTTACAACTTAAGCCCAGATACCGATCACTATGAAATCTTGCGCAAAGACGCCTTTGGATCAGTCTGGTACAAGAAAGGAATAAGATTGAGAGATAAGAGTATTAGCTTAGAAAACTCGTAGTAGTTAAGAGATAGCAAAGTTGGGCATGTGCTTTCCTTCTTGGAATAGCGAATACATTCCAAAGATGGAAAATTTGACTACGAATTGGTGAGGATGGCTCTTATTTTTTCAAGAAATGATTAGGTGATAATCTTTAATTTACAGTGACAATAACAATTTATTCTAGAAGATGCAAACCAAAAAAAAAAAAACTCTTAAATTATTTTTGAGGTCCACTTTTTGAAGAATTTGTAGTTCACAATAAATTATTATTCGTAGATGACCAAAAGACTTGATGGTTTTTATTTATGTAGATGGGACTAAGTTGGCCCGTCCGCCCATGTTGGGCCTAAGAACCCGGCCTGCAAGATAAGGGCCCATGGAGGAACAGCTGCGATGTGAAAGGTTGCATTATTTATATATGAGGGGTTATGACTTTTGGGGGAACGTATTACGTTGAAGAGTTACGTCTCTTGGAGTAGACGTATTTAAGAGAGAAAAGAAAAAAGAGGAACGCACCTTTTCAACGTACATCAGTCTCTCTCTCTCCCTCAAAAGAAGAAAAACAAAAAAGAAGAATACGCTCTGTTTTTTCTCCCATAAATAGCAACAGCACGCTCCTCGGTAGAACGACATCAGAATTTCTTCCTCGATCTTCAGCATTGGTGTTTAATCTGTGGACAATAAAGTACACTCGATTATGTAGTGTAACTTTTGATCGGTGATACATGTTCTTCCGGGGCTTGTCTTCCGCATTAGTTTTAGGGGTTCGATTTAGTGTCGAATCCGTTGTAGGGAATCTGATATTCCCGACATTGGTATCAGAGCCGCAGTTCATCTTTCTTGACCCTTTTTTTCATGTTTGTGAATTGTCTTTTTATTGAAATTTCGAGAAAAGTGCTGCCGGTCAATCGGGGATGAAAAAAAATCCCGACACCCGATTCTGTTAACCCCGCTTTTTGGTTTTCTGTAAGTCGAATTTTTTTTCTAAAAGCGTAGCATTGAAGCCCTCGTCAATACGAGAAAAACGAGTGGCGGATCGCCGCAGGAGGCTGTCGGACATGCCGCCACGGGCAGCCGGCTCAGTCCCCTACAAGCGCGTACGTCGTATGCGCCGTTTCGGCCCAGGCATGTGCGACGGACACGCGGAGCGTGGCACGTGCCGAACGACGTCATCGTGACATCATTCAGGCGCGAGCGTGGCACGTGCTGGTCGGTTTGTTCAACTGATCCGACTGGATTGATCGGCCTGATTGGTCCGTCTGGTCCGACCGGCCCAACTGGCCCGACCGGTCCGTCTGATCCAACTGGTCCGACCCGGCCCGTCCGGTTCGACCCGACTGCCCGTTGACTCCGACCCGGCTGACCGTTGACCATTGACCTCGATCGTTGACCGTTGACTTTGACCATTGACCCAAAAAAGAAGAAGGAATGTGTCTCTTTTTCCAATTAAGTCTATGTGGATTATATGCAATCCCTTATTTGTTCTGTATTTGTTGCTGGAACAATGCCTCCCATTTAGTTGCGCACACCTATTCGCGTAATTACCGATGAACAAAAGGAAAAGCTTTCTAAGTTGATAGCTGAGCTGACTGATCATCAATGGAAGAGTGACAACTTAATTGATCACATTCTTGAAGTCAACGGGAAAATACAAAAGGTCATATGGAATGGTCATCCCATGCCACAGTCTGAGATGGTGCGATTTTTCATGAACACTCTTCCACAAGAATGGCACGGAGTGTTGAATAGCGAATGGAAAATCAACAGAGCTGCTTCGTATAGGAAAATTGTGATGGATTTTATAGATGATTATTATTTGAATGTTACAAGGGAAAAGATCAAGAAATTGAACAAAAGTGGATCTTTCCTAGTTCGAATATTGACTTGGTGTTAGATGTTTTGGCTGGTCTTTATATAGTGTGCTTTCTGGACATCTTATGTAATGTTTTCTACCTAGTTGTTCTTGGTGAGGCAACCGATATGTTAGTTGTATTATGTGAAAGCATTATTATTATACCATTGTTTGATATCAAATATCATTTGCTTTCTGTTATTATTAACTGTTGTGGGTAGTTCATAGAAATTTTTATAATTTCAAAGAATTTATTTTGCATAGAATTTTATATTAATAATAACTCTAAGTTAGGATTTTGGATGATGATTGGAAACATAGTGACATTTTGATTCTGAAGCCTTACTTGAAATTATTCATTAATATGATGGTTTTGTGCAAAATGGATGCATAAATGATAGCCATTAATAATTCGTGCATATATGTTTGATATGTTCAGATCAATGGCTTCAGCCACAAAGAGCATAGTCGCTGAGCTGAACAAAGGTGAGAAGCTCAATGGCAATAACTATATGGCACATGAAAATCCAATATGTGCTGGAAAAGCAAGAGGCACTAGAAGCTCTTAACCTGACCATGGTAGAACCTGAAAAATGAAACACTGCACAGCACAAGAGAAATAAGGATGCA
>JABKBK010000037.1:0-71981 GCA_014182545.1 Eucalyptus globulus
CATATGATATGATATGATGATGATCACCTATGGCATGATGACTTGCATATATGATATGAGGATGATCACCTATGGCATGATGACATGTGTGTGTTATGATTGTAATGAAGATGTATGATGGTATATGCATGGCTTCGAGGTAAGTATACTTGGATGCATGAGTGACATGTATGATGTTGTGATTGTATTGTATGATGCATTGAGTGGTTATTGGATTCCTTTACCTGCTGAGTGGTTGTACTCACCCCTTCGGGGACCAACATTTCAGATTAGAAAGATGCCGCTTCCTACCATCATGCGAGGTACCTTCTATGGCCTCCCCTCGGATGTAGAAATAGAATGTACAGAGATCGACTGCATCACCATCGCTGGATTGACTTTTGTGCGAGTGCGAGTGCTGGTTATGTACGATGTGGGCCTGGCTGGGGGCCCAATCATCCAGGGGTTCCTGTCAGTTCATGTTCGCTGAGAGGGAGTGTTTAAGGGGATGTTGCCACCACCACCACCCGACGCGCCAGGATGGGTGTGATGGTTGCGTGAGGGGTAGAGAGCTGGAGTTTCTTTTTGGGAGTAGCCGCCGCTGTTAGATGGAGGACGTCATGTGATTTCTTTAGGGGTTGTAGTATCTTTTTGGGATGTGGCCAAGTGTAGTTGCAAAATCTTGGCTTTCTTTTGTTGTATCGACCCCCGAAAGATTCATCATGAAAATATGTAAATAAAAGTGGCATGGCTCTATCTTTTCCTATGGTACTTAGTGGTGTGCAATTGTATCATGGTTGTTGGAGGGAGAGATGGCAATATTACATTTTGCTTCCGCTAATGAGTCACGCTGGGACCGTTTTCAAAAAAAAAAAAATGTGTCTATGTTTTACGATGCTTCTTCTAAGAGATGTAGCTAGTGTTCCATTAGGTGTAACGTCAGGTGCCTGTGGCGACCCTAGGTGGTTCAGGGTGTCACACAAGTAGAGTCCTAAAACCAACCTCTTTGCTTGCTGTGATATGTGTTGTAAGGGATGATAAACTTTGGTTGTGGTAGAAGTGAAGAAATTGAAGCTCTAGGGAAAATACGGTAGCCTTGCATTCTGTTTTCTAGAAAGGCAGTCCGACCTTTGATAAATTCTTGAGCTGCATGCGACTTTTTAGTTGGAATTTCATTTTTACTTCTGGATGAAAGTTGTAGAGAAGTTCCTGGAGAGTAACATATCAAAATTTTGGAAGAAATTAACAAGTATAGACCGGTGAAACTATTTTTCTTTAAAGAAGTTAGATCTGGAAATCGTAATGCTGACCCAGTGTGATTCTGTGAATTTTATAAAATTCTCCGGTTGAAATTTGATCTCGTGTTCTGAATGAAAGTTGAAGATGACACATTAACGAGTAACATACTAAAAATTTAGTGAAATTTATGAGTTTAGGTCGGTGAAACAATCTTTATTCAAAACCGTTAGAACTGGAATTCGGTGCCGAGGGTTATAGACGGTTACGGTTATTATAGTTTTTAATCTATCATGAATCTGGTTTCCAGTTCTTATAGAAATATTTACATCTCGATTTCTTATATAACATATAAAAATTTCAGAATTTTTGGAGATGATTTAGGATTTTTACTGAATTTTTCATAAAAAACTGTGTATGGTAATATTCCGAAATTTTAAAGACTGGGATGTGTGGACTGTACCGGATTGTAAGATATTCTTTTGATATGATGTCCTTCATGGAATATTTTCCTCTAGATCTTGTATGTAACATGTTAAATTTTTAGAATTTATTAAGGCTTTTACTATTTTTTCAAGAATTATGACCAAATGAGTGCAAATCTGTTTTTATCCGAAATTGCTGTATTTTCAAAAATAAATGGAATTGCTTCATGTGATATAATGTTTTGAGTGGTTGATTATGCTGCATATGTGGTGACATATGGAATGCTATATGACATCAAAAGCTAGTTGAGAAGCTTGATATTGTTGCATCAAATGCCATGTTGAAATTGAGATACATGTGTAAATATAAATTGAGATAATAATGAGACCGTCAAAGCCGACGATGCCCCGGGAGTGTTGGGATGCCTGGAGTGTGTATGCCAGATGCCCTGGGAGTGTTGGGATGCCTGGAGGTGTGTACTAAGGGGATTCCTCGTGATGTTAGTTAGGGTACGAGATGCCCGGAGTGTGTGTGCCAGATGCCCGAAGGTGCGTGCTGGAGGCTCCTCGCGATGCTAGGTGGGATGCGAGCGGTAAATTATGGGATGCAAACATTGGTCCCTGGGAAGAAAATGATATGATCAATTGAGAGATAAAGATCGACAAATTGAATCATATGACATGGGATGAACCTCATGGGAATGCAAGCATGGAGTGCGTGGTGGTATATGCACGTTGCGTGGTGATATATGCATGGCTGCTTGATGATACATGTATAAGTGTGTGGTGGTATATGCACGTTGCATGGTGATATGCATGGCTGCTCGATGTATAAGTACAACTGCATGGTGATTCATGCATGTTGTATGGTGATATATGCATGGCTGTAAGGTGAGGTATGCTTGGATGCATGAATGATATGTGTTTTATTCTTGATATTTCGGTTTGATGCATTGTGTAGTTTGGTGGATCTTTACTACTGAGTGGTTGTACTCACCCCTTTTGGGGATTAACATTTCAGATTAGAAAGATGCATTTGCTACCAGTTGAACGTGGTACTTATTATGGATTGCCATCTGCTGTCGAGGTGGAGTGCACATAGCATTCCTGTATTAGTATACCTGGTTTGGTGTATGTTCGAGTCTGTGTCTTCCTAATGTATGATGTGGGTCTTGTAGATGGCCCGATTATCCAAGAGTTTTTGTCTATTCATGTCTGGCATGGTGGAGTGATGCTAGGGATGTTGCTGCCGACGCCGCCTGATGCACCGAGTTGGGTGTGATGGCACGTATAGCTGGTGTGAGCTGACACTTTTTGGGGATAGTCGACGCTTGTTGATGGAGGGGCGTGCATGTTTCATGTAGGGTCGAGTTCTCTTTTGAGTTATAGCCAAGTAATGTTAAAAAAATCTTGGCCTTTTGCTATACCGACCCGAAATATCTATCGTGAAAATATAAATAAAAGTGACTCGGCTTTGTCTTTTCATTTGGAGCATAGGTGGTGTGCATTACATTATTGTCATTGAAGTGAGGGATGGTGAGACTCGTTTACGCTTTCGCTAATCAACTGCGCTTGGACCTTTAAAAAAAAAAAGAAGAAGAAAAATTGGTAAAGAATTCCATTAATCAACCCCTGTGAACTATGGTTTCACTTTAATTAAAAATTTATTAGACTGGTATGTAGTAGGATGAGTGACTAGTACTTGTGGTGACCCTAACGGATCGGGGGCCATCAAGGGTGTCACAAAAAAAAAGAGAAAAAGAGGATTAGGTAGTCTTTTTATTTTTTTATTTATTTTTCTTTTGTTAGTTTTTATTTTCTTCTATAGCTTGTTTTTAGTGAAGTTGTTCCTAAATATATGATTGATATTCTAACATGAAAGTGCCCCTCAAATTAGGGGTTGTCAATCCGATTTTCGCGCCGAAATCCGACTCGCAATCCCTTGCAAAAATCGACAATCCAATCTCAAGCCCGAGATTCGATTGGCGATTTAATTTTAAAATTGGTCAACCCGATCTCATGCGCGAGATATGATTTGCCAATTTTTTGATATTAACATTATCTTGCTTGATTTGATGTCGTGGTGTTTGAGTCAGTTTTAGGATTAGGTTTTTTTTTTTAAAATATCTTGCATGTTTAGAATATGGATTTTATTTTAAATCATGAAAAAGAAACAAAAAAAAGTGCATTCATTTAGGTTTTTAATTTTTTTGATTTGAATTGCTTGTTTAATTATGTGTTAGTTTTAATTTCGAATTTCATAAAGTAAAAACACAAAAGAAATCATTGTGCATATTAGATTAGAATTGCATGTTTCATTTTAAATTTAGATCATCTTTTTAGATAAATTGCATTTTAGATTTAGATAATGTCTTAGTTTAAATTAGGATTTAATATGACTTAATCCCTAGTTTAAATTAGATAGAATCTTAATCTAGCTAGATCATTTCTGAATTTGTTTAGTGGAAATCTGATGGAAAGACAAGCACAACAACAACCTTGAAGTGGGGTGGAGCAATTTCTAAAGCTGAAGCCACCTAAGTTTAGTGGAATGGGAAGTCTTGAGGAGGCGGAACATTGGATTGATGGGATAGAACAGATTTTCCAGTTGTTGGACTGCAATGATGCTGAGAAAATAGTTTTGGCAGAGTACCAGCTGGAAGGAAATGCAAAGTTTTGGTGGAGAGCTTCGAGGGATACGATCTTTCCACCAGGTACTGATGTGAACTGGGATGAGTTTGTTAGAGCTTTTAATAGGAAGCATTTCTCTGACTACGCTAAGGATAAGAAGATCACTGAATTTGTTCAATTGGAACAATGGGGATCGACAGTGGATCAGTATGAGACAAAATTTTCTGAATTGTCTAGGTATGCTCCCAGATTGATTGAGGATCATAAGAAAAAAGCTAAGAGATTTTTGAAAGGGTTGAGGACTGATATTAGGAAACAACTGGTGCCTTTGAATATAAGGGATTATCATGAGATTTATGAAAGGGCACAGTTAGTGGAGCAAGAGCTAGTGAGAGAGCGATCAGAGTCTAAGAGATAGTTGAGCTTTAGTGATATGAGAAGGGGTAAGAGACCCTATCCTAGTTAAGGTCAGACGTGGGATGCGAAGAAAAGAGAAATTTTGGAAATTTTGGAAGAGCTAGGGATGGCCTGAATATAGGGAAAGCACCCTATCAATTTGATGTTTGTTGAAGGTGTGATGGGCAGCATGGCCCAGGACCTTGCAATGGATGGCTGACATGTTATGGTTGTGGATGACTAGGTCACCTTAAGAAAGACTGCCCATAAGAGAGGTTGCAAATGAGTGTTGGCTCGGTGCAACAGGCACATCAGAGTGCTGATAGATAAACTTACCAAGGAATCCTCTAAGGCCACCAGCATAAGGCAGAGTGTATGCAGTCACCCAAGAGGAAGCAGAAGCTTCCAGAAATGTGATATCAGGTACGATTTTCATAAATGGCAAGAAGACATATGCATTGTTTGACACAGGTGCTACGCATTCATTTATATATGAAAGATATAGGCAATTGAGTGAAATAGAAGTTACGCCTCTTGAGATGCCTCTTTGTGTTTCCATGCCTTCAAAGAATATGGTATTATCTACAATGATGTGTGCAAAATGTAAGATATCAATGGGAGGAAGGGATATGGAAATAGACCTAGTCGTAATGGCTATGTATGACTTTGATGTTATCATAGGAATGGACTGGCTCCATAAGCATAGGGCTAAGGTGGATTGCTATAGGAAAGTGATTCAGTTCATATTGCCTGATCAGTTTAATTTCGAATTTTTCGGAGGTCAGACAAACCCCTCTATAACCATTATCTCGATGGTAGAAGCTTGTGAACTACTTGATGAAGGATGTTAAGGATACCTAGCAGTGGTAAGAGACCTTACTAAGAAAGAGGCTGAAATCGGTCAGATTCAAGTAGTTAGGGAATTTCAGGATGTATTTCCTAAGGAGTTGCCTGGTTTACCACCAGAACAAGAAATTGAGTTTGAAATTGAACTAATGCCTGGAACAAGACCAATATCGAAAGCCCTGTATATGATGGCCTTAATGGAACTGAAGGAATTGAAGGTGCAACTACAATAGTTGCTTGATAAATGATTCATTAAGCCAAGTGCTTCTCCTTGGGGTGCACCAATTCTATTTGTGAAAAAGAAAGACAGGTCGATGCGTCTGTGTATTAATTACAGACAGCTGAATCAAGTGAACGTTAAGAATAAATATCATTTGCCTAGAATTGATGATCTATTCGACCAACTACAAGGAAGTTTGGTCTTCCTAGAATTGATGATTTGTATGCCAAATTTAGCAAGTGTAAATTTTGGCTGGACCGGATAATATTTTTGGGACAGGTGGTGTCAAAAGGAGGAATTGCAGTGGACCCGGCGAAAATTGAGATGGTAATAAATTGGTCGAGACCGACAAGACCCACTGAAATATAGAGTTTCTTAGGACTGGCTGGTTATTATAGAAGATTTATTGAAGGGTTTTCACGACTGGCATGCCCCTTAACGAAATTAACGCGGAAGAATGTAAAGTTTGAATGGAGTGGAGAATGTGAAAAGAGCTTTCAAGAACTTAAAAGAAAATTGACCATGGCTCCAATCCTGACTATACCATCTGGGTCTGATGGTTTTACAGTATATAGTGATGCCTCTCACAAAAACCCGGGATGTGTTTTGATGCAACATGGCAAGGTCATAGCCTATGCATCGAGGCAATTGAAACCCCATGAACTGAATTACCCAACACATGATTTAGAATTGGCAGCTATAGTGTCTGCTTTGAAGATATGGAGACACTATTTGTATGGAGAGAAGTTTGAAATCTATACAGATCATAAGAGTCTGAAGTATTTGTTTTCACAAAAAGAGTTGAACATGAGACAAAGGAGGTGGATGGAGTTATTGAAAGATTATGATTGTGAGATACGATACCATCCAGGAAAGGCAAATAAGGTGGTAGATGATGCCCTTAGTCGAAAGTCGGCTATGGACATGGCTAGTCTAAGAATAACAGAGTGGAATCTGTTAAAGTCTATTGTGGATTCAGACTTCGAGTTGTAAATGGACCACCTTACAGGTATGCTTACTGCATTAAGGATTGAGCCTGAAATCATTCGGAAAGTTAAGATTTTACAAAAATCTGACCTAGAGATTTTGAAGATACAAGACACTATGTCTTTAGGAAAATGACCAGAATTTCAAGTCTCTGAAGATGGAGTGGTAAGATGCCAAGGACGACTTTGTGTTCCCGACAATGAAGAAGTGAAGAGGGAAATTCTGTCGGAGGCACATGGGAGTAATTATAGTATTCATCAGGGTAGTACAAAGATGTACAGGAATTTGTGTAAGCAATTTTGGTGGAATGGCATGAAAGTAGATACGGCTAAACACGTTTCTCAATGTTTAATGTGCCAACAAGTGAAAGCGGAACATTGCAAACCTGTAGAACTATTGAGACCGTTAACATACCAGAATGGAAATGGGAGCATGTAACGATGGACTTTGTGCAAGGACTGCCAAGGACATCAAATGGTCACGATTCGATTTGGGTGATAGTGGATCGCTTGACTAAGTCTGCTCTGCATGAACTATTCAATGAACAAACTTGCTGAGATATATGTAAGCCAGGTAATACGCTTGCATGGTATTCCTGTAACGATCACTTCTGATCGAGACTCTAGGTTGACTTCAAATTTTTGTCGAAGTCTCCAAAATGCCTTAGGGACAAAGCTTCAATTTAATACTGCTTTTCAAAAATAAATGGAATTGCTCCATGTGATATAATGTTTTGAGTGGTTGATTATGCTGCATATGTGGTGACATATGGCATGTTATATGACATCAAAAGCTAGTTGAGAAGCTTGATATTGTTGCATCAAATGCCATGTTGAAATTGAGATACATGTGTAAATATAAATTGATATAATAACGAGACCATCGGAGGTGTGAGCCGACGATGCCCCGGGAGTGTTGAAATGCCTGGACTGTGCGTGCCGGATGCTCCGGGAGTGTTGGGATGCCCGGAGGTGTGTGCCGAGGGGATTCCTCGTGATGCTAGTTGGGGTACAAGATGCCCGGAGTGTGTGTGCCGGATGCTTGGAGGTGTGTGCCGGAGGCTCCTCGCGATGCCAGGCGAGATGCAAGCGATAAATTGTGGGATGCAAACATCGGTCCCTGGGAAGAAAATGAGATGATCTAATTGAAAGATAAAGATTGAGAAATTGAATCATATGGCATAGGATGAACCTCATGGGTATGCAAGCATGGAGTGCATGGTGGTATCTGCACGTTGCGTGGTGATATATGCATGGCTGCTTGATGATACATGTATAAGTACGTGGTGGTACATGCACGTTGCATGGTGATATGCATGGCTACTCGATGATATAAGTACAACCGCATGGTGATTCATGCATGTTGTATGGTGATATATGCATGGCTGTAAGGTGAGGTATGCTTGGATGCGTGAATGATATGTGTTTTATTCTTGATATCTTGATTGTTTTGTTTGACGCATTGTGTAGTTTGGTGGATCTTTACTGCTGAGTGGTTGTACTCACCCCTTTTGGGGATTAACATTTCAGATTAGAAAGATGCATTTGCTACAAATTGCACATGATACTTAGTATGGATTGCCATCTGATGTCAAGGTGGAGTCCACATAGCATTCCTTTATTAGTATACCTGGTCTGGTGTATGTTTGAGTCCATGTCTTCGTGATGTACGATGTGGGTCTTGCTGATGGCCCGGTTATCCAGGAGTTTTTGTCTGTTCATGTCCGGCGTGGTGGAGTGATGCTAGGGATGTTGCTGCCGCCGCCACCCAATGCACCGAGTTGGGTGTGATAGCACGTATAGTTGGTGCGAGCTGACACTTTTTGGAAATAGTCAACACTTGTAGATGGAGGGGTGTACATGTTTGATGTAGGGTTGAGTTCTCTTTTGAGTTATAGCCAAGTAATGTTAAAAAAATCTTTGCCTTTTGCTGTATCTACCCGAAATATCCATCGTGAAAATATTTTAAAAAAAAAATTTGACTCGGCTTTGTCTTTTCATTTGGAGCGTAGGTGGTGTGCATTGCATTATTGTCATTGAAGTGAGGGATGGTGAGACTCGTTTATGCTTCCGCTAATGAACTGCGCTAGGATCTTTTAAAAGAAGAAGAAGAAGAAGAAATTGTAAAGAATTCTATTATTCAATCCCTATGAACTATGGTTTCACTTTAATTAAAAAGTTATTACACTGGTATGTAGTAGGATGAGTGACAAGTACCTGTGGTGACCCTAACGGATCGGGGGCTATCGAGAGGTGTCACAAAAAAAGAGAAAAAGAAGATTAGGTAGTCTTTTTATTTATTTTTCTTTTGTTTGTTTTTATTTTCTTATATAGCTTGTTTTTTTAGTCAAGTTGTTCCTAAATATATGATTGATATGCCAACATGAAAGTGCCCCTCAAATTAAGGGTTGTAAAACCGTTTTTGCGCCGAAATCCGACTCGCAATCCCTTGCAAAAATCGACAATCAAATCTCAAGCCCAAGATTCGATTCATGATTTAATTTTAAAATTTGTCAACCCGATCTCATGCGCAAGATATGGTTCGCCAATTTTTGATATCAACACTATCTTGCTTGATTTGATGTCGTGGTGTTTGAGTCAGTTTTATTTTTGTAAAATGAAAAGGAAATAAAAGAAATTGAATTAGGATTAGGTTTTTTTTTTTTATAATTATCTTACATGTTTAGAATATGGATTTTATTTTGAATCATGAAAAAGAAAACAAAAAAAGTGCATTCATTTAGGTTGTTAATTTTTTTATTTGAATTGCTTGTTTAATTATGTGTTAGTTTTAATTTCGAATTTCATAAAGAAAAAACACAAAAGAAATCACTGTGCATATTCGATTAGAATTGCATGTTTCATTTTAAATTTAGATCACCTTTTTAGATAAATTGTATTTTGGATGTAGATAATGTCTTAGTTTAAATTAGGATTTAATATGACTTAATCCCAGTTTAAATTAGATAGAATCTTAATCTAGCTAGATCAGTTTTTCTTAAATTTCGAATTTCATGAAAAATAAAAAATAAAAATTTGTCTCTGCATAAATTAGACTCAATTTTTAGAATAGATTGCATTTTTAAGAATAGAGATATCAAATGCAGATCATTTAGTTGTTACTAGGTTCATTTATTTAGAAATTGCCCGTCATTAGAATTAGGTCATTTTTGTTAATTTAGATTGCATATTTAATCATTGCATGTTCATTAAAAAATTATTAGTTTTTTTTTATCATTCATATAGTTTAAGGCATTTTGTCATGCCATATTAATTCATATTAGGTTAGAAGCACTGCATTGCATTGCATATGGACTATGTTCTCTTTAATCAAGTGAAGACAAAAAAAAAAAAAAAGGAATTGCGTGTTAATTAGAAATCATATCTAAGGTTTTTGATGTGAATTTTGAATTTACGTTACAGATGCTTTTCGTTACATTTCGAGATAAGTTTTGCAATTTATTCATTGTTTATCCGGGTGTCAAATTGAAGGTTTGTGCATCCGCATGATAACCTTACATGTTAGGGAGATAAATTAAAATCAATTCAAGTTGCCTGCCAAACATTTTTCAAAATAAAAAGAAAGGTACCAAAAATGCATTAGAGAAGTCTAGTGTAACCAAGTCCTCGTACCTAAAGTCTCTGGTTTGTAGGAGTAAAATAATCCTCCCATTATTTTACTTGGGTTTCTAATCGACCCACCAAAAATAAATAAGTGGCGACTCCTAACTGAAATATCATTTGCATGTTAAGAACTTGAACCTAAGTCACGAATTGGTATGGGCTTGGGAGAGCCCGAATTAAGTCTAGGCTTAACAATCTATTAGCCAAACTCTAGGTGGTTCACACTTGAAAATTTGGTCGCGACAGCAGCGGTGAACCTCAGGTCTCGATCTGAAGTAATCGTTATCGTCACTCCATGCAGTCAAACTATCTGGCACACATATAGATTTGTGTGCCTATCCAAATTGAGATCCTTTCGCACTACAATTAAATGAGCTGACTTCGTCAATCTGTTAACTTCTACTCCAATCAAATCATTTCCTCTCTGACTCCTAGGTAATCCAGTCACGAAGTCCATCACGATATGCTCCCATTTCCACTTTGGATCTTGAAAGGTCGCAAAAGTCCTCCCGGCTTACAATGCTGAGCTTTGACTTGCTGACACGTCAAACACCTGGCAACATGCTTGGTGATGTCCGCCTTCATACCAGACTACCAATAGTGTTGACGTAGATTATGATACATCTTAGTACTACCAGGATGAATGTTGTAACCGGTACAATGAGCTTATGATAAAATCTCTTCTCTAAGCTCCTCATCATTAGGTACAACCAATCGTCCTTGGAACTTCAGCATTTCGTCTTTAGAAAGCTGAAGTGCTTTACTTCTAACCTGTACTTCCGGCTCAATTCTAAGGGTGGCCTTAAGATTGAAAATGTCGCCTATCTCAAATTTGAAACCCGAATCTCGTGCCTTCTCAATTAAAGCCCATTCCTTTAATACCATATGCGCAACTGAAGACTTCCGACTCAATGCATCTGCGACCTTTTTTGCCTTCCTAAGGTGATACAAAATTTCATAGTCATAGTCCTTAAGGAATTCCATCCAATGACGCTGTCTCATATTCAACTCCTTTTGAGAGAATAAGTACTTGAGACTTTGATGGTCAGTGAATATCTGGAATCTTTCTCCGCACAAATAATTTCTCCAAATCTTCAAGTCAAAGATGATCACTGCGAGTTCCAAGTCATGTGTTGGGTAATTTAGTTCATGAGATCTTAACTGACGGGACACATATGCAACGATCTTACCATGCTGCATTAACATGCAACACAGTCCTCTAAACGACGCATCACTGTAGATCTCAAATCCTCCTGGGCTAGATGGTATGGTCAACACAGGTGTGGTAGTCAACTTCTGCTTAAGCTCATGGAAACTACGCTCGCACTTGTCTAACCTCACAAACTTTTCTTCCTTCTTCAAAAGTCTTGTTGACAGTGAAGCTAACGCTGAAAACCCTTCCACAAACCGTCTGTAATACCTTGCTAAATCCATAAAACTTTTGATCTCTATCACTGTAGTTGGTCTTGGCTAGTTGATCACTACTTCAATCTTGGCTGGGTCCACTGAGATTTCTTCTCCTGAAATTATGTGACCTAAGAACGCCACACGAGTTAGCCAAAACTCGCACTTGCTAAACTTGGTGTGTAGCTCATGATTCCTCAGAATCTGAAGCACTATTTTTAAGTGCCTTTTGTGTTCTTTAGGACTCCTCGAGTACACTAGGATGTCGTCGATGAACACGATAACAAACTGATCCAAGTACTCCTTGAACACATGGTTCATCAAATCCATGAAAGCAACAGGGGCGTTCGTCAAACCAAACGACATTACAGTAAACTCACAATGGCCGTATCGAGTGCAAAATGCGACTTTGGTACGTCTTCCTTTTTTATCCTCAACTAATGATACCCTGTCTTCAAGTCGATCTTAGAAAATATCGATGTTCCTTGCAACTGATCAAACAAGTCATCAATCCTCAGTAGTGGATAATTGTTCTTAATCATCACCTGATTGAGTTGACGATAATCGATGCACAAGCGCAACGAACCATCTTTCTTCTTCACGAACAGAACGAGTGCTCCCTAAGGTGATGCACTGGACGTATGAATCCCTTATTTAACAAATTTTGCATATGCACCTTCAGTTCCTTTTGCTCTGTCAAAGCCATTCGGTAAGAAGCCTTAAAGATTGGCTCGGTCTCGAGGGCTAACTCAATCTCTCTCTCTGGCGGCAAACCTAGCAATGCCTTTGGAAACACGTCTGGAAATTCTTGAACCACTACAATATCTTCTATCTTCAGCTCCTCTACTGTCATATCCACAATAGTCGCTAAGTAACCTTGACAACCCCCATCTAATAAACGGGTTGCCTCAAGCGACAAGATTAAAGTAATCGAGGGTCCTCCTCGACTCCCAGTAAACTCGAAGCTCTCACCCTCTAATGGGTTAAACTGAATCGCCTTGCGATAGCAGTCTAGCTTAGCTCATTGCTTGGTGAGCTAGTCCATGCCAATAATTACATCAAAATCATACATGGCTAGGACTATTAAGTCTATCTTCCCCTCTTGCTCACCATTCACTAACGTGCAACCAGGACAACCCACTGTAGCTAACGCCTTATCCTTTAACGGTGTAGATATGCTAATCGTTGACTCCAACAACTTAGGAATCAATTCTACCAACTTTACATATCTCTCAGCTATAAATGAATGTGTAGCTCCATGGTTAAATAAAGCATAAGTAGGATGGTCATTCAACGAGACTATACCTGTAATCACATTAAGCACATCCTCCGCATATCCTCTGTTAATAGCGTACGTCCTTCCTTGTGCTGGAGGTTGGACCAATCCACCTTGCGGTGCATTCAGCGGCGCGACTCCACGGATCTGACCCAACGGTGGCGGCGATGAAAGCTATTATTGTCTCATCGGTCTTCTGGGACAATTCCTAGCCAAGTGACCCTACTGGTCACACCCATAATAGGCGCCCATCCTAGAAGGACATGGGGCTGAACCATGCCGTCTTCCACATAAATGACACACACCATTCTGCCTAAATGTTTGTCACGCCCCGAATCTCGAGCACGTGCCCATCCCTCTCTGGTCGATAAAATTTTGCGACTTCCTAAGACTAGTCACCAACTCTTTTTGTTTTATTGCACATATGGAAGCGGATTATAAATCCCCTGACAATAATCATCTCGGGATAGAAAAGCAAGACAATAGATTCACAAACAAACATGCTTTTATATATACACTGAGTCATGTACAAAAGTCTATGGCCAAAAGACTACAAAAGATTGGCCTTCCAAAAAGAAGCGGTCTTAACTAACCCACGCTTCTGATCACCTCCTCTCAACTCCAGGTCCTTCACTCTACGACCCTGAAAATGTCGTCCCACAACGGGGTGAGATATAATCTCAGCGAGTCTAAGCTCTAAACCCCGATTAGGAGGGAAATACACCAAGAAGTGTCCTAATCACACAATCACACAATCAAGGAGACTTACCTCATCTCAAATCCACTTTGCAATTCAGTACAATTTATAACTCAGATAGCATGAAAGCATGAGCAACAAATAAACTCTAATAACTTAAACGCCACACTCAATTAATCATGTGTTCCTAGTTTTGATCTCGGCATATAGCACAGCCTACTCTCTGTTCGGCGATCTTCTAGCATTGCCAGGCTTCATCTCACCCCATTGAGCATGGTACGTCTCTTTCAGACGGCTTTCCCAAAGGAACATAGGGTCCATAATCTATTCCAAGGGTATCCCAAATAGGGATAACATCCAGCTTAACAGCCCAGGACAATTTCTCTTAACCATCACACGATCACTCAAATATGGCCCAGGGCACCATGCATTGCACTCAAATGCTTCAATTAAAATAGTGAGCCTGGCCTTTTTCTTCGTATTAGAAATTCACAAGAAATTACCCGTGTGTGTGTACACGGTTAACTTGACCCCGAAAAATTGATATGCTTCCTTTTTGAAATCTCACTATTTCATATAGTACTAAAAACTATTTTCGGTGTCAAAACCCGACACCGGGGATTTTCTAAATAAATAATGGAAATTCACAATTTTTGGAATTAAATACCAAAAATCCAATAATCACTGAATTTGTATAATTTAACACTCATTTTCAGAAATTAACCACACAATTGCAATCAACACGAAATTCTGATCACCAACTATCCAGGCCTAATTTTCGGAAAATATCTAATAATTAAATAATTACTGAAATTAATTAAATAAATCAATCTAAATTCTAAAAATACTAACCTAGGCCAAAATCATTAAATTAATAACCAATACGAACCTGGAAAATTCCCAAACCCTTCTAGATAAATAGTACAATTTATTTAGGCCTTACCTAAACCATGCTAACCACCTAACATGCTCAATTAAATAATTACACTTCTAATTTAATCTAACTAACCACCTAATTCCTAATAAAATAAATCTAAAAACCCCTTAAACGTCATTAGCCTACTAAGCAGAGTTTAGAGTATAAATTCACCGGTTAATTGTGGAAATCGGTTCACCGTGACGATGACTCAATGGCGGCCGAAATCAAAACTCTTGGTGGCGTCAGCGAACTTGGGCCGGGCCTAAACTTGGCCCAACAAATCTCAACCCAATCTAAGATTTGTTATGAGTTGGGCCGGGCTTGCTGTTGAGGAAAATATGACTTAGGCTTGACTTCAAGTGGGCTAAACTAAACATTCACGGGCTTGCAGAAGCTGAAGCCCACGACTGGGCTTGACTGCACTTGGGCCAAAGATTACTGGAATGGGTCAGTGTTGCTGCTGCTGGAAGTTGGGCCTCGCTGACTCATGAGCTGAAGAAGAATGAGCGAGCTAGCGGAGATGGAACTCATAGATACTGGGCCAACGTGGGAGTTGATGCAAAGACTTTCGGTGCTGAGGGTTTGACAGATGAAACGAGCGGCAGAGAGAAGATGCGACATCAGCTTCACTTGGTGGATTGTTGGACAAAGAGAGAGAGATGGTTCGGTGGACTCCTAGGCTTCTTCGGTCAACAGCAGGGCTTTCGTGGAGGGGTGTGTTGACTGACGGGGGACATGCCGAAGTGGAGAAGGGGCAGGCGAACATGGCAACAAGCGGGCTAGGTTTCTTCGGCTAACTTGTTGGAATAAAGATACACGGCAGTTGGAGAAGTCGATGGTCTTCAAGATGCGCTAGAGTTGAGTGAGGAAGATGGAGACTCGGACGCATGGGCGTGAGATGGAGAAAGAGATGGGGCTTTATGGTGGGATGGGGATGCTGGTGTGAGGGAAATACACAGAGAGAGAGAGAGAGAATGAGAATTTGAGGGGTGAAGTTGCGGCTTCTGTGAGGTTGAAGAAAAGAGAGGAATGAGAAGGAGAGAAATGACGATGTGAAGCAGAAGGGGGCGGCGACAAGGCCAGCTGGTTTTCTTCAAACAAAGGATTAGAACAAGCTTAAAAGTCCACAAACACTATCCCTTGCATTAACTTCATGTCCCCCAATACTTTCCCAATTATAATTTCTCTAAATTAACCAATTTTGAAGCCCAAAGTTGCTCCCTCTCATAAAGCTCCGAATTTCCATTTTTTTGTCTTCAACTTCCTCACTCAATTTCCCAAACTCAGGTCTAACTTTGGTAAAGAAAAATCCCAAACAATTTTCTATAAATCCCCGACACTCACAAGCTGAGCTTAGAAGTCCCAATTTCCATCAATTTAGCCCATCTGAATCTTCGCTAATTTTCCGCAATATCCGAATCAATTTTCTGTAAAAATCTCGGAATCTCTGAAAAATCTTTGGAGGATGAGTCGATGTTTCTAAAATAGCTTGTGACACCACAGAACTTTCAATTTCTGAAATCGGATTCAAATTCGTGGTTATTTTTAATCCGGTGCGCTTTTAGCGTGACCTAGTCTACCAGGTAACTTTTAGGATGCAATTGACCCGTGACCGATTTATCTCAAGTCACAATGTACATCTCCGACACATTGGCGATCCTCAGTTGTCGTGAAAATCTCAAGGTTTCAATTACGAGCACCGGGTACCAAAACGACAGAAAATCAATTTAGTGTCGATCGATGAGAATTTTGCAATCAAGTGGAATCAGCAACAATTTGATCACATATCTCAGTCAAATCGACATATCTATGATCTGTAATTGATCTTTGACGTTGCCGTAATGACCCTTGCAAACCAACACGGCTGAGCATTCAACTCCTGGTCGAATTCTCACGTCTAATTGCATTTAGATTCCTTAATTGTTTCCCCAGATAGTCAAGTTATCTCGTGAGTGATTAGCTCAGATAATAACACTATTGGCGCGTCAATGAAATGTCCAATTTATTTAATCGAAAACGAAATCTAAAAATTCAGGCTGTCACAATGCCGACTTTCCTATCCCACCCTTCTTGTTGGGTGGAACAGGATACTTTCCTCGAGACATCGGTCTCTTCCCAAACCGATTCCCTTCTCTGCTCAAACCAAACCACAACCCAGATGCGGCGGCTTGCTCATTCGGATCCCTCTCGAGCAACTGGGCCCATTCATAGAGGCCTTTGTACTCCTTCAGGTCGAGTGGCACCAACTATGGCATCCTAAAACTCCGTGGCAACCTCTAGATGCCTTACAACCTTTGGAAGGGTGATGGACACATCATTGATCTATGTTATGGTCTTTAGACCAAAGAAGTGTAATAGAATTAATGGCCGAGCACCTAATGGGTGAATTTTTTGTTGGAAACATGTTCCATGCCCATGTGAGATCCAGATATATTTGATGAGGAAATTATGTTCTTGGCCATGAATTTTATAAGTTGGACTTTATTAATCTATGTTACAAAGTATTATAGCCATTTAAATTTGTAATTTAAGTACTTTGATTTAATAGGGATTTAGTTAGTTTTTAAAAAGGGTCAATTTTGGATTTATTTAAGCCCGGGTCTTAGGCCCAAGAGTGTTGGGCCTAAGATGGGCCTTAATGGCCAGCCCATAAGCCCATGAAGGGGCCGTCGATCGCACGAAGAAGGGTGGGGGGAGAGACCGGTTTGCATGCCTCCCCATTTGTCCCTTGAAGTTAGCCAAGTGTCAAGCCATGCAAAAGTAATGATGGCTAATGATGGAGGGAAGGAAAATTAGAAGGGAAAAGTGGCTGGTTTAAGCGAGAGAGAGGGAGAGAGAGAGGGGAGAGGAGGGTTCGTCCGAGAGAGAGAGAGGGGAGAGAAAGAGAAGGAAGAAAGGAAGAAAGAAAGAAAGGAAGAGAGGAAGGAGGTGGGCCGTCCGTCCATCGTCCATCGTGTGCCGCCGTGTCTCGCCAATTGTGCTCACCGTTTGCTAGGTTTGGAGGCAAATGGGATTCCTTGATCTACTCTTGCATGCTGTGTTTAGTGTGTTTGATTGAATGGTGACAATTTTGGATGTATAGAATGCGAAAAATTGAAGTTATAAGAGTGGTACTCTAGTCTAGTGTACTGTTCTTGAGAAAAACAGCTCGACCTTGGATGTTCCAGTGACTTGCGTGTGATGTTCTAGTTGAATTTTGGCTTCGATCTCTAAATGGAAGTTGTAAAGGACTTCTTGTAGTATAACATACTCAAATTTGGGGCAAAAAAAACAAGTATAAGTGGGTGAAACCGTTATTCTTTGGAAATACTGGATCTGGAACATTCGGTACTAGGAACAGAATTTTTAACCGCCTATATTTCATTACCTAGGATGAATCTGACTTCGATGTCTTCATGAAGTATTTACCTTATGGTCTTGGCTATCACATAGTCAAATTTCATAAGTTTTGAAAGTCATTTGAGTATTTAATCGAAACTTTTTCTAAAACTGTGTAATCTGATGTGTTCGGACTTGGTAATGTTGCAATGAAATAATCTCATACAAAACGGCATAGACATATTCAACTTTCATAATTTTTGAAGTTCATTTGCCTATTTAACCAAAAATGTTTCAAAAACTGCGCAAGTGGAACAGACAAAATTAGTAGTGCTGTGATGCGTGGTCTGTATTGAACTATATGGGGATCTTTTGGTGTAGTGTTCTTCAAGAAGTATCTGCCTTTATGTCTTGACTATCACATGTTTGAATTTCATAATTTTTTAATGTCATTTGGGTATTTAATGAATTTTTTTTCTAAAACTGTGCTTGCTGGATTGTGCAAATTTCAAAAGCTGTGATGTATGGACTATCCTGTTTTGTATGAAATTCTGGTGGTGTTCTGTTCTTCATGAGATAAATGCCCCTAGAGTTTGTCTATGATGTACTAAATTCTTAGAAATTATTAGAGACAATTACTAAATTTTAGGAAATGTAAATTAAAGAGAATGCATTATATTTTCTAAAATAATAGTAATTGATCTTGCTGCATATGTGATGATGTATGGCATTACATATAAAATCAAAAGCTGAAATTGATCTTGTTGCCGTCACATCATGTGCCATGTTAATATTGAGACACAATTGTGAACATGAATTGTGATAAATGAGGATGCCGTTAGAGGTGTGAGCCAACGATGCCCCGGGAGTGTCGGGAGTGTCGGGATGCCTGGAGTGTGTGTGCCGGATGCCCGGAGGTGTGTGCCAGATGTCCTCGGGAGTTTCGAGTTGCCCGGAGTGTGTGTGCCGGATGCCCGGAGGTGTGTGCCGGAGGTTCCTCGTGATACCAAGTTGGGTACAAGCGATAGAAATGTAGGATGCAATTACTGGTCCCGAGAAAGAAAAAAAAAATGTGGCGATCCAATTGAAAAACAAGAGCTGAAATTGAATCATGCATAGTGTGGTGACATGTATGTATGGCTATATGGTGTAACATGTATAAGTGCATAGTGGTATGTGCACATGGTATGCTGACATGTATGGATGACTATATGACGTTATATGTACAAGTGCATTGGTGGTATATGCGCATGACATGGTGACCTATATACATATATATATATATATATATATAGGTTGTTTTGATGTGATATGCATGACTGAAAGGTGAGATATGTTTGATATGTATGAACTATATGTATTATATGATGCCATGATTGTTCTGTTTGATGCATTGAGTAGTTTAATGGATCTTTTACCTGCTGAGTGGTTGTACTCACCCCTTTGGGAACCAATATTTCAAATTAGAAAGATGCCTCTCCCTACGATTACGCGCGGTACCTTTTACGGCCTTCTATTTGACGTGGAGGTCAAGTGTATGAAGCATAATTGTGTCACCATCCCTGGTTTGGTGTTCATATGGGTTCGTGTGCTAGTGATGTATGACGTGGGCCTGGCTAGGGGCCCAGTCATCCAGGGGTTTATATCTGTCCATGTCTGACGCCATGGAGTTATGTTAGGGATGTTACCGTTGTCGCCGCCCGATGCACTGGATTGGGTATGATGGCGCGTATAGCTGTTGGGAGCAAACATTTTTTGGAGATAGCCGACGCTCGTAGATGGAGGGTGGTACATGATCGATGTAGAATCGAGTCCTTTTGGGATGGTAGCCGAGTATAGTTAAAATCTTGGCTTTTTGTTGTATCGACCTTGATGTCCATCATGAAAATATAAATAAGAGTGAATCGGCATTATCTTTTCTTATGGTGCGTAGTTGGTGTGTATTGCATTATGGTTATTGGAGGAAGAGATGGTGAGACTTGTTTATGCTTCCACTAATAAGTTGCGCTGAGACTGCTTTTCAAAAAAAAAAAAAAATCCCTAGTCAAAAGGGTATCGATCAAGTGAAGTTATATGAGATCGAGTAATTAAGAGAGATCACCTGTGGCGACCTCAGGCGAGTCGGGGGTGCCACACCAACGAGCTCCTTACCTCCAGTCCAAGCCCATCTCTAAACCTTCGAGCTCGATTTGCCGGGTTTCGGACTAGATCTGGGGTGTACCGCGACAATTCAATGAACTTCGCTTTGTATTGGTCTATTGACATTATACCTTGGCGAAGGTGTTGAAACTCCGCCATCTTCAACTCTTTGGCGCTATCAGAAAAGTATTGTTCGTTGAAGATCTCGATAAAGGGGTTCCACTCAAGGACTATGCCTTTAGAGAACACTATCCCTTTGGTGGCCTTCCACCATGTACCTACAATACCCTTCATCTGATAGGCTACCAAGACAACCTTCTCTGTCTCTATGCACATCAGAAGATCAAAGGCATTCTCTAGCTCTTGAATACATAAGGTTGTAGCCTCAGGATCTCCCGCTCCCATAAACGTCGGCAGATTCAACCTTAGAAATTGTTTCACCAACTTATGCGTTAGCCTCCCAGCAGCCACATTCCTAGGTGGAACAATAGCAATTACCGCGACATGTGTAGCAACATCGACAGTGGGTGCAGCAACGGTAGCAACAGGTTCGGTAGTAGGTGTGGCAATAGGTTTGGCAACAGTGCGGCAACAGGCACAACAACAGGTGCAGTAGCAGCAACAATAGCAACAATGTCAGTATTGGCGACAGTCTGATTTTGGGCTTGCTGGTCCATCTGATTACTCAATGCCTCAAGTGCCCGTATGATCCCGCCGATTCTGGGATCACCAGGAGCTACTACCCCAACACCTACTGGCGGAACCAATGGCGGTGCTACTCCACTCATGCTGGCCTCAGCCTAAGCTCTAAGCTGAGCACCTTGGGTACCGACCCTCGTCGACGTCCTACCCCAAGTCGCAAGGCCTACTCCCCTCTTCTTAGGGGTCCTTTGCTCCTGGTCACTTATGCTACAAGCTCTCTACATGTGGTACCCTTGAAACGGCCCCCGATCCGTTAGGGTCACCACAGATCACTTGCTCTGAACCTGAAAGTTTACTACTCTGATACCATAGAAATTTGATAAGTCCATAAATCCTGGGGGTTTATATCATTTCTATTGGTCCCTGCGTAGTTCATATAGCGGAAGCGTATAAATCCTGAAGGTTTATATCATTTTTATCGGTCCCTGCGCAGTTCACATAACGGAAGCATATCCAACAACTCCCTTCCCTAAATTCAGAAAACGATGCACACCAACTAAACATTTTTATAGGTAAAAGCCGAACACTTTTATTTACATAACTTGATGGACATCATAAGTCGGTACATAAAAAATGTCGTGGTTTCCTACACCCACCTACATATCAAAAGATAACCAACATCTTTTCTAACAGTCGTATACTTAAAGTCCATCGATCAGTGTCGGCGTCCAAAAGTTCCTTCATTTGTTGTCCTCCTCCTTACGGTCATATCCAACCATTCGGTCCATTTGTTGGTGGCGGTGACAGCAAAGGCATCGTATCTAGTCTGAAATGTTAGTCCCTAAACGAGGTGAGTACAACATAATTAAGCTATATCACGCAGTACCATCAATATCGAGATTCATGTAAGATAGACAAAAACAAGTAATCGAGGAATAACTATACATCAAAATCAAGAAATTCTGTAATGCAATGGAAAATGCAGTTTAAAAGGATTAAGATGCATCATGTCCAATTACACAAGTCCCGATCATAGAGCCAAACTGTAATTGTCGCGACCCGATCTCGCCGCCCCTCGAAATGTCCAAGGATGGAAAAGGTCGGATTTATGGGTACTTTGATCACAAGAGTTCCCTCATGAGATCGCGAGCTCTCCCAAGCTCGTACCCCGTGTGACAGCAGGTTTATTTATGCGGTCTAATTGTTTAACAACCTAATAATATACAAGAGTTGCCACTAGCCTCATTCTTTAGGGGTCGGCTAGAAAACCCAATCGAGGGTCGGGAGAGTTCCCTCAATTCCTACGCAACCAAATATCTAGGTTCGGGGACTTGGGTTAAGCTAATATTGCTATTAGCGCCCTTTTGGTACCTAAACAGTATGTTGTGTCTTTCCTAACATGTTCATGCATTTCTTTTTATATTTTTAGGATAGCCAATTCTATACTAAATGATCATGCGTGGTGGATTACTTTCATTCTATTATATTCCTAAAAAATGAAAAGAAAACAAACAATGAAAATGCAATTGCAAGACATGAAGTAAACAATCAAGAAAAGCAGTTAAACCTAATCATGTAATTCTAAAAATATAAAAGAGAAAACAATTGGGAAAAAAAAGAAACCCGCAACTCGTCGGGTTTTATACAATGCATGGAACCCGAGACATATGTCGGGAAAACAAATAGTACATGACAATGGTCAGAATGGATATCGACCTCCACCATCTTCACGCTTTATCCATGTTCACGATCCCATTCTAAACCTAATCTAAGAAATCCGGATGACTATGCATACAAATGAAAGAAACAATCATCACGTATCAAAACAATCAAAAGCATGACATCTTTTGTATTCACAAATGGTGACTAGATTCATGAAGTTTAAACTAGAATACTTCTCTATTTCACAAGTACTCAAAGCGAATGCATCACAGTTGCAAACTTTAATACAGTGAGAGCTAATCATCCAAGGCCTCTTGACAAATTTCCAACTATGTAAACTTCGTCATGGGAGGAAGTAATAGGTACATGAATTATCAGCAAAACAGGTTACATGTCTACCACACATGCCGCCATCAGAGACAAGACCAGAACCCAGAGTATTGCAAGTTTCTTATAGTCTAAAATTCTAACAATGAAGTTCAGAATATCCCAAACAAATCTGAAAGAGACATTACCATCATATCAACACTTGAATTTCCAGAAATACTAGAACATGAACTAGTCAGTCTATAATAGCACAAGGCAACATGGAATATCATAATTTCTTATATGTTTCAAGCCTTGAATTGACCCAATTTGATGGAAAACAAATGTGACATCAATGCGGCATCTCTTTATATGTTCACACAACTAAAACACTACTAAAATGACATTGAAATCTTCACATTCCCCATGAAAATGGCCAGCAAACACCCTTATTATATTCAAGGCTAGAAATGATGATAATTTGATGAGCAATACATATCCATATATGCACATCTCACCATGCATATCTATGCACCTTGAGGACTACATCAATCAACACAGCGAATGCACACATGAATTACTATTCCAGAGGTCGGGTGCATCAAATTTCATATGTATGATGATGGAGTTGTTGCTATACTAGTCTCCCCAAGTTCGAGGTCAATTGGTAAACAATCTCTCTCTAGCTACAAATACAAGAGGAACTGCTTTCTGCACCAACACATATTGAGGATCCTTACAGTAAAAAGTACCATGGAATCAGGAACGAATTAGAAAAGTTGTACAGTCCAAAGGGACTTAACAAAGATACGTTGCAATGTACAATTCAAAGGACAAACAACATATCATTTTTAACTAGAGAATTTCACATATTAGCAAGAATTCACAGAAAATCAGCAGGTAATGCAGGTCATTGAGGAGCATAACAAAGGCATAATGAGTTTCCAAATGTCTGCAATCACGGATGAAAACTTGAATAGGACTAATTTGAATTTAATCTAGAACATGTTGTTTTATTTACCATTCTTTATCAAAACAGGACGTAACAAAACGTGTTCAGGCGACAAACAAATAGGCATGAAGATCCATATGACTCTCCTCAACCATGGCAAAACTTATTTCATCAATGGTTCAGTTTCAGACATGAATCAATTACATCTACCGATCAACGGTCAAAAGACATTCGAGAGCCAACTTTGATCTAGCTTGAGCATTTCATCGAGCATAAAGTAGGCATCTCGGCCATGAGTCCAAAATGCAATCGCCAAATAGGAAAGCACAACCAAACTATCACAACAACAATATTACAGGCTCAGATTACCCAATGAACTTCGATAGTAGGTAAGTTTCTCACAAACATAAATTAGAATCCTCAGTCACTATTCAACACAATGAACATCCATATATGGAAGAAGAATTTATGTTCAACGTACCTTGAATGAATTGGCGAAGGATCGGAAGTCGTCGCTGCCGTCGATGCTATCTGAACTCTAAACTCCAAGCTCCTCGACCGGCCGTTCCAGCAAGTCAAATCTGGTGCACAAGACTGAGCCAAGAGAAAATGTTCAAGTGAGAGGGAGTGAATGGGAGAGAGAAACCAGAGGCTAACAACTTAACGGATCGAGAGAGAGAAAGAGAACTCACCGATCTGGCGAGTTCGATCCAGAGAGATTCAGGTCTGGCGAGCCTCTGTACCGGAAAATCGAGAGTGATCGAGAGCCTCCCTCGCGATACCCGACCATCGGTCTTCGATTTCCAAGGGTGATCCACCGAAACAGATTCGCAGCCATCATCGCTGCGGCTACCATTAGCCTGGGATCGAGTGAAATCCGACAAGTAGAGAACCAATTCCGGCGAGCAGAGAACTGCTGGTGTTGTTGCCATTGCTGTAACCGCCACGTCTTTGCCAATGTCGCTCCGATTAAGTGAACCAGAGAGAGAATCCAAGAGAGAGGGACGAAGGAAAGGCAAGCTTCGTTCGGCGAGGGGATTTGCCGCGTGCTGGAGATTTCAAGAATCGAACAGAGCCAAACTAGGAGCTTGATGGAGAACCGCTAGAGACGAAAGCGGAAGCTCCCTCCGATAGACAGCGAGCGAGGCTAGGGTTTCCAGATCTACCATGAAAGCTCCATCGAGCAATTACAGAGAGAGAGAATCTAGGCGTGAGTGGAGAGAGCTCCAAGCGAGAGTCCGTGAGAGAGAATCCACCATTTTCCAAAGAGAGCGGGAACCTAGGGAGAGAGAGAAAAATCTCCAAAGAGCCCAAAGCTCTTTCGTCGAATCCCCTTTATATATTTTTTTTATCGTTTTCCCTTTTTTTTTCTTTTTGTTTTCTTTTTTGTTTTCTTTTTGTTTTCTTTTTGTTTCTTTTTCTTGTTTTGTTTACATTTTTTAAAATTTGTTCATTCTTTTTTCATTCATTTTTTTGGCTCTTTATTTTTTAAATATTTTTCTTGCAAAATGAATGTTTAAAATGTCAACAAAAATCGGGTGTCAACAGCTGCCCCTCTTTGAGTGGGAGTTCGAAGAGGCTCCACTCAAAGATAAAATTGATACCTGAAATCTTTAGTCGACTCAACTTTGAAGATATAAAAAGATAAAAGCAAAGATAGTTGGTTAGGGACATACCTGATACTAAACTTTGGAAGACAAGATTTAAGAATAACCTAGAACTTGAAGACAAGTTTTAAGGACAACCTGAAACCATGTGGACAAGGTTTAAGGATAACTTGGAACCGTGTGGTTTAGACTGGGAGAAAGGTCTCACCGTATAAAAACGGATTTCGACTGGATGTGATAGTCTCACCGTGTAAAAACGGGTTTCGATTGGATGTGATGTCTCACCGTGTAAAAACGGATTTCGACTGGATGTATAGTCTCACCGTGTAAAAACGGGTTTCGACTGGATGTGATAGTCTCACTGTGTGGTTTAAGGATGGACCCACGAATCTAAAAGACAAGGTTTAAGGAAGACCTAGAAATTGGGGACAAGGTTTTAAGATGACCTAGAACTTGGGGACAAGGTTTTAAGTTGACCTAGAACTTGGGGACAAGGTTTTAAGATGACCTAGAACTTGGGGACTAGGTTTTAAGATGACCTAGAACTTGAAGACATGGTTTTAAGTTGACCTAGAACTTGAAGACAAGGTTTTAAGATAACCTAGAACTTGGGGACAAGGTTTTAAGATAACCTAAAACTTGGAGACAATGATATGGTTTAGGATGACCAAAAACCGGTTCACTAAGGAACAAATATTTTGAAAAAGAGTTTCAAGATTACTTAAGAGCCAATCTTGCGAAATAATGCCAATTGTCAAATTCTTTCAGAGAGGATTTTAACAAAATGAGATTTGATTAACCATCTAAGGGTTAATTCAAATATGCCAAGTGGAAATATCCTAATCAAAAAAGGTCTTTCACATTGACTCTCAAAAAGGGCTGTCGTTCCCAACCATTGATATGAGAAAACTGTTTAATCTTCACTAGAGAAGTCTCACTCAACCTATGTCTATGGCTTTCGGAAACGTTCATAGTGAATACAATCCATTGATCAAAAGGTCTTTTGAAAGGACTGTAATGATGGTTTGGTCATGGGCTTACACAACGTACATTGAAGCCAAGAAATGAAAATTCAATCAATATCTTCACTGGGTTTACAAGTCAAGAATCTTGAAAATAAGATAAGATAGGATTGCTTCTACTCCTTCTAGCGGTAGCTCCTATGTGATATTCTCATTTCAACTCGAACCATCCCAATCGGAAGAGACTTCGGATAAGGGTTGTGGTGTTGGTTCGGGTGAGGCTTAGAAAGGCTTGAAAAACTTTCAAATATCAAAGAGTTAAAAAGTGAGTGATTATCTTGGCATCCTTACCATCACATGACTTCTCAAAAATTCAACTCTTGAAATTTAACCTATCTCGAGAGTCCTTTGGGTAATTTGTCTTGAGACATGAGAGTTTCGCTCTTTGTTCTAATGATATTGCTTGCAATACATGTTTTCTCTTGCAAGACATTTTTTTCAACGAATGATCTTTTGCATGATCATGGATTTCGCTCTTTTTTGCATTCTTGCTTTTCTTTGCATTTTTTCATGGGCATTGGCCTTACTTTTACCAGGCACACTGCTTTTTCATGCCCCCTAGTTTTCATTCTCTTTTGAGTTTCTAGGTCTCCCGAGTGGCATTTACAAACATTACCAATATTCTCAATTTTGTTGGTAAATCACGTGCCTTGCCCCAATGTGGGGAGATAATCATCACCTGGGGTTATGAAAGAATTGCATAAGGCTCAAATTGGCTAAGCAAGGGATAATTGTGTTTGTGGTAGTGAACAGAATGCTCTTCGTCACTTTGGGATGCTTCGAGTTTCGATAAGAAATCGCCTGAAGCTAGCATAAGAAGATTGATGCAAGTGAAAGCAATAAAATCTTTCTTAATCTTTTGCTCCATGATTTTCAACCAAGACCTCCTATTTTGCCCCAATATGGGGTTGTTCTTGACAGGGTTATTTTGAAATGCTCCCTATTTGGCTCGAAGTGGCTTGCAAGGGATATCAATAGTGTTTGGGATTGAGAAATGAAATGCCTTTATCATTTCAAATCATGTATTCACTATGAATGAATCCCATGCCTTAAGATATGGTTCTTTCCACTCAATTCTCTGAAAGAGTGTATGAGGACGTGTTTGGTAAAGGGGTTGCCTCTCATCATTTTAGGCACTACCACTTGGCATATTTAACAATCCTTTTCAGGTTTTCCAAAGCACACTTTGGTTAAATTCAACTCCTTGGGGAAATGAAAATATAATGAAATTTTTTCTGAAAGGACATGTTTCCTTGACCCTACTGGGGAGATTTTTGGAAGTAAGGTTGGACAAAATTTGTAGAAAGAACAAGCTTTGCTTAGCACATGAGTTCACTTCTAGAGTTCTAACCGTACTTCTAGATAACTAACTGACTCTTCGGCATTCTGAGGGACATGGTCACTTCTAAGTTCTAAAGAAGATGGATACTTTTGAAAGTTTTGCACTCTTGAGATGAACCTCTTGTGGACAAGTAGAATCTTCATCAGAGATCCTGTAAAATGAACAAACATGCAGATGCAATATGTATGCATGCAATGCATGATGCAAACATCCTAAAGTGGCTCAGATTCAATAAAAAAAATGGCTCAAAGGCATTTCACTTTATTCATGGATAATACTTCTTGACAGCATCATCATTTACAGGTCTTGGCAATTCTTGATCATCCATTTCTACAAGGATTAATGCTCCACCGCGTAGCACTTTCTTTACAATATATAGACCTTTGTAGTTTGGAGTAAACTTCCCACGAGGATCCAGAATGATAGGTAAAACCTTTCTCAAAATAAGATCATTAATCTTGAAATGCCTTGGTCTAACCTTGCGGTTGAATGACCTAGCTACTCTCTTCTGATAGCTTTGTCCATGGCATAAGGCTTTTACCCGCTTTTCATCAATCATATTAAGTTATTCAAATCTTTGTTGAACTCATTCAGCTTTAGAGAGATTGATTTGAGAAAGTACCCTCAGTGAAGGAATTTCCACTTCCACGGGTAATACAGCTTCCATCCCATAAACCAATGAGAATGGTGTTGCCCCAGTCAAAGTACGAATTGAAGTTCGATAGGCAAACAAAGCATATGGCAACCGATCATGCCAATCACAATAATTTTCCGCCGTTTTGGCTAAAATCTTCTTGATGTTCTTATTTGCCGCTTCCACAACTCCATTCATTTATGGACGGTACGGCGAAGAATTCAAATGGCGAATGTGGAATTCTCCAAGCAATTCATTTAGCACTTTATTGTTCAAGTTTGATCCATTGTCTGTGATGATCGCTTCAGGAACTCCATATCGAGCGATGATATCACGACGGACGAATTTTGCCACTCTTTGCAGTAACATGGGCATAAAGAACTGGCTTCAATCCATTTGGTGAAGTAATCAATTGCTACTAAGATAAAATGATGTCCATTCGATGCTTTAGGATTAATTGGTCCGATGATGTCGATGCCTCGCATTGAAAAAGGCCAGGACTCGAACATTTGATGTAAGTCATTAGGAGGAGCATTGATTTTGTCTCCATAGACTTGGCAATGATGACAACACCTCACATGTTGAATACAATCGGCTTCCATGATTAACCACTAGTAACCAAGCCTCATGATTTTTCTAGCCAAGATATGACCGTTCATATGAGTACCATAGTCTCCTTCATATATTTCTTTCAAGAGCCCAATTAATCTATTGGCATCCGCTTAAGAGAGACCTGCCCCAATCTTGGTTTCTTTAGGGTTATTTGAATCTCCTAAATTTACAGTGATTGGCTGTTCAGTGGGAGGAGGTTTGGACTCTTCATATCTGAGCCATTCCTTTTTCAATAACTCAAGGATCATCCTCATTCTTCGAGTCGAAATAATCGGGATTGTCAAAGTCTTTTGAATACGAATCTGAGCCATGCATATGACTATCATGATGTGAAATGCCATGCTTGGGATGCAATCGAAAAATGGTTAGTATATATACATATGAATGAATGCAATGAATGTAAATGTTATGAACTTTTTTTTTTCAAATTCAAGTTGTTTTTGAAAAATTTATTGGGAAGTAGCCCTCATGTCATTGGACGTCTTCGTTCCACCAAAACATTTTGAAACTATAGATTGTGTGGAGGCTCAAGCCTCAAAGCATCATCATAGGACTGATTTGGGCCTCACACGACTATTAACAAAACATGAATTTTATTGATATGTGAAAATTGCATTACAACGTATATCATCTTGGATCTAGAAAGTTTATGATTCAGATTATTACAAGCACAAACGAATGAATGGAATTCCCTCGAATGGGAGAAATGAATGGAATACAACTAAAAATTAAATGCAAGAACTAGAAACATCCCTTACACAGTGGGAACTGTAGGCTCTTTATCTTCACTAATAGCGCCAACCATGTTGACATCTTCAAAATGCTTTGAAAGGGGGTTTTGTTGGACATTCAGTGTTGAGTTCGTAAAGGTGAGCAGCTTTTTATCCAGCAAATTCTGGATCTTAGAACGGAGCACAACACAGTTATCCACATGATGACCTATCTCTCCCATATGATATTCACACGTCTTATTAGGGTCGTACCCAACATACTTTGGCGGATTATCCCTCGGGATCTCTTTTGCCACAAGATGATTTTCGATCAACATTGGAAGTAGTTGGGACATGGGCCTAGGCAATGGAGTAAATTGCCTTTGAGGGGTTTTCCCTTTGTGCTCAAAGTTTCTGGAAGAACCCCCTACTTCCATGGCAGGTTTATGAGCTTAAAGGTTGTATGGCTTCTGAGAAGAGGAATTTTGTACGTAGGCGATCTCCACAGCCGATTCCTTATCTCTCTTCGGGGTATATCGATGGTTTGTGTTCTCCGTCAACCTTCCTTCCCGCATGATCCCCTCGATGCATTCTCCCAACTCTACAAATGTAGTAAAGTTCATACAAGTATGGTTATACATCTTCTCAAAAAAAATCACGGGGCATAACCTGAAGCAGCAATTTCATGTTCTCTTTCTTAGACAATGGTGGTTTTACTTGAGACGCAGTGACCCTCCATCTTTGAGCGTAGGCTTCAAATGATTCACTTCTTCTTTTCTCGACCTGAACCAATTCATCTCGAGTTGGAGCAATTTCAGTATTAAACTTGTATTGCTGGAGGAATTCATCAACGAGATCTTCCCAGGTACGGATCTTCTCCATGTCCAACACTATGAACCATGTTAGCGCAAGACTAACCAAACTGTCTTGAAAAGAATTGATCAGAAGTGGGGGATTATCTGAATAACGGGCCATCTTGCCCAGATAGTACTTCAAATGAGTCTTCGAACATCCGATGCCGTCGTATTTCCTTGTGAACTCTGGCTCCTTATAAAATTCAAGGACCGTAACTTTGGCAAAGGGTGACAGTTTATCAAACCCTTGCAACTAATAGCCTTGCATAATACATAGGCGCTCCTTAATCTTTGCGAGGCGCCTTGCATTTTCTTCATCAAAGTGCGAAGTTAGAATCTCCTTAGAGGGAGGCTCTGGACCAATAATTATCGGGATTGCAGTGGGAATCTCTTCTGCAGGCCCTTTTGCCACAGTATCTACTACCGGCACTTCAAGGGGCGCGATAGGAATATTCATGGTAGAAGAAGCAAGAGTTACAGACGTCAAGTTTTTGACTTGGATGGAGAGATCAGCCAATAACGTCATCAGCTGCGCCATTTGATTCTCCATATTAATGACACGGGTTTAGGTATCTTCGTTTTCCATCTTTGTTTGGTGGCAAGTTCGTATAACAAATCTTTCTTCAGCCATTTTTCAAAACCTCATGTAAAAGAAAATGCCTCGACTTAGTACCAATTAAAAGAAACCATTAAAGTACAAATCCTAGTCAATTTTATATTTTCTTGAGATGAAATAATGATAAGAAGTGTATATGATCCCAACATCATATAATATCCTCTTATCAAAATTTCTTCAAAAGAAATTCTACAATTGAAAATGAACGACGACAAATATTTAATCAGAATGCCCATTTTCTAAAAATTACATGAAAATGTACATGAATTTCATTCATTTCAATTGAACAATTACAAGGGAAAATAGAACATTGCTTTCTTGAAGCTTACAAAGTAGTTCGATTTTACAAGGGATATGAAAAATGAATACAGGGAAACCTCGATAGAAAGGAGGGAAATACAAAGGAAATCCCTTTACAAGAAAAGCATATGTAATGGAAACCTAAGTACAAGGTGGGATCGTGCGGAGATGCTTGTTTTCATGGGCCAAGCATTCCTCATCGATTAGGACATCATCTTCTTGTTCCTTAATGTGAGCTCGTCGAAAGCCTTGAGCTTCAAAAAAATTTCCACGTAGTCTTGATGTCTTGGGTTGAGATTCACCAATAGAGTCTTGAGATTTCCAAGCACGGGGATCACATCCACTTTGGGTTTACCCATCTAAACCTAAACCTAAAGGGGCACTCATGATTAAAACATATCGGCGTTGGAATATAAAACGCATAATTGAAATATGGAAAGTAAAAAGATAAGGACGATAAAAAAAAGGACGATCACTTACCCACCAAACACATGGCAAACACAAGTCACATGTCGCATGAAAATGTGAGGTTTTGATGCCTAAGGTGAGGGTGCTAAAGGCTCAAGGTCCTCATCCCAAAGGATAAAAATAGTTTACCCACCGCTACTATCATTGATCAGTGCTATCTTTATCAGTTGGGATGAGCAGGTTTATGTAAGTAATGGATTACCACGAGCATTCACTCGCGGGTTCCATCCATAAACACTCCTAAGGTCCTAAATTGGGCGATTGGGGTTCTAGACCGCGGTTGTGTGTGCGGTGTCGTGCTAAAGCTTGTAAACATGCATTTAAATTTAAACATCCAGCACTTCAATATAAACCCACATACATTCATACATCCATACACCCCCTACAAAACAAAGGGTTAACAAGCACGCCTCCCCTTATAACTCACACCTACAAAACCATTTAACACGAGGTTAGCGACTAACCTGATTTTCCGCACGACTTTGACATATAGGCGATCCTACATAAGACATGTTAGTTGAAACACAACAACCATTTTTAAACAGCTTCAAGTCCTTTTAATCTAGTAACCAGTCCCCAGCGGAGTCGCCAAGCCTGTCGCGACCCGATCTCGCCGCCCCTCGAAATTTCCAAGGATGGAAAAGGTCGGATTTATGGGTACTTTGATCATGAGAGTTCCCTCACAAGATCGCAAGCTCTCCCAAGCTCATACCCCACATGATAGCGAGTTTATTTATGCAGTCTAATTGTTTAACAACCTAGAATATACAGGAGTTGCCACTAGCCTCATTCTTTGGGGGTCGGCTAGAAAACCCAATCGAGGGTCGGGAGAGTTCCCTCGATTCCTACGCAACCAAATATCTAGATTCGGGGACTTGGGTTACGCTAATATTGCTATTAGCGCCCTTTCGATACCTAAACAGTATGTTGTGTTTTTCCTAACATTTTCATGCATTTCTTTTTATATTTTCAAGATAGTCAATTCTATACTAGATGATCATGCGTGGTGGATTACTTTCATTCTATTCTATTCCTAAAAAATGAAAAGAAAACAAACAATGCAAATGAAATTGCAAGACATGAAGTAAACAATCAAGAAAAGCAGTTAAACCTAATCATATAATTCTAAAAATATAAAAAAGAGAAAGCAATTGGGAAAGAAAAGAAAACCCGCAACTCGTCGGGTTTTATACAATGCATGGAACCCGAGACATATGTTGGGAAAACAAATAGTACATGACAATGGTCAGAATGGACATCGACCTCCACCTTCTTCACGTTTTATCCATGTTCAGGATCCTATTCTGAACCTAATCTAAGAAATCCGGATGACTAGATGCATACAAATGAAAGAAACAATCATCACGTATCAAAACAATCAAAAGCATGACATATTTTGTATTCACAAATGGTGACTAGAGTCATGAAGTTTAAACTAGAATACTTCTCTATTTCATCCAAGGCCTCTTGAAAAATTTCCAACTATGTAAACTTCGTCATGGGAGTAAGTAATAGGTACATGAATTATCAGCAAAACAGGTTACATGTCTACCACACATGCCGCCAATAGAGACAAGACCTAAACCCAGAGTATTGCAAGTTTCTTATAATCTAAAATTCTGACAATGAAGTTCAGCATATCCCAAACAAATCTCAAAGAGACATTACCATCATATCAACACCTGAATTTCCAGAAATACTAGAACATGAACTAGTCAGTCTATAATAGAATAGGGCAACATGGAATATCATAATTTCTTATATGTTTCAAGCCTTGAACTGCCCCAATTTGATGGAAAACAAGTGTGACATCAATGCGGCATCTCTCTATATGTTCACACAACTAAAACACTACTAAAATGACATTGAAATCTTCACATTCCCCATGAGAACAAAACGGCCAACAAAACACCCTTATTATATTCAAGGCTAGAAACAATGATAATTTGATGAGTAATCCATATCCATATATGCACATCTCACCATGCATATCTATGCACCTTGAGGACTACTTCAATCAACACAGCGAATGCACACATGAATTACTATTCCAGAGGTCGGGTGCATCACATTTAATATGTATGATGATGGAGTTGTTGCTATACTAGCCTCCCTAAGTTCGAGGTCAATTGGTAAACAATCTCTCTCCAGCTACAAATACAAGAGGAACTGCTTTCTGCACCAACACATATTGAGGATCCTTACAGTAAAAAGTACCATGGAATCAGGAACGAATTAGAAAAGTTGTACAGTCCAAAGGGACTTAACAAAGATACGTTGCAATGTACAATTCAAAGGACAAACAACATATCGTTTTTAACTAGAGAATTTCACATATCAGCAAGAATTCACAGAAAATCAGCAAGTAATGCAGGTCATTGAGGAGCGGAACAAAGGCATAATGAGTTTCCAAATGTCTGCAATCACTGATGAAAACTTGAATAGGACTAATTTGTCTTAATCTAAAACATACTATTTTATTTACCTTCCTTTATCGAAACAGGATGTAACAAAACAGGTTCAGGCAACAAACAATTAGGCATGAAGATCCATATGACTCTCCTCGACCATGGCAAAACTTATTTCATCAATGGTTTAGTTTCAGACATGAATCAATTACATCTACCGATCAATGGTCAAAAGACATTCGAGAGCCAACTTTGATCTAACTTAAGCATTTCATCGAGCAGAAAGTAGGCATCTCGGCCATGAGTCCAAAATGCAATAGCCAAATAGGAAAGCACAACAAAAATATCACAACAACAATATTACAGGCTCAGATTACCCAATGAACTTCGATAGTAGGTAAGTTTCTCACAAACAGAAATTAGAATCCTCAGTCACTATTCAACACAATGAACATCCAAATATGGAAGAAGAATTTATGTTCAACGTACCTTGAATGAATCGGCGAAGGATCGGAAGTCGTCCCTACCGTCGACGCAGTCTGAACTCTAAACTCCGAGCTCCTCGATCGGCCATTCCAGCAAGTCAAATCCGGCGCACAAGACAGAGCCAAGAGAAAATGTTCGAGTTAGAGGGAGCGAATGGGAGGGAGAAACCGAAGGCTAACTGTGACACCCCGAACCACCTAGGGTCGCCACAGGCACCTGACGTTACACCTAATGGAACACTAACTACATCTCTTAGAAGAAGCATCAAAGTTTATAGACTTTCTTTTTTTTTTCTTTTTCTTTTTTGGAAAACGGTCCCAATGCAACTCATTAGCGGAAGCCAAATATAATATCTCCATCTCTCCCTCCAACAACCATGATACAATTGCACACCACTAATCATTATGAGAAAAGACAAAGCCACAACACTTTATTTACATATTTTCAAGATAGGTTTCCTTGGGTCGGTACATCAAAAGAAAGGCCAGGACATGAAACCACACTTGGCCTTAACCCAAAAAGAAACAGTCGATCCACTACGACTCACATGCAAGATCCCCCATCAGTAGTGTTGGCTAACCATCCCAAAAAGTTTCAGCCCTACTTGACACGCACGGGCCCTCACACCCATCCCGGTGCATCAGGCGGTGGCGGCGGCAACATCCCACGCATCGCTTCGTCTCGACGAACATGGACGAGTATGAACTCCTGGACAACAGGGCCCCCAGCTAGGCCCACATCATACATAACTAAACAACGAACTCGAACATACGTAAGACCAATAACAGAGGGACAGTCAAACTCCTCGCACTCGACCTCTACATCGGAAGGTAGGCCGTAAAACACGCCCCGCGTGACAGTAGGGAACGGCATGCTGCTAATCTGAAATGTTGGTCCCCGAAGGGGTAAGTACAACCACTCAGCAGGTAAAGGAATCCAATAACCACTCAATGCATCATACAATACAATCACAACATCATACATGTCACTCATGCATCAAATCATACTTACCTCGAAGCCATGCATATACCATCATACATCTTCATCACATGTCATCATGCCATAGGTGATCATCATCATATCATGTCATATATGCATATCATCATCATATCTTATATACATGTCATCATGCCATAGGTGATCATCATCATATCATGTCATATATGCACATCATCATGCCATAGGTGATCATCATCATATCATGTCATATATGCATATCATCATGCCATAGGTGATCATCATCATATCATGTCATATATGCATATCATCATGCCATAAGTGATCATCATCATATCATGTTGTATATGCATGATTCAATTTCCACTTTTAACTTTCAATTCGATCACCACATCACTCTTTCTCGGGATCATTAATTTCATCGCATACTTTACACTCGCACCCCATCCTGGCATCGCGAGAAAAACCTCCGGCATTCAGCCATTTAAGGTCATCGGGCATCCGGCACCCCCACATTCTGGGCATCTCGCATCCCAACTAGCATCACGAGGCATCCCTTTGGGCAAAGACCTCCGAGGCTTCCGACACCCAACCATTCCAGGCATCCTGATACTCCCAGGGCCATCCGGCCATGTATCTCTATACATTCCGGGCATCTGGCACCCCCCATCCCGGGCATCTTGATACTCCCAGGGCATTATCACCCGCCACAAACAGATTCCTCATTTATCATTGATCATGTTTACCAGTTTATGTCTCAACTCAGCATGGCACATGATGTAATGGCAAACAAAATCACTTTCATCCTTTGATCTATACATGCATCATCAGTCATCATCATACATGCAAAAAGATGAAATGATTCATAAAAATAAAGTTTATGGAATTTGTACAATTTAAATAGTCCATTTATCATGCCTTTTTGGAATTTATTTATATTCCAACTTACACCATTTTTGAAAATATATAAATTAAATATCCATATGATTCCCAAAAATCATGAGATTTAGGCATATGATAAATAAGACAGTAAGATAATGATTTCATGGAAAACACATGGCCAATAAAGCTCCACACAAAAGATATCATTCACACAATCACAGCACGCAATTTCGGATAAAAACAGAATGTGCAATTTTTGAAATAATTCGATTAAAATACCCAAACGACCTCCGAAAATTATTAAATTTTACCAGGTTATAGTTAAGACACTAAAGTAAATTTTTCATGCAGACTTCTAGGCCAGATTCGTTTTAGATAATTTCCTATAGTCGTTCGAAGCTTCTGGTCCTTATACCGAAACGTCCAGTGTAGTCATCTTCGAAATACCGAGTTTTTACCCACTTATTCTACTTCCTTTCCTCTGAAATTTGGATATGTTTTACTTCAAGAGGTTCCCTACAACTTTAATGAAGGTATCTAAGTCAAATTTCCAAAGAAAAGTCACCATATATGTCCATGAAGTCTCGGGTGTAAAGTACCGCGTCTCCAGATTTACCATCTTCAAGAGTAAATCGATTCACTAGGCTATACTTGTTAATTTTACTTAAAATTTGAGTATGTTAGTATTTAAGATGTTCTATACAATTTTCATGAAGAAGTCGAAGAGATATCCTTAGTAAAAATCGACATGCAGCCACAGATCTACCAAGAGGTCAGCAAAATCGTTCCAGATCGAGCGTCTTCGTAGGATGAGAGTTTGACCCCTTAAATATCCATAATTTTGTACCAAATTTTATTATGTTGTATTTTAAGATATTGGATACAACTTTCATGAAGAAATAAAAGTCAAAATAGAACTCAAAATATGCATGCAAGCTATCACAAGATTCTGACTCAGGCGGTTCATGCGAAAACAGCATCATCAAGAACAAGTCATTCTAGCTTCGGTTTCTCCCTCCTATTCGCCCAAAATTCGACATTTCTCCAAACATATATGCAACAAACACATGCAAGAGTCGCAAGAGGACCCTAACTTGCCTCTAGACCGAGGAGAACGACGGCACACGGCAGATGAACGGGCGGCGTGCAGCGGCAACGGGTGACTCCTCCCCCCTCTCGTCTTCTCTTCTCTCGGCCTCACTCTCTCTCTCTCTCGCACGATTCTCTCTCTCTCTCTCTCTCACATGGCCGAACAACACAACCGACCACCTTCTCTCTCTCCTCTTCCTTTTATTTCCCCAATTCCTCATCAATTGCAATCATTAGATTGCCTTTTCCAATGGCCAATGCATGCAAGTCCTCCTTGCCACTTGGCAAGGCCCATGCAATGCGCTTTGGGCTTGGGCTTGGAGGCATTTGGGCCAGCAATGGGCTGGCCATTCCTCCCCCTTTCATGGGCGACGGCAGCCCACTTGTGGGCTTCAATGGGCCGGCCAACTTGGCCCATTAAAGGTCCACTCTTGGGCCTAAGGCCCAACCTAAATAAAAATCAAAATTTACCCCTTTCTTATTCTTTCTTTTAGGAATTTAATTACTAAATTCCACATAGCCAAAAATCTTGTAACATTTTATTTATGGGAACTTAGTCTATAAAATGCATAGCCAAGCATAGATTTTTCTCATTAATTTATCCTATAGTACTAATTTAAAAACTCATGAACTCAAGCACATAACACATAGCCTTAAGAGAGAACTAATGGTTAAAACATAAACCATAGGTAATTTCATTACCTAATTATGGGCTTTAATACGCCTTAGAGCTTGTCTTTGAATTTTTGGGATGCCACACTAACAACTTAACGGATCAAGAGAGAGAAAGAGAACTCACTGATTTGGCGAGTTCGATCCAGAGAGATTCAGGTCTGGCGAGCCTCTGTACCGGAAAATTGAGAGCGATCGAGAGCTTTCCTCGTGATACTCGATCGTCGGTCTTCGATTTCCGAGGGTGATCCGCCGAACCATATTCGCCAACGTCATAGCTGTAGCTGCCGTCGGCCTGGGATCGAGTCAGATCCGGTAAGCAGAGAACCAGATCCGGCGAGCAGAGAACTACTGGTGTCGTTGCCGTTACTGTAACCACCACTGTCTTCGCCAATGTCGCTGCGATTGAGCGAACCAGAGAGAGAATCCGAGAGAGAGGGACGAAGGAAAGGGAAGCTTCGTTCGACGAGGGGATTTGCCGCATGCTGGAGATTTCAAGAATCGAACAGAGCCAAACCGGGATCTCAATGGAGAACCGCTGGAGACGGAGGCGGAAACTCCCTCCGGTAGACAGCGAGCAAGGCTAGGGTTTCCACATTTGCCATGGAAGCTCCATCAAGTAGTTACAGAGAGAGAGAATCCAAGTGTGAGTGGAGAGAGCTCTAAGCGAGAGTCTGTGAGAGAGAATCCGTTATTTTCCAGAGAGAGTGGGAACCCAGGGAGAGAAAGAAAAATCTCCGAGAGCCCAAAGCTCTTTCGTCGAATCCCCTTTATATATATATTTTTCAGCGTTTTTTCCCTTTTTTTCTTTTTTTTTCTTTTTCTTGTTTTCTTTACATTTTTTTTAATGTTTTCATTCTTTTTTTTTGGTTCATTCCTGCCCCATTTTGCCATCCTAGAAGCAGGAATGCTACAAGGTTAACCATGCTTCCGCTGCGCTACTATGATAAAATTATCCCAGAAACACTGCCCTCCTAGTTTAGTTCATAGTTTGGTTCATTCCTGCCCCCTTTTGCCATCCTAGAAGCCTACCAGGAGCCGCTCTTTGTTTAGGCACTCTAGCCTCGACGTCCACTCCCCACCCTCATTAGACCGGGTTGTTACAGGTACACAAGCTTTCGCCTGGTTCAAACCGAACTACACATCTATTGAAGGGTCTCGTTTCAATAGGGACTAACTTACAGAGATATTATCCGTTTTGGTCTATCCCATACTAAGCCTCACGGTTTTATTATTGGCGCATGGGTAGTCACTATCTCAAGAGATCATCCATCCTAGTACATTGCTTACAGAGCTAGTCCATTCTTATGATGAGGTCAAAGTTATACATAACTATCACTACCAAGTCCATTTCCAGATCTCATTCCCCTAGGGTTATCTCATGCTTCCTACATACTAACATGGACAACACCATATTCTTCAATGGTGTGGAAATACGAAGAGGCATATCTAAAGATTTGGTTCCTACTTCTCACAATCATCTATATTTCTCAGACACAAATGAATGCATGTCACTCATGTCAAATAACGCATATACCTTCTTATCATCTATAGAAATTTTACCTGAGATAACATTTTCGGAAGCTTCCGCTTCCTCTTGGGTGACTGTGTACACATGTCCTTGTGCTGGTGGCCTCTATGGATTCCTTGGTGGGTGTGGTCCAGGTGCACATTGCTGCACTTGTCGCATCAAGTTGACATTCAGCTGTGACCTCTCTTGTGGACAATCTCTCTTAAAGTGACCTCTCTGCCCACAACCAAAACATTTCAGTTGATCATTACAAGGTCCTGGTCCATGTTGTTAACCGCATCTCTGACAATTGTTACCCTGGTAAGGTACTTTCCCAAAAGTCGGGCCACTCTCTACTTTTCTAAAATTCCCAAACTTACTCTTTTTCTTATCTTCCCAGGGCTAACCTTGATCAGGATAAGGTCTCTTACCTTGTCGGACATCATTAAAGGTCAATGGCTTCCTAAACTCTAATTGCTCTCTCATTAACTCTTGCTCCACCAGTTGTGCCATTTCATAAATCTCATCATAATCCCTTATATTCAGATGCACTTGTTGTTTCCTGATGTCAGTCCTTAATCCTTTTAGGAATCTCTTAGCCTTTTCCTCTCTATCCTCAATCAATTTGGGAGCACACCTAGACAATTCAGAAAATTTTGCTTCATACTGACCTACTGTCAGCTCCCTCTATTCTAACTGAACAAACTTTGGGATCTTCCTATCCTTGGCACAGTCAGAGAAATGCTTTCTATTGAAAGCTCTAACAAACTCATCCAAGTTTATGTCAATACCGGGTGGAAAAATCGTGTCCTTTGAAGCTCTCCACTAAAAATTTGCATTTCTCTCCAACCGGTACTCTGCCAAAGTTATCTTTTCAACATCGCTACAGTTCAACAACTGGAAAATCTGTTCCATTCCATCAATCCAATGTTTTGCCTCCTCAGGACTTCCCATTCCAGCAAACTTAGGTGGTTTCAACTTCAGGAATTGTTCCACCAGTCCCTAAGTATGGTGTTCTGCTTCGGGTTGTTGATGTGCTTGCCTTTCCATCAAATTTCCTATGTTGGCCAATGCTTGCAGGATATCTTCCATCCGGGGTTCAGCCCTTGAAGCAGAGGCTCAGCCCTCGATGGATGAGAACTCCCAGTTCGCAAGATATCTTCCTGCAATTTACCAAGCATTTGCCTCAAGAATAATTAGTGACTTGATGTCACTAGTCAGATAATAAAATAAGGTTATTACTAAAGTAACATAAGTAACATAAAAATGTTACAGACACCCAAAAGTAACATCGCACTAGTGACCAGAGATCTACGAGTGAAATCAATCACCCGTTATTCAAGGTTAGTCAACTACTCTTGTTTAGTATCCTATGGTGTGCATCATTCTATCCTCATTTCCATTTGAGGGTCCTTATCACTCCATATAAACCTTTGCTCTGATACCACCCACTGTGGCACCCCCGAAACGGCCCCTGATCTGTTAGAGTTGCCACAGATCACTTGCTCTGAACTTGAAAGTTTATTACTCTAATACCATAGAAATTTGATAAGTCCATAAATCCCGGAGGTTTATATCATTTCTATCAGTCCTTCCGCAGTTCATATAGCGGAAGCGTATCAAACAACTCCCTTCCATATATTCAGAAAACGATGCACACCAACTAAACATTTTTATAGGTAAAAGCCGAACACTTTTCTTTACATAACTTGATGGACATCATTAGTCGGTACATCAAAAATGCTATGATTTCCTACACTCGACTACATATCAAAAGATAACCGATATCTTTTCCAACAGTCGTATACTTAAAGTCCATCGATCAGTGTCGGTGTCCAAAAGTTCCTTCCTTTGCTGTCCTCCTCCTCACGATCATATCCAACCATTCGGTCCATTTGCTAGTGGCAGTGACAGCAGAGGCATCTTATCTAGTCTAAAATGCTGTCCCCAAATGAAGTGAGTACAACCACTTAGCAGTAAAAGATTCATAAAGCTATATCACGCAGTACCATCAATATCTAGATTCATGCAAGATAGACAAAAACAAGTAATCCAGGAATAAGTATGCATCAAAATCAGGAAATTCTCTAATGCAATGGTAAATGCAGTTTCAAAGGATTAAGATGCATCATGTCCAGTACACAAGTTCCGATCATAGGGCCAAACTAGAATGACACATCCCATTCCATGCCATACAATTTAGTCCAATAACCAGATCACACACACACTTAGTAGAATCGTCAGTTTTAATATTCAAAAGGTTTCATCCCCTAGAGGACCAACGCTTGCATCCTTCTAGGATTTTGCACCCAACCCTGGCATCTTGAAAGCCTCCGAGCATGTATTCAAAATACAACCAAGCATCCGCAGCATGTTACGTTACACCCCCAGGCATCTCGCACCCCATCTAGCATCCTGAGGAATCACTAGGGGCCATAGACATGGTTACCCCTAACCTCCGGATTTACGTGCCGACAAGCGTACAACCGAGCATCCCGATGCTCTCGGGGAAAACCTCTTGGCATGTATTCATAATACAACTAGGCATCCAGAGCGCATTGTGTTACACCTCCAGGCATCTTGCACCCCACCTGGCATCACGAGGAATCATTGGCGGTCATAGACATGGTTACCCCTAACCTCCGGAGTTACATATCGACAAGCATACAACCAAGCATCTCGATGCTCCCAATTCTGCATTTTCTCACATCTAACAGCATTTCACTAGATAATTGCAGCATGCAAAGACATAGATCAATGAACTTCCACTTGCCTCACTCCTAAAATTAGAAATTTACTTTAGCATTACAATCACTAATCAAATTATTATAATCTATAGACTTAATTGAAAATAAAATCACTTCGGCCTAAATATCCGTCTCTGGCCCAACAGGCTCAAACTACAACAATCACGGTCTATCAAACTAAATTTACTAATCTAACATTTCTAAATCTTGGCCTGCTCTAAGTTAAGCCCAAGCCCAGCTCTTCCATTTGGCTTATCAAACCCAATTCTACAATTCATGTGGCCCGCTTACTTCTTGAGCCCACACATTCCTCACGGTCCATCGAGTTTACTTTCTAGCTCAATCTAAATTAATCTAAGTTCCTAATGATTCTGATTACACTAATGAAGGTCGGTGAAATTTGGGATGTCACTCTATAGACACATGTTTTCCAATTCCAACACCAGGTTAGAATCTAAGTGACCACACAAACAAGCTATCAATCAGCTATTAATCACATGCGTCAGCAAATTGAAATGTATTTCCTACTAACTACCCCATGACTCCCTCACACCTTATCACTGTAAACACAGACTCGCTTTGATACCACTTAAACGGGGATGTCACGCCCCGGTCCTCAAGCACACGCCTATCTCTCTGTGGTCGATCAAATAATGCAACTTCCCAAGATACATTGCCGACCCATTCATTTTAAATGCACACACTGAAGCATATTATAAAACCCCGACAATAATATACGAAATAGGAAAGTAGGAACCAAACTCATTCACAACCAAACGTACTTTCATATATACAGATTCACACCAGAGTTTATCTACATCAAAAGTCAATCTACAAAAAGATTGGTCCACCCAAAAAGGAACGGTCCTATGACTACTAGTCAGACTCGTTCGCCGATCCCACCACTGACTCCTCAACCTTCGAAGATGCAAGGTCCTCCACCCTGCCATCGGGAGGGTCAGCTATATCCTCTCCTAGGATGCCCTCAATCATAGCAGGTGGAATATCAAAACCGCTAAGAGGACCAATTTCGAAACCATTGGCTCCAAAGCGGAACCACGCTCTGTATCAATGAGGCACCCTAACAAATAGGTCCTCTTTGACCCAAACGATGGTCCTGATAAGCTCATAAATCTAATGACTTTCAGGATCAGGAAAACTATGCACCTACTCAATTATCTGCATAGGAAGACCATAAAGCTCTAGGGGTATCACTATCTACAGACCTTAAAATATTTGGCCCACAACGGGGTGAGACAATGTCTTAGCAAGTCCACCCCTTAAACCCCTATTAGAAAGAAAATACACCCTAGGATGGCCTAGCCACACCATCACAAATAATGGGACTCACCTTTGCCTCAGTTCATTTCTGCAGGTTAGCACAATTGATATCACTCAAGCAGATGAAGTAATAGAATTCAAACAACTGGAACTTAAACACTTTCTTTTGAAATAACCACAGGGGTCCTGATTATAAGACCAAATCATTATGACACGTCTCATACCGTGCCACACAATTTCATCCCATAATCCGACACATCAACAACACTCAGCTTGCGTCCCACTTGTTATTCACTGCTACGCAAGGGCATAGCCTACTCGTAGTTCGACTATCTACTGGCATTTAGCTAGGCATCCTCTCCCCCCCCCCCCCCTTAGAGCATAGCTTCGTCACTACGTTGACGATGTTCCCAAACGAGCATAGGTCCAGTCGACTCAACCTCTACAGTGACCCGAGCCAGTCATGTGGGGCCTCCCATATAGGGGCTTGTACGGCTTAAAAGCTCAAGACGGTTTCCTCTTAACCAACACACGACAATTCCAATTCGGCTTGGGATACCTTGCATTTCACTCAATGCCATTCATTAAAATAGTAATCCCAGCCTCTTTTCTTCATTTTAAAATCATTCAAGAAATTAGCCACGTGTGTGGGTACTTGTCAAATTCGAACCAGGAAAACAGAAATCATCCTTTTTCAAACCCCACTATTTGATATAATACTCAAAATCCGTTTTCGGTGTCAAAACCCGACACCCAAGATTTTCTGAATAAAATCCATAATTTTCACAATCAAGATTCAATTTGCGACATCCAACAATCAATTGCATAATCTGAAAGCACCATAGCATCACACCCAATTTCTTATGATCGGCTCTCCTAACAATTTCTGGAAAATAATAAATGATTAAATATATTCCGAAAAGTAAGATAAATAATATTATATTATAATAATTTAATTTAATAAAATAATATTTATAAATTCGAAATAATTAATTAAATCTAAAATAATTAATTACGGACTAACCAAGATTATTCTAATTTAATCCTCTACTTAGCCTTAATTAATTATACACTAAACTAATTACACCCTTTAATATAATCCATGCTTAGCTAAACTAATCTATCAACCTAATCATACTTAGCTTAATCTAAACATTTCTTAAGCATCATTAACTTGCTCATCAAGGTTTAGAGGATAAACTCATCGGAATTGCTTTCCGATGAGTCCATAGCAACGGCGACGGCGAGCTGAGCGACAATCAAGCTTGTGGTGACACCATGCGAGGCTAGGAAGAGCTTGAAAACGGGCCACAAAGTCTCCAAAACCTTTTTAGTTTTTTCTTTTTTTCTAGGCTGAACTGCAGAGAAGAAACCAACAGCTTCAACGGTGAAGACGGGCCGATCAAAGCTCTGACGAGCGGGTGGTTGGCAACCGGTGGCTCGCGGGAGTCTTGGGGAACTTGTGGGTGGATGGGATGGGCAAAGAAAGGGTCAGAATAGGAAAAAATAAATGCAAAACAGTGCACTCAACATGTGGACCAATGGACCAGCGGGCGTTTCTTCATGCCAATGGACGGGAGGCTACGGGGCTCCTTTCGGGGCACCGTGAAGTCCTCCTAAACGGTTTGGATGTCCCAAAGATGATGGTGGGTGGAGCGTTGGCTGATTCTCACAGGAAGATAACTTTTAACTCGAATCTTTGGCGAAAGGTTAGCTAGAGCGAAAACTGGAACGAGGGGAAAACAGAGGGGGAAATGGAGTCCGGAGGGCATGTGACTGTGGAGGGCTGATGACCTCGGTTTTCCCTGGTTCTCAAGAGCATTGTTCGGTAATCCATCCGTGAACGGCATCATTTAGAACCCCTGCCTAGACAACATCGTCCTACGTATACATACGCATTAGAACGGGTTCACTACCCTGCGTAAATGCATCAGGGTATTTAGGTGATCACACACTAGCACATACTTGGCCAAGAACATCGTGCTTTGCACTCAATGCTTCAATTTCATATTAAAAATCATCCCAGTAAAATAATCGTGCGTGGTCACGCATTTAAATCGAGCCATTAAACTTGATATGCTCCCAATTCAAAACTCCACAATTTTACATATACATAAGAGTTGGCGTCCAAAAAACCAAGTTTTGTAACCATCATTGGTAACTACCATCTAGCAATCAATTGCACAACAAGACACGTACAAGCGATCATGTGGCAGCCCAAAATTTCATAATAACCCCTAGATATACCATGAACCACGAATAGGTGACAGTCACCGAATTGTGACCTTGTTTTTATTTTAAGCATTGATTTGTATTTGTTCATTTGGAATAGTATTTCAATTGTATCCTTTGAACCAAAAGGATGGGATTTGATCTTACATAAGAATTATATGCACTAAAAGAATTAAAGAATTAGAACTTGAGGATATTGAGTGGGCCGTAAGAATTTGGAGCATATATGTGTGTGTGTGTGTGTGTGTGTGTGTGTGTGTATACTTGTATATAAAGCAATCTGAATTTTTGTTATTAAATTAAATTTGATAGAGATAAAATATTATATATATATATATATATATATATATATAAAGGAGAATTAGGGCCTTATTTCATGGACTCTTGGGCCCAAGAATTCGGGCCCAAGCAGGCCCAAGAAACACCACAAGGGTGTCGTACAAACCCAAAAAGAGAGGGGGAGAGCATGCCTTTCACCACCAACACTTGTCCTTCCTCTTTGACCACTTGTCCATGCATCTTCCACTTGTCATTTCCATAAGAACACTTGTCACCTGCATGCAAAAGAAAGGGTGATTAACTATTAACTAAAGAACAAAAGGGAAGGGTGTTTCGGAAGTGAGAGGGAAGGAGAGAAAGGGAGGTGAGCCGAGAGAGAGAGAGAGAGTGAAATCGAGAGAGGGAAAGGAGGTCTGTCCATCGCCGTCCGTCCACTCGTTCGTCGCCGTCCATGTGCCGTCGTTTGTTCGATTTTGGAGGCAAGTTAGGATCCTCTTACTATTCTTGCATGTGTGTGTTGCATGTATGTTTGGAGTAGTGTCGAATTTTTGGGTGATTAGGAGGGAGAAACCGAAGCTAGAGTGACTTGTTCTTGAGTGATGTTGCTGTTTTCGCATGAACCGCCTGAGCCAGAATCTTGTGAGAGCTTGCATGCATGTTTTGAGTTCGATTTTGACTTTGATTTCTTCATGAAATTTGTGGCCAACATCTTAAACAACATACTAAAATTTGGTGCAAAATGATGGAAATTTAAGAGTTCAAACTCTCATCCTACAGTGACACTAGATCTGGAACTGTTTTGCTGACCTTGTGGTAGATTTGTAGTTGCATGTTGATTTTTATCAAGAATATCTCTTCAACTTCTTCATGAAAATTGTATAGAACATCTTAAAGACTAACATACTCAAATTTTAAGTAAAATGAACAAGTATAGCCTAGTGAATCGACTTACTCTTGAAGACAGTAAATCTGGAGACGCGGTACTGGACACCTGAGACTTCATGGATCCATATGGAGAATGTTCTTTGGAAATTTCGCTTAGATCCCTTAATGAAAGTTGTAGGGGACCCCTTGAAGCAAAACATATCCAAACTTAAGAGTAAACTAAGAAGAATGAGTAGGTGAAAACTCGATATTTCGGAGATACCTACACTGGACGTTTCAGTGCTAGAACCAGAAGCTTCGGATGACTATAGAAAATTATCTAAAACTAATATGGCCTAGATGTCTTCATAAAAAACCTACTTTAGTGTCTTGACTATAACCTGGTAAAATTTCATAATTTTTGGAGGTCATTCGGGTGTTTTAATCGAAATATTTCAAGAACTGCACAATCTGACTTTATCCGAATTGTGCATGTTGTATTGTGTGAGCTATATCTTCTTGTGTGAAGCTCTTTTGGGCATGTGTTCTTCATGGAATTGCTACCTTTATGTATTTTCTATCACATGTTCTGGTTTCATGATTTTCGAAGATCATATGGATATTTAATTTACATGTTTTCCGAAATTGTGCAAGCTGGAATTTGGTAAATCTCAAAAGGTCGTGATGTATGGATTATTCTATGTTGCATGGACCCCATGGATTGTATTGACATAAGTGATTGGATCCTGCTACACGTATGTTGATGATTGGAAATGCATATATAAATCAAATGATGAAAATGATCTTGTTTGCCATCACATTATATGCCATGTTGAAATTGAGCCACAATTGTGAATATAAACTATGATAAATGAGAATGCCGTCGGAGGTGCGAGCTGACAATGCCCCGGGAGTGTCGGGATGCCTGGCTAGGGAGTGCCGAATGCCCGGTGGCCTAGTGGCATAATTCTGGCGGGTCCTCGGGAGTTTCGAGATGTCCGGTGGTATACGGTACGTAATTCCAGAGGAAGGGGCAATCCTGGTGGTATGTCGGTACGTAATGCCAAAAGCCCTGGAGGTTTATGCCCGAGGGGGATGCCTCGCGATGCTAGTTAGGATGCGAGAAGCCCAACCAGGGAGTGTAAATGCCAGATGCTCGGTTGTATCTTGGATACATGCCCGGAGGTTCCTCGTGATGCCAGTTGGGATACGAGATGCCTGGAATGTGGGGGTGCCAGATGCCCGGTTGTATCTTAGATACATGCTCGGAGGTTCCTCGCGATGCCAGTTTGGGCGCGAGCGATAAATGTGGGATGCAAACATTGGTCCCTGCAAAGAAAAGCTGATGAGATCATTGTGAAAGATAAGAATTGAAAATGAATCATATGCATAGGTGTATGCATATGGCATGATGCATGATCGGCTTATGAAAATAAATTGATGCTATTTGACATTGAAAATGCGATCATGAAGGCATGAATGGATCTCATGGTGATGTATGCTTGATAGCATGGATAATATGAATCATGGTGGTATGTGCACATATGGCATGGATATGCATGAATGCATGATGATGAGTGCATGGTGGTATGTGCACCTATGGCATGGTGATATATGCATGGATACATGAGGGTAAGTGCATGGATGTATGTGCACCTATGGCATAATGGTACATGTGATATGATGATGATGAGTGTATGGGTACATGATGATGGTAAGTGTATGACATGATGGTGATGGCTATATGATGATGTATGTACATGAGGTATGATGATATGTGCATGATATCAAGGTAAATTGTGCATGGATGCTTAAATGTCATGTGATGCTATGATTGTGATGATTGTGGGGCATGATGCATTGATTGGTTTATTGGTCCTTTACCTGCTGAGTGGTTGTACTCACCCCTTTTGGGGACCAACATTTCAGATTAGTAGATGGTTTGAGCGGTTGGATATGACCGCGAGGAGAAGGATAGCAAAGGAGGGAACTTTTGGACGCCGACACTGGTTGATGGACCTTCAGCATACGATTGTGGGAGGAGATGTCGGTCATCTTTTGAAGTATAGCCGAGTATAGAAGACTACGGCATTTTGATGTACCGATGAATGATGTCCATCTGGTTTAAGTAAATAAAAGTGTATGGTTTTTACCTATAAATGTTTAGTTGGTGTGCATCGTTTTCTGTATATAAGGAAGAGAGTTAATGGATGTGCTTCTACTATATGAATTGCGCAAGGGACCTTTAGTCAAAAGAAAAAAAAAATTGTAAACCCCCAGGTTGTATGGACCCGTTGCAATTGAAATGGTATCAGAGTGACATGTTATAAGGAAAAGTGAAAGGTAAGCGAACTGTGACGACCCTAACGGATCGGGGGCCATCGAGGGTGCCACAGATCACATAGCCAAGAACACCAAAATCCCTTTTCAAAATCCACTTGGCCACTCTTTTTTTTTTCTTTAAAGCTTTCGGAAATAAATTCGTACAGGTCACATAATTAAAATTAACCCGCCAAACTTTGCATGCATCTAGTATAAAACCTCCTCGTTTTATTGAGCACATAAAACTTGGCGTCCAAACCCGACACCTCATTTATTTTCTATTTTCTTTTCCAACCACCCTCTTTTGAAAACCATCTTTAGTAAACCCCCATTTTTTTTTTGTTCAAAACCTTTAGAAATAAATTCATAGGTGCTCACGTACTCAAAATTAATCCATTAAACTTCGCACACACCTAGTTTAAAACCTTATTGTTTTATTGGGCAAATAATTTTTGGTGTCCAACCCGACACCTAATTGTTTTTCCAATTAAAAGCTTAGAAGGTCATCTTTTGCAATAACCATAAACCATCACCGTAGAACAACCACTCACATATTATCACGCATAAGTTCTAAGCATGCCAAAAGTTACCCACATCACCAAATATGCATAATCCAGCATGCACAAGATCAAGAACAACCACAAAATCACAACTGGCCCTAATCGGCATAAATCAGGCCACTCACACTTCTCCAAGTTTAAATTCATAAACCTAACCAAACAAGCTCAGAAAATTCTCAAATTTGAATATGTTGTAAAGGACACACAAAAATAAATTTTTCATGTAGACACCTTAACCCACATCTTTCTAGATTGAAAGCAGTAAATCGCCAAAATCGTTACAAAAATTGTGTCTATGTCCAGAAAGTTTGTTTTCCGAAATCAGTTTGATTTGAGTTCCAAAAGTTGTCCGTTTGATCTGCAATTTGACTATGTTAAACTACCAGATGTGAGGAAAAACGTTTGTGAAGGAACTCTTTCAAAAATCGAACCCTAATAATTGGATAAAAAAACCTTGGAACACCAAAAGGTCACAAGTTCCAGCACAAACTAAGACTTTTGTTTTGCAAATAACGAGGACGATACCATATTCTTTTAATTCCCTAAAATCATGATTAAAATATATGTCATAGCTAAAGATGTTTAGAGCATATTTCAAGAAGGAAGAAATTTCAAAATCGTAGCTCATTTTTCCCCACAAAAATAGCAAACGACAAGTGTCAAGTAAATTGAATCTGAAATTAAGCTAATCCACTTATCACTAATCTAACCATGCGAATTAACACTAATCTAACCCCCTAAGAGCAATTAATAATCTAATTAAGGTTTAAGGAGTTAACTCACCAGATTAACAAGGTAATGGGTTCACAGCGACGACAGCGTGACGACGGTAAGATCCCATGCCTACAGTGTCTGGATGGCGTGGGGATGGGCTGAAAACCTCCTTGCAAGCTCACTACTTGCTGCTAGAAGAACCAGTTATGCTTGGTTCTAGACTAAGGGACTGAGGTGGCGGGACGGCTTGGGAATGGGCGACTAATGGCGGTGAGGTGATGGCTATCCAGGGGAGTGCTAGTGGACAGTTGCTAATGGAGTTGCTAGGTGAAGCTGGAGACACTGGGGTGCTACTGGTTGGTCTTGGTTGAGTGGGTTGTGGCACGGCTGGAATGAGTAGGAGGTGCTGCGGGTGGTAGTGGTTGCTCAGCTGAATGATGGGCATGCAGGGGTGCTACTGTCAAATGGGCGATGAAGGTTGGTGTGTCTGCTGGAGTTGAAAGGTGCGGCTGCTGAAGGAAGGAGATGAACATGGGGCTAAATGATGGAGATGGTGGAGGTGTGCAGCAAAGATGATGCCACGCCCCGACCCTCCTAAAGCGTGCCCATCCCGGCTTGGTCAATTAAATAGCGACGTCCCAAGACGCATCGCCGACCCATTCATTTTTAATATGCGCATGCGGAAGCAATTAATTAAATCCCCAGACAATAACAAGATGGGATAGAAAAGTAAGGCCACGATTTTTCAGAAGTCACAACACACTTATATATACATATACCAAGCCAGGTCATATACAATATCAGTCTATAAAAATAGGGTCTACAAAATAGGGGGGAGGGTTTCATAAACTACATATCCTTATCCTTACTCTCGTCCTCATTGGAGCCTTTAACTAATTACACCAGAGTCCCTAGATTTGAGAGATCCAGATCTACCACCGAACCCTCTGGAGGATCTGCCGTGCTCTTCCCAAGAGCAACCTCCAAAACATACTTAGGGACCTCAAACTCAGGTATGGGACCCTCTCTCTAGCCATTTCGCTCCTAATGATACCATTATCTATATTGATGAGGTACCTTATGGAGTAAGGCCTCATCCACCCAGATCACGGACTTCACCAACTCATACACCCATCCCCTTGGGTCCCCATTAAGCAAGATGAAACACTTCTGCTCCGTGACCTTCTTAGGTCGACCAAAACATTTAGGAGGGGTGCTATCTAAGGACCTAATTATCCGACAATAGGGTGAGACAACATCTTAACAAGTTCACCCCTTAAGACCCAACAAGGAAGAAAATATGCCCCAAGGGCTACCTAAGCACAAACACGAGTCAAATGACTTACCTTGACCTTAGTCCCTTCCTGCAAGTTAATATAATTTGTAATTCAACGAATTAATTAACAAGTCGATGCATCACATCAGATTAAATCATCGATCACTCGACCTAGTCGATTCCATGTCAGTGAGACCATCACGCGGTCAAGGTAATCAATACTATCTATAAGTCTGATATCATTGAGGACTACTCATCCAAAGCTGAAGATAGATAATATAGCTCTCCCAAAGCTGATAATATAATATACTGCTCACTCAAAGCTGACATATCAGAGCCCTCAGGCTGATATAGTATACTAATAATGCTCACCAAAAGCTACTAAGGTATACTACTCACTCAAAGCTGACATATCAAAGTTCGTAGACTGATATAGTATATCGGTATACTGCTCACCCAAAGCTAACATATCAAAGTCTGTAGACTGATATAGTATACGCCTGATGCTCACCCAAAGCTGATAAAGTATATTTCTCACCCAAAGCTAATATATCAAAGTCTATAGATTGATAAGTATACTTGTTCTCACCAACTAAGAACGCCACCATTTTTTTTTTTTATCATTCCCGATAAAAATAATGGTGTGTGGATGCACGGTCGACCTTAGCCAAAATATAATATAATTATTTTTCAAAACTCCGCCATTTATGCAGTCCATAAAAACATTTTTGGTGTTGTAAACCGACGCTCGGTTATTTTCTAGTTATTAACTTAAATTAATAAATTTTGGGATAAATACCCGAAATTGCAATCAACACTCAAATTCCACAAAATAGCGATCAAATAAATAAATCAATCACACCATTGCAATTAGCATAAAATTCCAGTCACCGGCTATTCCGATCTAATTTTTAGAAAATAGTTAATTTAATAAATAATTACGGAAAATAATTAATAAATGTAAATAATGCACACTTAGGCCCATAAAGCCCAAGTAAATACCGATTCGGGTTCGGAAAATTTCCAAACCTATCTAAATAAATACTCTATTTACTTGCTAATTGCACTAATCTAACCACCTAATATGCATTCAGCATTAACTAATTCACTAATCCATTCTAACTAACCATCTAATCCAATTTAACTTAAATTAATCAATGCTTAAGCGTCATTAACTTACTAAGCAATGATTAGTGAGTTAAACTCACTTGAATAATGATCCGCTCGGACCAAAACGACGGGGAGGCGACGAGGATCAACAAACTCCAAAGCAGGATTGTCAAACGAGGTCGGGAAAGGCTCGAAAACGGGCTAAACAGCGGGCTAGAAACCCACTAGCTTTGGTCTCTGTTTGGTGCTGGTCTTAGGCCAAGAAGGCCTAGACGGTGGCCGGTTGGAACTGAAACAAGCAGAGATAAGTTGTTGCGGCTTAAACAGGCGAAGGTGGTGGCGTACGGTAGCTCTGGCGACCTAAACGGTGATGGACAGTAACTTGCAGGATGAACAAATAGGGACGAATGACACATGGGGAGGAGGGATGGTGTGCGACAAGCTCGCGGTTGGCGTGTGGCATGCGACGACGAACGGCGATGCTCCGAGCTTCAGCGGACAATTGCGATGGCTTGAGGGAGGAGGGAGGCTCGATTTCTAGGTTTGTTGAGTTTCAAAAACATCAAGTGAGAAGGATGGGAAGGAATCGACAAGCAGAAGGAGGAGAGGAAGGGGGAAGGGGAACCAGCTGCTAAGGGGGGACCACTTTGGTCTCCTCTCTATCTCTTTATCTCCTTAGAAGGCCCCACCATGCAGCTAGCTTCCTCAGCTACTTTTTCCAGCAGCCATAGCTTCTTCCAGAAGCTATTGAAATTGTCTAAATGTTGTGGGTAAGGGGGCATACGAATTTTACAACATTTTCTCTCAAATTGGACCAATATCCTACTTGAATCAAATCAATTTGGCTTTTAAAAATCCAACCGTCGAGTTCTCGATCAAATTGACATTTTTCCTCGCCAATTGAACTCACTTGCATCTCAATTGCGCAATAAAAAATGGTCCTCTGAATTTTCCGATCGAAATCGGCCCTATCTCGACTTTTTCCGCCAAAATCTCGTTTTGCAAAAAAAATCTTTGGAGATTGAGTCAACGTTCATAAAATGATTTGTGACATGACGAAACTTTCAATTTCTAAAATCATATTGAAATTCATGGTTAATTTCAATCTAGCCTGATTTTACCATGGCATACACTACTGGGTAGCTTTCAGAAATATTTAGGGCAAATGAACAATGAACCTCTTCAACACATTGGTGATTCTCGGTGGTTGTGAAAATCTCGAGGTTTCAAATATGGACACAAGATACCAAAACGACAGAAAAATCAGTCTAGTGTCAATTAACGAGAATTTTGCAATTTAGTGGAATCACCCATATTTGGCCACACATATTAGTTAAACCGACCTATCCCTAATCTCTAATTGATTTTTAACAGTGCCATAATGTCTCTGCAAATGAGCACGGTCAAGTAGTCGATTCCTCATCAAATTCCCAAGTCTATTGCATTAAAATCTCTTATTGACTTCTCTAGATAGTCTAGTTATCTCACGAGTGATCAGTTCTGAGAATAAACACTATAGGTATGTCAATGAAAGGCCCGATTTATTCAATTGAAAACAGAAATGAAATGTGGCACCCCGAAGTGCCCAAGGTCGCCACATCTTACCAAAGAAGTACCTTAGTTCCTAGGCATTTTTTTTTTTATAAAACGGTCCCAGCGCGTCTTATTTGCGGAAGGATAATCGAGTCTTACTAACTCCCCCCCTTCAACAACCATGATACATTGGCACACCACTAACATCATAAGATAAGATAAAGCCAAGACACTTTTATTTACATATTTTCATGATGGATTTTCCTCAGGTCAGTACATCAAAAGAAAGGCCAAGATTTTTAGCTACACTCGGCCATAACCCCAAAAAGAGACACTTGACCCACTATGTCTATCGTGCAAGATCCCCCATCAACTAGTGTCGGCTATTTCCCATAAAGTTGCAGCTCCTACTCTTCACGAACGGGCCATCACACCCATCCCAATGCATCAAGCGGTGGTGGCGGCAACATCCCTCGCATTACCCCATCTCGACGAACATGAACGGATATGAACTCTTGAATGACAGGGCCCTCAGCCAGGCCCACGTCATACATCACTATCGCACGAACCCGAATAAACGTAAGACCAGGGATGGTGGGACAGTCGATCTCCACGCACTTGACCTCCACATCCGAAGGAAGGTCGTAAAAGACGCCCCGCTTGACAGCAGGGAGCAGCATCTCTCTAATCTGAAATGTTGGTCCCCGAAGGGGTGAGTACAATCACTTAGCAGGTAAAGGACCAATAAACCACTCAATGCATCACACAATACAATCATAGCACAACACATGTCATTTAAACATTCATGCATAATTTACCTTGATATCATGCACATGTCATCATACTGCATGTACATACATCATCATATAATCATCATCATCATGTCATACACTTACCATCACCATGTCACATGTACCATCATGCCATAGGTACACATACATCCATGCACTCACCATCATCATGCCACATGTATCATCATGCCATAGGTGCACATACATCCATGCACTCACCATCATCATGTCATACATATACCATCATGCATAATTCAATTTCAATTTCCTAATTTCATTCTTTCATTTTAGGCAGCCATATTTCTCTTTCCCGGGACCAATGTTTGCATCCCACACACTCGCACCAAATCCTGGCATCGCGAGAAGCCTCCGGCACAATACCTGCCGGGCATCCGGCACAATACCTGCCGGGCATCTCGTACCCCAACTGGCATCACGAGGCATCCCCTGGCACAATACCTGCCAGGCTTCCGGCTCCCCACGCTCTGGGCATCTCGAAACTCTCGAGGACCCTCTGGTATTCAGCCATATAAGGCCATCGAGCATCCGGCCTTTACCCTTCTAGCCAGGCATCCCGACACTCCTGGGGCATCATCGCCTCACACCTCTGATGGTCTTCTCACTTATCTTAGTTCACAATTTCAATTATAACTTAATTTTAACATGGCATATGATATGATGGCAAACAAGACCATTTTCATCATTTTAATTCTTATATGCATTTCCAATCATCATCATGCATGCAGCAAGACACAATCATTTATGACAATACAATTCATGGGGTCCATTCAACTTAGAATAGTCCATATATCATGCCTTTTTGAAATTTACTAAATTCCAGCTTGCACAATTTTGGAAAACATTTAAATTAAATATCCATATGATTTTAAAAAATCATGAAATCAGGACATGTGATAGACAAGAAAAAAAGATAGCAATTTCATGAAGAATACATGCTCAAAAGAGTTTCGCACAAGAAGATATAGTTCACAGAAATACAGCATGTAAATTCGGATAAAATCAGATTGCGCAGTTCTTGAAATATTTCGATTAAAATTCTTCAACGGCCTCCAAAAATTATGAAATTTTACCAGGTTGTATTCAAGACCTTAAGGTAGATTTTTCATGAAGACATCTAGGCCATATTCGTTCTAGATAATTTTATATATACGTTCTAAGTTACTGTTCCTAGTACCAAACGGTCCTGTTTAGCTATCTCCGAAATATTGAGGTTTCGCCTACTTATCTTTCTTCGTTTCCTCTGAAATTTTGATATATGTTTCCTCAAGAGGTACCCTACAACTTTCATTAAGGTATCTAAGTGATATTATCAAATAATAGTCACCATATAGGTCTAAGAAGCCTCGGGTGTCCAGTACCGTATTTCCAGATTTACTGTCTTCAAAAGAAAATCGTTTCACTAGGCTACACTTGCTCATTTTACCTCAAATTTGAGTATGTTAGTCTTTAGGATGTTCTCTACAACTTTTATGAAGAAGTCGAAGGAAGATTTTCACATGGCCAATGCATGGAGTCTCCTTTTTGCCACTTGGCAAGACTCATGCAAGATGGGCTTGGGAGTGGGCCAGCCACTCCTCCTCTCCTTGGTCGACGGCAGCCTCTCTATGGGCTTCAATTGGCCGGCCATTTGGCCCACCAAAAGTCCATACTCTTGGGCCTAAGACCCAAGCCTAATTAAACCCCAATTTTACTTTTACTAATTCATTTTTAATTCTTTCTTTTATAGATTTCAAGTTTTAAATTTCTTTCACATGGCAAAATCTTGTAACATTTATCTATATAAATTAAATCTATGATACTAATTTTTAACAACTTATGAACAAAATAACACTTGGTATTAAGAGAAAATCAATGGCTAAAGCATAGACCATAGGTAATTTCATTACCTAATCATGGGTTTTAATTCATCTAGAGGTTGTCTTGAATTTTGGGATGCCACATGAAAATCCGGGATGTCATAGATAAGGGGGAGAACATAACCATAATCATGAGTTTGCAATAAAAATCTAAGAGGATGAGACCTATAAATAGGATGAGTCATCCTCACATTTAAGGCTTGGCATTTCTCTCATTTCCTCTCCCTTTCTCTCCTCTCTTTGTCGCCCTTCTCTTCCAAGCTGCCCTAGACACCAACCGACCACCAAAGAAGCATGTTGGACTAGGTCCAAAAAAAAAAAAAGTAATAAGTAGATTTTCCTAACTCTTCGATAGGGCGATATGCTATGCTTGTTATGCTTGTTGTATTTCAATTATTTGTTGTTGCATCGAGTAAGTTCATGACCTCGCATGAGTGTCGAGCACATCCAAATGTCAAGGAATGGTCTTGGCAACTTTGGATGAATGTCGAGGTGGGTGCACAACTCACACTTGAACCCGGGACAATATTGAGGCATGTTGTTACTTGGGATAAGTCACAGGTTGATGCTGAAGCCAGAGCAAACAATTCCAAGTCAAGACCACAAGGCCAAATCGCATCCGGTATGAGTCTAACAAAGTATAAGAGTCGTTCATTGATTCACTGTGCATGGCACGCCTTTGAGCCTTTCATCTGACTAAAAGTTCAAAGATACAATGAATCGATTAATGCTTGAAACGCATGGACACACAATGGATTTATATGCTGAAGTTGGGGAATGCCAAGTCATTGCCTGGAGTAAAGCCCCAGATGCCGTCCCGATGTTGAGATCGTGGACGATACCAGCCTGAGTGAGGCTGATGCGTGGAGGTCATCCTAGATGTTGTCTTAATAATGAGATCAGGACGATGTCGATTGCTAAGGGGGGACTGATGCCCGATTGTTACCGAAAAATTCAATTAATTTCGACTAATATGATACTGAAAAAGAAAAATGAAAGTCCATGTGTGATAATTGCAAAATTCTCGTCGAACGATACTAAACCGATTTTTCTACCTTTTTTGTACCCTGTGTTCATATTTAAAATCTCGAGATTTTCACAACAACTGAGAGTCGCCAATGAGCCAAATATGTAAATTGTCGCTCAAAAATATCGAACACAGGTCAAATGCACTAAAAATTCCTAAAAGCTACTCGGTTGATTAGGACGAGCTCAAATCGCGCCATATTGAAATTAACCATGAAATTAACCATGAAATTGAATCCGATTTCAGAAATTAGAAGTTCTGTCATGTCACAAGTCATTTTAGCAATGTCGACTCATCCTCCAAAGATTTTCTGCAAACCAAGATTTTTGGCGAAAAATCAAAGTAAGGTTATTTTGGATCGAGAAATTCATAGGCTTGCTTTTTTGGTCACACTTTTGGGATTCAAGTGGGATCTTTGGACAAGGAAAAATGAGGAATTAAGTGTGGTCACCTTGGTTGGATTTAATTGAATGGAATTGATGGGGGAAAGTCACAAAATTCGTATGCCATGGGGGAGGAACATTTTGGACCCATTAGCAAGCTTGTTGAGGAAGATTCAAGAGAGAGAAAGCTGCTTTGGATGGCTGATGGCTGGTGGGGGCAAGCCAAGGGAGAGAGAGACAATTGTTGAAGGCTAAGGAAGCCACTTTGCGGTCCCCCTCTTTAGCAGCCCTTCTTCCTCCTCGATTCCCTCATTTCTCCATTGTTGAGAAGTTGACAAAGCTTGAGAGAACCAGCAGAAACCGAGCCAGCCGCCCCCTCCATTGCCGCTTGCCCGTCGAATCGCCAGCACTCCATCTGTTGCACGCCCGAGCTCCCGTGTGCACCTATCCACGCACTGTCTCACCTCCTGTCATGCCCAGCCACCATCGCCGACATCCCCTGGCCATCGTGGAAGTCACCGAAGCCCATCTTGCCGCCGTACAGTAGCCTCCTCCACCCACTTGGACCGCCACAACCCATTTCTCGCCCAACTAGCTGCCGGTTCAACCCTTGCAGTCCAAGATTAGTAGCCGAAGCCAGCAAGGGTCCTAGAGCTTCTAGGCCCGTTTTCAAGCCCTTCCCGGTCTCGTTTGGTGTCACCACAAGCTTGATTGTCGCCCGCCTTTGCCTTGCCATTGCCGTGAACTCATTGGAAAGCAAAACCGGTGAGTTTACTCACTAAACCTTGCTAAATGGGTGTTTAGATTAAGATAAGTATGATTAAGTGGTTAGATTAGTTTAATTAAACGTTAATTAGATTAAGGGATGTGATTAGTTTAGTGGATAATTAATGAAGGCTAATTAGGCAATTAAATTAGTGTAAGTTTGATTAGGCACTTAATTAATTATTTTGAATTAATGAATTATTTCGAATATATATTATTTAATTAATTTATATTAATATAATATTAATTTAATTTTGGAATTTATTTATTTATTTAATAATTTCGAAAATTATTCCAAGATAGCCGATCGTTAGAATTTCGTGCTCACCGCCGTGGTGTGGTCAAATTATGCTTTTGATTGATGGATTGTGCAAATTGAACGAAGGTTGTGAAAATTATGGAAATTATTCAGAAAATTCCGAGTGTCAAGTTTTGACACTAAAAGTGATTTTATGTACTATATCAAATGGTGGGACTTTAAAATGGAAAGGTATCAGTTTTTCTGGTTCAAATTAACCGTGAACCTACACACGACTATTTTACCATGTATTTGTAATATGAAGAAAATAGGCCAGAATCACTATTTTAATTGAGGCATTTAAGTGCAATGCATAGTGTCCTGGGCCAAGATTGAATGGTTGTGTGTTGATTAGGAGAAACCGTCCCGAGCTATGAGCTGGACGTGCCCCTATATGGGATGCTCGCACAATGGATGCTAGTCGTGGTAGATTCTGGACCCCTTTGGGAACACCATCGACGTACTGATGAAGCCATGCTCAAAGGTGGTAAGACGATGCCTAGCTACACCAGTAGACTGCCGAACTTGGGAGTAGGCTGTACCCTAGAGAGGTGAAATTAATAATCGGAATGCATGATTGATTGAGTTGAGCGAGGCATTTCAATTGTTGTGTGCATGGATTTCATGCATTTGTGATATGAATTGTGCTGATGTGCAGGAAGAAACTGAGGTGAGGTAAGTCCTCTGTATTGTGTGGCTAGGCCACCGTTATTTTTATTTCCTTCCAAATAGGGGTTTAAGGGGTGAACTTGCTGAGACAATGTCTCACCCCACCGTGGACTAAATTTTCAAGTCCATAGATGGCGGTACCCTAGAACGTTTTGGTTAGCCTAAAAGGATCACCGAACAGGTCATGGAGTTCCTCTTCCCGGGGGTCAAGGAGCCTGGGTCTATAAGCTCGTAAGGATCATTGTCTGGGTTGATGCAGGTCTACCTCGTAGGGTGCCCCATCAATTCAAAGCATGGTACTATTGTAGGCGAAATGGACCCAAAGAAGGTCCCTTACTGGATTCTAAGGGTCCTGTGTCAATGTGGGAGATAGCTTTTGGTGACGATTCAAGTGACCCTCTTGATGGAGATGTGGTGGACCCAGTTCCTCAAGAGACTTTGGTGGTTTCAAATGGGGACTCGTGGGCTTAGTTGACTTGTTGACCCTCCCATTTTTTGTAATGGGCTTTTTGTTGGCTAACCTTTGTAAATAAACTTGTGTGTTTATAAAAGTGTTCTTTTGTGAATTGTTGTCCTGCTTCCTATTCCATGTTGTTCATTGTCAAGGGTGTTTAATTCGCTTCCGCATGTGCATTAAAATGAATGGGTTGGCAATGCGTCCTTGGACGTCGCATATTTTATTGACCACCAAGGGATGGGCACGCGCTCGAGGATTGGGGCATGACACATACAACTCTTCAAAATGAGACATCTGAATGCTCTGCTGGTAGTTGTTGTTGTAGGTGAACTCGACAAGATGAAGCTTTTCTTCCCAGCTTCCCTTGAAATCCAATACACAAGCTCTCAACATGTCCTCAAGAGTTTGAATTGTCCTCTTAGACTGGCCATCTGTCTATGGATGGTAAGCCGTACTGTATTACAACTTCGTTCCCAAGGCGATCTGCAGGCTTTTCCAAAAGGCAGCTATAAATCTTGGGTTTCTATCAAATGTAATCGTCACTAGCACTCCATGTAGACGAATAATCTGATGCACGTACAATTCTGCATGCCTGTCCAAATCAAGGTCCTTTTGTATGGCGATGAGGTGAGCTGACTTCATCGGTCTATCGAACACTAGCCAAATAGAATCATTACTCCTTTGACTCCTTAGTAAGCCTATCACAAAGTCCATTGTGATGTGTTCCCATTTCCACTCAGGAATCTTGAGAGGTTGCAGAAGTCTTCCCAGCTTACAATGTTGTGCTTTCACTTGCTGACACGTCAGACACTTGGCGATATGCTTTGCGATATCCACCTTCATATAGGACCACAAATAGTGTTGACGCAGATTCTGGTACATTATTGTACTACCAGGATGAATGCTGTAACTGCTATGATGAGCTTCTGACAAGATCTCCTCCTTAAGCTCTGTATCATCAGGTACACACAATCATCCTCGGAACCTTAGTGTTCCGTCTTTAAGTCAGCTTTTCTCTTTTCTGCATCTTCTTGCAGAATCTTCTGAATATCTGGGTCTGTTAGCTAAAGCGTCTTGATTTTGATTTGCACATCTGGTTCAATTCTGAGGGTGGCCATAAGATTTGGAAGATGGCCTACCTCAAATTTGAAAATCAAATCTCGAGCTCTCTCGAGTAAAATCAATTTCTTAACCATCATATGTGTAACTGAAGACTTCTAACTTAGCGCATCTGTGACCTCGTTAGTCTTTCCAGGGTGATACAGTATATTACAATCATGGTCCTTCAAAAGTTCCATCCAGCGATACTGTCTCATATTCAACTCCTTCTGAGAGAATAAATACTTGAGACTTTGATGATCCGTAAAGATTTGGAATCTTTCTCCACACAAGTAGTGTCTCAAAATCTTCAGAGCGAAACGAGCTCTAACTCATGTGTTGGGTAATTCAGCTTATGAGGTCTCAACTGATGGTACACATATGCAACGACTCTGCCATGCTGCATTAATACACAATGCAGTCCTCTAAACGACGCATCACTGTAGATATCGTATCCTTTAAGACCATATGGAATGGTCAGTACAAGTGTGGTAGTCAGCTTTTACTTAAGCTATTGGAAACTATGCTCGCACTGATCTGTCCACACAAACTTATCTTCCTTCTTCAGCAGTCAAGTCAACAGCGAAGCTAAAGCTAAAAATCCTTCCACGAACTTTTTATAGTAACCTGCCAAACCCAAGAAGCTTTTGATCTCTATCACGGTCGTCGTTCTTGGCTAGTTGATAATTGCTTCGATCTTGGACAGGTCCACGGAGATTCCTTCGCCTGAAATCATGTGACCTAGAAATGCTACACGAGTCAACCAAAACTCGCACTTACTGAACTTGGCTTATAGCTCATAATTCCTCTGGGTCTGAAGTACCATTCTCAAATGCCTCCCATGCTCCTCTGACTTCTCGAATACATCAAAATATCGTCGATGAATTCAATCACAAACTGTCACACATCGAACCTCGAGCACGCACGCCTCCTTCGATGGTTGATACAAATGCGACGTTCCTAGGACACATCACCGACCCATTCATTTTAATCATATGCGAAAGCGAAACAATAAACCCCTGACCACAAACAACATGTGATATAAAAACAGGGCAACATTTCACAAAAGTTACACTTTAGACTACAAAAGATCGACTCTCAAAAGGAAGCTGTCCTACGACCTACTCGTCGAACACAAACGCCGATCCTTTAGACTCCACCTCCATAGACTCGGGGCTTCGGTCCTCCACCTAAGGACTTGAAAAGATTAAGCCCATTACGGGGTAAGACAATATCTTAGCAAGTTCATCCCCTAAATCCTATTAGGAAGAAAATACACCTAAGGGTGGCTTTGGCCACAATACGGAGGACTTACCTCGCCTCGGTTCCCCTCCTGCATGTCAGCACAGTTTATAAACACATGTTAGATTAGTGTATATAGCTTAATTAGTCATTTATTTCATTATTTTACATTTATTTAATTATTTTGTAATTTATTTAATTATTTAATATTTTTGAAAATTATACTTGGGATACCTGGTCATCGAAATTTCATGCTAATTGTCATAGTGTAATTATTTTATGCAATTAATTGTTAGATTGTGCAATTGGATGATGATTTTCTATTTTTTATTTTTTATTTCAAAATTATGGATTTTTAGTATTTAATCGAAAAATACCAGGTGTCGGTTTTTGATGCCGAAAATGCTTTTAAGTACTATATCAAATAGTGGGATTTTCAAAAGGAATGATATCACATTTTATGAATTGATTTGACCGTGTACCCACACACGATTATTTTACCGGGTGTTTTTAATGCGAAGAAAATAGGCTAAGCACATTATTTTAATTGAAGCATTTGAGTGCAAAGCACAATGTCATTGGCTGGGATTAGATGGTCATGTGATGGTTATGAGAACTCGTCGCAAGCATTTACGCCAGACAATGCTTCTATATGGAATGCCATTGTCAACGAATGCTGGTCGCAGTAGAGGCTGGCCGATGCTCTTTCGGGAATGCTATCTTGAGGTAGACGTTATCGTGCTCGATGGGGCGAGACAAGGACCGGCTATGGTAGGAGACCGCCAAACATCAAGTAGGTTGTGCCCGTGGGGCCATAATCAATTGGAACACATGAATGAGTGATTTAGCCGTGCCTGATTATGGGACAAAATCGTGTGACACGGAATGTGACGTGTCATAACGATTTAGCCTTATAATCAAGACCCTCATAATTGTTTCAAATATAAATTAAGGCGTTATAATTGATGAGTGCATTTACTATATGCATCTATTATATGAACTATACTGACATGCAGGGAGGTGCTGAGACGAGATGAGTCTTCTGTGATGTGTGATTAGACTGCCTCTAAGCATATTACCTTCCTAATCAGGGTTTAGGGCATGAACTCACTAAGACATCATCTCACCCTGTCGTGGTTTAACTTTTTACAGATCCCTATATGGAAGTTTGTCCAATTTGTTTTGAACAACCACGAGGGTATAGCGAGCAGAGTACCGTTTTCCCTATCCCCAGGAGTCCCTGGACCCGTGAGCTTACCGTGACCACAATCTTGGTCAATGAGGGCCTACCATAGTTGGTACCTCATCGATTCAAGGCTTGGTTTCATCACAGGCCTAACAGGGAACAAGATGGTCCCTTGGATGGTTTCGACAGACTCGCTATCGAGGGTGAGGAGGTAGCTAACCCACTTATCATTGACATTCTTAACAGTGTCATGATAGATCCGGATCCCAAGTACATAGGGTCCAGGATAGGGTTAGCTAGGTAGTCCTTTTAGGGCCTTGACTTTTATGTATAACCTTGCAAGCTAACTTGGTTTGTTTATAAAGGGTGTTTGTTTAAATTGATTGTCCTGATTTTCTATCACATGTTGATTATTATTTAGAGATTGTTATTCGCTTTCGCATATGCATATTCGATAGGGTCGGCAACGCGTCCTAGGAATGTCGCAATTTTATCGACCACTGAGAGATGTGCGCACGCTCGAGGTTCGGGACGTGACACGACGCGAATTTCATAATCACGCGGAATCACCCGCAATTTAATCACGTGATTCCGTCGAATCAACCTATATGCAATTGCAATTCAATTATAACGGTGTCGCATTGACCCTTGCTAATTATTATGGTCGAGCAATCGATTTCCGATCAAATTCTCTAGTCTGCCGCATTTATATCCCTTAACGGCTTCACCTAATTGATTAGTTAACTCATGAGTGGCCAACTCATAGTAAAATGACCATAGGCGCGTTGACGAAATGCCAATTTCATATTATCGAGACGGGGTCGAATTTCAAGATGTCATAGATTGCTTGAGTACTTAGTATCTAAGCTATGAAATTTTGCAGAGAAGAAGCGTGTGAAAAGATCGCCATATTTGATAGATTGCTGCAGTCGAACCACCGCCTCGTGAACCTCTATAAATAAGGGCCTCTTGTCCTCTCATCCCTCATCATTCAGACAACCATTTTTGTGTCAACACGGAAACAAAGTCAGGGTTATATACAAAACAGAGGATGAAGATGAGAATGGGTCACGAGGGAAGGCATTATCACAACCGACATTGTCATCATGGCACGGATGATGGAGGCAGACCTGGGCATCATGGCGAGCATGGTCCCCATGTAGGAGGACTGCTCTTTGGGCATGGTCCCAGAGGACATAGGGTAATGGGTGTCATGGACAAGGACATGGGCATCATGTGAGGGTTCTTTCAGTCCATGGGCATGGACATTTCAAAGATGGTCATCATGGTCATTGCAAAGGTCACGACCACAGTCACAATAGGAGGAAGGGCCATGCAAATGGCTGGTGTGGGAGGCGTCACACTTGTATGGAGCATCCAGAATCGGAGCAGGAACAAGAGGAGCAACAAGAACAAGAAGTCAAGGCTGCAATGTCAACTCTGATAACCGAGCAACTCGATACTCTTGGACATGGGCATCATGTAAGGGTTCTTCTAATCCATGGGCATGAACTTTTCAAACATGGTCATCATGGTCATTGGAAAGGTCACGGTCATGGTCACAAAGGGAAGAGGTGCCATGCACATGGTCGATTTGGGAGGCGTCATGCCTGTAGAAGGCAACTGGAATCGAAACGGGAATAGGAACAGGAGCAGGAGCAGCAACAAGAACAGGAAGTCGTGGCTACGATACCAACTTCAATAATCGAAACTCGATACTCTCGCTCTGACGTTGACTAAAGAGGACGCTTGGAGTTGGGTCTTGGACAGTAATGACGCCGTGTCAGCAATAAATGTGTCTTGGGGATTTCATGTTTTGGCTCTTACCAGTAACCAATACTAGTTTTATCTTTGAGTAGTTTCCTTAGATAATCAGATTCAACTATTTAAAGTCTTATGGAGGTTGATGGAAGTTTCTCTATATCGTTTGTGTACCAATATTATTCAATGGTACACTGAAAATTAGTGTGATGGTACCGGCCCTTTTGAGGGTTTGGATCAAATGATTCCATATATTTTATGCAGAAGATTTGAAGGTTCTTAATTAGAGAGATAGGGGCATCATTGGCATGCCTGAACAAATTGACCAGAATTAATAGAGAGATAGGGGCTTAAACAACAAACATTGTGGACAATGGCATATGCTCTCCATCTTTGTGATTCAAGTAACTCCGGCAACCCAAATTGGCGATCAAGAAATCAAACATCTTTTACTAGTTAAGCCCATAAACTTACTATTATGAAATCTTTTGCTAATGTACCAATTTGATTAGTCCATAAGAAAAAGGAACAAGATTCACAGATGGAAGTCTATTTTTTTTAAGTAGGGCGATAGCTACAACAAAATAGACTTGTTTCATCTCGGGCAAAATAAGATTGCAGGGGCCTAATTCAAATCCCTCAGGTAAAGTAAGAAAGTTTTGCCTAGCATACTTGCCACCCAAAGTCGGACTTTCTTTGATTATTTCCTTTGATTGATCTTCATAACCATTTCGAGAAGTGGAGATTTAATTTACAAAATAACAATTGAAAAAAAAAACAAGGCCTTGTCAGTAGGTTGTCATCACCATCGCCCATTGCTAGAGGGGCTGACAAAGTCGCAGCCTTAGTGGGAGGGCAGCTGGCGCTCTCTGACCTTGAGCAAGGCTTGCCCATATCTAGGTAACTTAGGCCCTTGCCTAGGGCCGACAAGGCCTCACACAAGGTTGGCAAGGGCCAGCGTAGCCCAAATCTAGGTGGGTTGTGCTGGCCTAAGGTGAGGGCCAGCCAGGGTCATCAGCCCTCACTTGGGACTAGCATTGCCCCAATTTGTCCACCCTCAACTCAAATCTAGGTTGCCAGCCCCTCCAATGTTGCGTGGTGATGGAATTAACAAGTTTTAGCATTTAATTGCATTTTTTGAAAATTCTAGAGCTCAATTATATTCTCGCGACAAGTTTTAAGATTTCTAATGTACTTATTCCTAAAATAAGCTATCGATTGCTTCAAAATGCTCGATCTTATATTTAGTAGTCCTCCCCTTCTCTACCCTACATCAAGCGAGCAAGGTCATCAATGGGTGGTTATTGTGGCCTTTTATATTTCATAAAAGTCGATTTACTATTAGTACTAAGTGTTGATTTACTGTTAGATACTAAGTGATTGTCAAGTAATCTTCTATGGGCAAGATGCATTGGCATGGTTAAGAAACTTAGCACCAAGGCTCCCTCAGAAGACTAGAACAAAAGCCAAACCATTGAAAGGCACTCATAAGTAATTTTATTTTCAAAACCAAAGTTCATATACAAATCTTACAATCATATGAGATATGATAAACAATACAATCTTGCACTACTAATTGTAATTTTGGCATTCAAAGGAGATGAGATTGTGAAGCTTACTCTAATGAAACCATAAGGTGTTAATGCATTGAATAGAGAGATATCGAGCTCAACCATATCAAGTTATAACACTTTCTAGCTCTAACTACTAATCAGTTGATAATCATTTTAACTGCATTGAATGGTATACTTAATAAAATCAAACAAATGGTTAATTAAGTAAGCACAAAGAAATCAGATCCAAAAGAGCAAGTTTCCACCCCTTCCTTTTTGGTCAGTAGTCTCCACTTGTTCAATCGTTGTTCTTTTTACGGCCCAAAGAAACAAAAATTATCTGCTCATCTAACCAAGCCAAAACAGTCCAGCCACAAATGAGAAGGCATCGATGTCTCCTCTCCCCATCTCTGGTCCCATATCTCAAGGCAAAGAGAACGACCACCATTATTTCATTCCCGTGTTAACTCGCTCCCCAAGGCAACACATGACCACATTTTACAATCGTTCGTAGTTGAAAAGTATTCATCCACAGCGTTCACACGCATTGCTCAAGTACTTAGTGAAAGAGCTTGTAAAAACACGTAGAGGGACGGTGAATAGGTGTGAACAAAAAATTTCGCAAGGTTTAGTAAAAGTAATTTACTTTTAGAAAAAAACAAACTATGAACGAGTTTTGAATTTGCAATTAGATAAGACTTCAAACAAAATAAAGGAGTTTGGGGAAGAGAATAAGAATACAAGGTTTATAGTGATTCGGCTTAGATCAAGCCTATGTCCACTCTCCTACACTAACAGCCCACTGGCTGGATTTCACTAAGAAACAAAAGAGATTTTACAACTTGATGATCTCAACTTCACAGTGAAGAGTCTACTTCTCTTTCATGAAGTCACACTATGTGTTTTTCTCTCTTTTAAGTAAAAATTTGAGCTCGGTGAATGAAATAGCAAGAAACTAGAAAGCTTCAAACTTTGAAATTATTCTTTCATGCACTCTGTCGAACAACTGGAGAGTTCACCTTAAATACTCTTTCACACCTTTTCGACCGTTGGCACTTTCCAAATGAATTCTTCAATCAACCCGTTGAACAGAATCAATCAAGGAGATCTCAAGTCGTTTGAAGATTTGTGATGAAAGCCCGTCAATCTTGTTTGCCCATACAATCAGGATCTTAGTTTCCATAAGTAGAACTTTCCAAGTTTGCTTGCCTTCCAAAAGATTTGAATATCAAAATTGTTTCCAATAAAGATAGTCAATCATGTAGGTGCCATATCCAACCAGAAAGCCATCCATAAGCCATATGAATCGAACTCTTGAAGAAATAAAGATAATCTTGTATCTGGAAATTCATTCTTTAGTAACATTCAATCTAGAATTTGTTAGTGTGGGCAGACATTGAACCTAAAGTCTAGCGGTCTTCAAACTTTAACACCAAAGTTTGGAAGTCTTCAGACTAGACTTTGGACAAGTTTTGTCAACTTCAAAACAATAAAGGAGTTTTCTCTAACACTTAGTAGCTAAGCCAAGAAATTTGGCAAAGAAGAGGCGTGTGAAAAGATTGCCAAAATCATGGGGTGTTACAATTAAACCACCACCTCTAAACCCCCCTGTATAAGTAAGGCCCTTTCTTCCTTTCATCTCTCATCATCATAAGAACCATTCCTTTGTCAAGACTGAAATGGAGTTTGGGGTAGACTAAACAGAGGATAAACCCCCCTGTATAAGTAAGGCCCTTTCTTCCTTTCATCTCTCATCATCATAAGAACCATTCCTTTGTCAAGACTGAAATGGAGTTTGGGGTAGACTAAACAGAGGATGAAAATGAGCATAGCTCACCAAGGAAGGCACCATCACGATCAACATCGTCATCATGGGATGGGTAATGGATGTTGACATGGGTGTTATGGCGAGCATGGTTGCCAAGTAGGAGAACTTCTCAACAGGAATGGTCTTGGAGGAGATGGAGATCATGGACATGGGCATCATCTTAGGGGTGTTATAAGACATGGAGGTCATGGTCATGGACATGGACACAGACATGGGCATCATCTGAGCAGTCTTTTAGTCCATGGGGTCATGGTCATGGTCATGGACTACGCGGATGCGAACATGGGCATCATCTAACGGGTCCTTTAGGACATGGGCATGGACGTTCCGTGGTCATCATGGTCATCATCCTGCTCACGGTCATGGTCACAAAGGGAGGCCTCATGCGCATGGCAGATGCAAGAGGCGTCATCCCTGTATGAGGCAACTAGCACAGGAGCAAGAAGTCGTGGCAGCGTCCCCGACTCCAATAACGAAGCAATTCTGCACTCTTGCTCTAACTGCAGACTAGAGAGGACGCTTGAAGTTGGGCTTGGACAATAACGTTTCCGTGTCAGTAATATTGTCTTGGGGATTTCTATATACTGGTTCCTATCGGTTTTTATCTTTTTGGGTAACTTCGTTGAACGATCAGCAGTGGCTGAAGTGTTGCGGAGGTTAAAGAATGTTTCTTTGTACAGTGTCTACACCAATATATTATGGTGCACTATATGGAGATATCGTTGAGGCGTCAAATGAGACAGATGATCTCCATATGTGTTATTCATATCTGAAGGTTTTAAACCAGAAATGATATGTATTACTGAGCTCATTGAGAACACCATTAGCATGCATGAACAATTTGACCTGATCCAATTTAGAGATTAAGGGCTTCAACAGCATGCATCGCCGACAATGGCATATGCTCTGTTTCTCATTCACATAACTGCGGGCACCCCAATTGGCGATCAAGAAAATAAAACATCTCCCATTGTTTAAGCTTTATTTTTATTATGTTAGAATTTACGGCTTAAGCCTAGAAAAGAAGGCAGCCTCACCCAATTAGTGGCAGGTTTGGATGAAGTCTCACTCATATATAGAGGAAGAGCATATGCACTAGCACGCTATCTATGGCTTATGAAGTTCATCGAATTGGATCAAATAGTCCTTCAAGCAACAGGACCAAACTAAGGGCTGGCCTATGGAACTCATCAAGGAGCAGCAACAATTTATGCATCTGCATCATAGAAGAATTCTTTTAGCTAGAAGGGATTGCTACTATGAGCAATTATCATGCATGAGAGAGAATGATGGATTAGTGAAACGATGAGTGATTGAGATGTGATGTGTGACATCCTAGATTTTCGACTCTACTTTCAATTCAATAAATTAGGCATTTCATCGACGCGCCTATAGGGCTGTTCTCAGAGCTGATCACTCTTGAGATAACTAAACTATCTGGAAAGCCATTAAGGATTTTACGGCAAATAGACTTAAGGATTCGACCAAGAATCGACTGCTCAACCGTGTTCATCTGTCGAGATCATTACGGCACAGATGTAAATTGATTAGAGATTAGAGATGGGTTAGTTTAACTGAGATGTGTGGCCGATCGTGGGTGACTCCACTAAATGGGAAAATTCTCATCGACCGGTACTAGTTTGATTTTCCTATCATTTTGGTACCCTATGTCTATATTTGAATCCTCGAGATTTTCACGATAACCGATAGTCGCCAATGTATCGAATAAGTTCATTATGGCTCAAAGAAAATAGACCACGGGTCACTTGTTCTAAAAAGTTCCAAAAGCTACCCAGTAGCTTAGGTCACGCTAAAAATGCGCCGGAGTGAATTTAATCTCGAATTTGAGTCCAATTTCAAAAATTGAAGATTCTTTCATGTCACAATAAATTCTAGGAACATCGACTCAGTCTAAGAAGATTTTTTTGCAACCCAAAAATTTTTGAGAAAAAGTCGGCATAGGACCGTTTTTGTCTAGAAAAAGCCGGGGATCGTTTTTTATAATAAAATTGGGATGTAAGATGGTTCAATTGGTAAGGAAAAATACCAATTTGATTGTTGACTCAAAAATGGAATTTATTGAGGCCAAATTATATTGAATCAAGCAAAAACAATAGTCCAATTGAAGAAGAAACCTTGGAAATTCATAGCTCCCCCACCACCATGACTTATGGACCATCTAAGAAAGACAGAAGAATAGCCCAAGTACCATAATTTGGCACAAGAGGACACTTAAGTGCCAGTTGCGAAGTTAAATGGAACACTTAGGTGCCACTCCAGTGAAAACCCGGCCAAATAACT